>JAWWEW010000001.1:90381512-90494863 GCA_035583185.1 Anabacerthia variegaticeps | reverse complement strand
AGGGCATTCTCTGGGATCTGGGACAAAACATACCAGCCAGTTGTTAAGGATGCAGTGTTATGGAGAGAAGAGAGAAGAGAGAAGGGAGAAGTTGAGTTTTTAACTGGAAAAGATATGTAGGAAGGAAAAAGAGAGAGTCTGCCCCTGGCACACTGAGGATCTTATCAGAAACAAAAACTGGTGGTAAGGAAGGTGCTGAAGGAAATAGCAGAAGAGTGAAGAAGAAGTGTACCACTGTGGTTATGGAGAAGGGCTTTGGAAAACAATAGCAAAAATAGCTGCACCGCTTAATCATTGCTGAAGGATGACTGCCGCCTCACTCGACGCTGCTTTCCCTGGAGAGTTTTCAAATCTGGCTGCCTGAGCTGGTGGCTGCCAGAGGAAGATGGGGACTCTTACAGAGAAGGCTGAGTGGCTGGCCAGGCCCGCTGAGCATTTCACTCCATGCCACAAATAGACACGCTGAGCAGTCAGAGCTCCAAACAAGGTGCTTGGCAAAAGCAGCTGCTGCTTGGCAACCCACTCGTGCCACCGTGAAATATCACTGCATCACCGGCGCTGTCAGGAGGCCAAATGGCCCATCGGGACATGCCAGGGGGGAATGAGTAATCACAGTGCCTCCCTCCACTTCCCCAGTAGGTACGAGGGATTTCATTTTAACCATACATGAACTGATGCTATGCCATGCCTCTCACCCGCAAAATACAGCACAACTAGAACAGAAATTTGGCTTTAAAATATGCTTGGGCTCACAGTGCTCTGCTCTGATTTCTGCACCAACATTTTAAAGCACTAATTGACCTTTTGTGCCTTTTTAAAATTGAAATTAAGAACACTCTTGGGTTCTGGTTGCTGCAATTGTTTACCTCTTAAGCAATAAAATACTTTCCATGCTAAGTTGGTCTCCTAAGGCAGTTTGAAAGAAGGCATAAATCTTTTCTGTAATAAAAATGCACATTACAGGTAGGATTTTCACATGTGTCCAGCACTGCTCTAACTTCTGTTTTTATGAAAAATGACGGAAAACCATACTGAAACCACTGCAATAAAAACCAGGTGAATTTTGAGTGCTCCTAAAAGTGTCATCCTTTAGTCTTTACCACAAAAAGCATAGTTAAGTCGATGTGGTGGGAGTTTAAACAGGGCAAACAAAAAGGCAACTCTAGCTGTTTAATGTACTTCAATACAAGTTTACTCTAGTATAAACACGTCCAAAAAATGCTTTGGTCTCCACAAACAGAGAAGGTTCACATTCCATCTCTCCATAAGGAAGTAAATATAACTGGAATAGACAGGTAAGCAGCACCTTCCCACACAATGTTTTATCAGCCACTCAAGCGCAGTGAAAAATCAGCCTCTGACAGAATTTGTAGAAAGGGAGAGCAATATGTGACTGTAACACTTTTCTGTTGTAAATAAAATTTTAAAAAAACAAACTATTGCGTTTTCTTCCTGCTAGTTGCAAACATTATCAAATGAAGCCACGTTTTGTGTAAACCAAGTAATGACTTCTTATGTGTACAGATACTGGATATTCTTTAAAAACAATCATGTCCTCCTCCCCATAACTATTTTTTTAATCCTATGCAGACAGGAAAAACAAAACAAGATACAGTATCATGTATGAGAAGCTCACACTCTCCAATAAATTTGTGTTGCATGAGACACAGCGTACTACTGGTTATTAAAATCTGCATGCTGTGTAGTTAACTGCATGTATACTTCACTATGGTAAATATGCTGTATCCAAATTCTTCCAACTCTATACCTTTTAAAGATGCATTTTCACTGATGCATTTCATGTAACAACATTTATAGACTTATATGCAATTTAAGAAAAATAAAAAAAGGTCAGCCACTCAATACTAGGAACTGCACATCAAATGTCTCTGAGACATACATCCTGAAATGAATGATCTTTTCAAGAGACAAGATCAGACGACCAAGCTCCCAAAAATGTGACAGGACAAGAGGAAATGGCCTCAAATGGCCATGTGAGATTTAGATTGGACACTAAGAAATATCTTTTCACTGAAATGGGTGTCAAGCATTGGAACAGGCTGCCCAGGGAAGCGGTGGAGTCACCACCCTGGAGGTATTTAAAAGTTGTCTAGATATGGCACGTGGGGACGTGGTTTAGTGGTGGACTTGGCAGTGCTGGGTTATCAGTTGGACTCGATGACCTTAGAGGTTTTTTCCAATCTAAATGATTCTATGATTCTGAAATGCTGCAGTATCTCATTTCTCTCCAGAGTGACAGTTTCCTAGCAACAGTATACAGCTTATGTCATCTGTCACCAAAATCCACCAAAACTCCTCCACCATATCCTTAGTGTAAAGGCAATCATCAGCCTTTGATTCTACCTGAGCCATCTGCCCATGCTACGCAGAACCGATGTTTTGATAAGCTGAACATCAGACCTGAATGGTTCATCTGGGAGCTATAATTAATACTATGGCTCAGCGTAACACCCCAGCTATCAGGTGAGAGACGTCGAGTACATCCATGCCCCTTCTCGTGGGGCAGAGAGAACTGCAACACCAGGTTTCCCAGCTCACAACAACATCCTTATAACAGTTACATTTCCGCTGGAGACACCATGCTGAGGACTGACCTTCAGCTTTGCTAACAAGCATGTCACTTTCACACACACCTTTTATTATTATTTTATTACTATTAGTCTACACTTCCAGCAACATAATCATTTTTCACTTTCATTAGTTTGTGCTCCTATTCTCTATGAGGAAGTGCAAAGCTTTTCTTTCCTGAATTGATTTGTTTTGAATAGATGTAGAATGTGTTACAGAAAACATATCCTCAGCTGCTCCTTTTCTCTGGCACACATATTAAATTGTAATTATTAGACACTCTAGGTTTTAGTTTTATTTTTCTTCTTGTACATTCACTACAGCATCACCAGGCTTTAAAACCAGCAGAGGATGGCAGACAGCTGAGCCATCTACAGACAACATTGTGGAATCAAATATTCCACAAATGGCCAAGAGAAGAACCAGATGCATTTATGTTCCTAAGAGTCAAGTATGTATCGACAAATAAAGCTAATACATATAGCACTGCTATCTTAGTTTATCATTATGGTCTAAACATGACATGAGGCACAGGATACATCTCCAGCCATCCAGTGGTTGTGTCCACCATCATCAGCACATAGCACTTGCCTTGGTGGGTTTGCAGGAGTGTGATGTGATTGATCTGCCAGGCCTCTCCATATTTGTATTTCGACCATCGTCCACCACACCACAGAGGCTTTACCCACTTGGGCTGCTTTGATTGCAGTGCATGTTTCACTTTTATGGATACCCTGGGAGATGGGCAAGTCCACCTCTTGATCACGAGTGCATCTGTATGTTACATCTCTTCCCTGATGACCTGAGGCACCATGGGCCCACCAAGCCAGAAATAATTCACCCTTGTGTTGTCAGTCCAGATCCAGCTGAGACACTTTAATCCTGGCAGCTCAGTCCACCTGTCTGTTGCTGCAATGTTCTTCAGCAGCCTGATTCTTGGGTATGTGCGCATCCACATGACGTACTTTTGCAGCCAACTTCTCTACCTGGGCAGCGATGTCATGCCACAATTCAGCAGCCCAGACAGGTCTTCCCTGGCACTGCCAATTGGTCTTTTTCCATCAGTCTAGGCACCACCACAGAGCATTTGCCACCATCCATGAGTCAGTGTAGAGGTAGAGGGTTAGCCATTTCTCTTATTCGATGATATCAAAACCCGTCTGAATGGCTTTAAGCTCTGCAACCTAACTTGATCCACCTGGTCCCTCAGTGGCTTCTGCAACTCATCACACAGGGCTCTGTACAGCAGCTTTCCATTTCTAATTTGTCCCTATGATAAAGCAGGAACCATCAGCAAAGACAGCATACTTCATTTTCTGCTACCTGATTATAGGGTGGGGTCTCCTCAGCACATATTACCTGCTCCTCCTCCTCTTCTGATGATGATACGAAATTTTAATCTTCAAGTCAGTTTGTGATGACTTCCACAGGTTACCTTGTGGTGTGTACCTTCCCTCAAGCAGGGGAGCACTTACTCCCAAAAGCAGGGACTCTGGTCCACACTGACCACTGGGACACTTCCAACCTAGTTTGCTCCAGTCTTTAGAATCTGTCCAAAGTCTTGGACACTCTTTCCACAGCTGAGATGCAGGCTGCAGATGATCTTCATACTGCTGGAGTCAGGTGGTCACCTGAACCACTATTTGTTCTCCTTCTTTCATTGACATCACTGACAATGAGTTGGTATTTGATGATGGCATACTGCATACAAACTTCTGCCACATGCATTGTGTACACTGGACCTCACCTGGATGTACAGGGGATTGCTCATTATTTGAGTTCCTACAGACTACCTCCAGCACAGCTATTTCTCACAGCTACTGGACACTTTATGTGTGGTGTTCCACCTGCTTGGACACACTATTACATCATCCTTGAGAGAGTGCCTTTCCGTCATTTTTAGCAGGAGTCGTCTCCAGAGGCCGGGAGCTTCTGTCCTCTTCCAAATCCCCTCATCCCACATCCCAGGACAGGGATCCCAGTTGCTTGGCTTCACTACCGTTTAGTTTCATATCATGGGCTATGATATCCCAGCATCTGAGCAGCCCAGGTCACTGAGGGCTCTCCCCGACTGATGGCTGAAATATTTTTGTGTATCTTACAGCTCACCCAGGGATAGGGTGATCATCTGGTGATCATTACGGAGCGTGATCATCTGGTGATCATCACAGGCCCTACCTCTTTCTCCTGTTCTCTGGGCCTTGCTTCCTCTTCACCACTCACAATGCAAACTAATTTGGTCTTGGATTTTGTCTTTTGTCTAGTGGCAACTGCTACTGGCACGGGTTGTTCCTCTTCTTTAGCTGCAGTTTGAATGGCCACAGTGCCTGTTGGTCTGCTTTCTTCCTCCTCCTCCCCCTGAGGGTGCTGCCTAGTGATGAGCAGTGTTCCATAAATAGCAGCCAGGGCCCAACACACTGTAATAAGTTGCTTCTCAATGGAGCTGCCACTGAATTCTCCTTGCAAATATTCTGTCACTTTAACAGGGTCCTGTAGTTGTTTGGGGGTGAACTTCCAAACCATTGGAACAGAGAATTCCCCCCCCAAACTGGCCCATTTTGTCCCATATTCCATGCCACTCATGACCATCCACCCTTGGGGTAGATCTCTGAATGACCTTTCTAGAAATCTTTCTTGACTCTAAAACATGGTGTGGACCACACTGAGGAGACCTGGCAGGCTTAGCAACAAACTCATGCTTTCCTTAACATCCAAAGGGAATTCAAAATTCTCAAAAGCTGTAGTAACAGGCTTGAAGGAGGAAAAGGGGGTGAAAGGCTGGGGAAAATCATCCTTCCCCATTCCCCCACAGGCTGGGTAAGATGGTTAATGAATTCCCAGAGATAGTACCCCAGGCCAGAGCAGGAGAGCAACACTGAATACACATCCCAAATGACCCTCACTGCTCTTAATGTTATTGTGTCATCAACTGATACCACAGTACAGCAACAAAGCAATCCTGATTGCTCTCCCTGCTCAGAGAAAGAACAACCAAGGAACGCAACAGGGAAAATAGGACACACCTCAACAAGTGACTAACCCTCAATGAGTAAAAAGCAGGAACAGACAGTTACAGTAGCACTTGTGGGGAAAGATGTACAAGTTACCCCTCACAAGAACATATTGTTGGGATTATCTGATGGACCAGCACAGGTTATTTGCTTGACAGAAGAGATGCAAAAGGAAAAGGGAAGACAAAGGGATTTTGAGCTTTCAGTCAGGGGGGTTCAAGCCCAGCTGAGCCTCCCTCTGTTTTGCTACATATGAGGATGAAATGGGTATAATCAGAGGATTAGCTTTAGAAAGCAATGTAGTTTAAAACTAAGCAATTACTTGTACACTTCAGGCAAAATTCACGGCCTGCAGCTTAGTAACTCATGGAGTTATCCTATTCCAAAGCTGAACTGCTACCGCATCCTTTAAAAGAAGTATGTTTAAGGAGCAGATTTTTAACATATCATAAACACAGTGTATGCTTCAGTTTATGAGGTCAGTGAGGTCACATGTATGCAATAAAAACTGAAAAGCCAAATACGAAGCAGAACAAACAGTTTCCAATGCAAACTTTCCATACCGGAACAAGGGGACCAGCCAGGGCAGTTTTGAGTCATGACTCCAAGTGGGAGTCCAATAGCTGCATAGAAATAGAGTTCAAAAAGTAGATTCAACTTGGGATCAAGAACTTTATGATCTATGAAGAGTGTGGCATGCATGGATTTAACATGCTAGAAAAGACAAACCTCATTTCACATTCCCTTCACCTTTGTCCACTCATTCCTTGTTGAACAGTTTCAATCTTCTGAATCTTTCATGGTAAAAGTCACAGCTGAGAAACACTGCCAGGTATTGCTATCTACATCTCCCAGTATGTTACTTCCTTTGAGGCTAACTGTTAATAGTTTTAAATTAATTTTCTTCCAGCTTCATCTTGGCCATTAGGGCAGACAGAAACAGCAGAAAAGCGACAAGGAAAGGTCATAAACCAAATTTCTTTTGTTGGATAGAAGGCTCCAAAATATCTCAAAGCTTCAACTCTTATATGTGTAAAGACACATCACATGATGACTTACAATCTGCTGGCAAATTTGATCAGTATCATCAAAATACACTGCTCACAGAGTGTTATATATGAAGCCATCATTTTCAGAATTCTGCCATGAACTACCTAAAATCAGAAGTTTCTACAAAGCTGGCAGATACAAAGATGAAAACTGAACAGTTTAAAGCAATGAGAAATCAAGGAAAGAAAAAAATTAGCACATAGTCATGTGTACTACAGCATCAGATAATACACATGAAAGCTCGGAGCATCAAGTGACTTGGGAAATTTCCCGAGTTTGCTGGGTGCAAGGCAACACCAGAGGAGTTAATGGAAGGGAGAAACACTGAATGCCACAAACTCTGTAGGAAGGACCTGAGCCACAGCTGTGGCAAACTGGGCTTACTACCAAGGGAAATCCCATAAAAGACCCACTCTTTCTTTCTACCTCTCTCCACAGACATGGCTTTTGGCCATTGTCAGAAGCAACATACTTGGCAAGCTGGAGCTGTTCCCATGCCTGGAGAGCATCATGTAAAAGGCTTATGGTCCTTTTGAGGACACTGTCTCTTAGATTTCCACTTCCTAGAACAGAACAGGGACCTAGAAGAATAAAATGAAAAGAAAGGGAACCCAAACTTACAACCTTCAAACTTGCTCTTCCCAGTGCCTGCAAGTTGGTAATTTTTATTAAGTGGTAACACTGGCATAATTTAATTTTTCTCTCCTGTGTGTGAATTCACTTCAGTGTGACAGACTTCATTCCAAGGACATCTTAATTACAGTGAAGAATAATGAGCAATCACAGCAAGTTTTCTTAGAGAACACTTCTGATTAGGTATCATGATAACATATGGAAACAAAAACAAAAGAAAAGAAACCTACAACTTACTTTTAGTCAGCTACTGCTGTAAATAAGAGCAAAGAAAATCCTAATAGCTATGATCATTAAAGTTTAAAAATTTACTAAAATCATAGATTAAAGAGGAACAGTAGTTACTACTTGGGTTGCTGTTACTCAAGCAACTATCTCTAGTCATTTGGAGTCAGGAGAGGTGATAGTCAGGGTGAGCAAGTCAAACAAAATTGCTTAGGAGTTGTTACGAAATGCAGGAGAGGAGGTGAGAGAGAAGGCAAGCAAGAAAGGGTGTGTTCCTCAGGAGTTATTTTAACCCTAGAGCATGAAAAGTACATCACAAATGAAAAGTAAAGCCCCTAGTCATGTGGATATCTGAAACTAAGGCTCAACACACATTCTAAGTATACCAATATTAAAATATAATCATAGCTGGAAGTTACTGTTATTAATAGTAAGAATTCTGTGTTATATTTACATTGACAAATCCCTTCTTCAATTAGAGCCGCTACCAGACAAGCCAAAATGTTTCTTAATCTAGAGTTCCCAAGCTACTGATTGAAATGAGTTTGTAGCTTCCAGCTCTCCACTACTCCAGCAGAGTAACCAGAGCAAATGGAGAAGCACGATTTTTTGTGTCTTAACACTGATTTTCAAGTTTTTCCTGCTTTAATAAATTAATGGCTTTTTTTAACCAATTTATGTAATAATTACTGCTTCACCTGCTGACACCGCCACTGTGAGCAAGTGAAACATCTACTCACAGGAAGCAGCTATATAAATACTAATACTCATGATTCTATTAAGAAACGTTACCAGTAGAAATCAAATTTAAGAATGTTTACAGGTGTAGATGGATCTTTTCTTTATGCCTTACCTTGCTCTCAGTACCCTAAGGCGTCTGAAAGCTCAACAAGGTCCCTGGTTTCCCAGACAGTCCCTTATCAGCATCTTCTTTCCTTCCTCCTAGGAAGAGCAGGGCAGATGTACAGCTGGAAACAGCTGCACACCTTGTCTGGCTGCTACACATGGGTTTTCAATGGCAGGATGAGGAGATTTGTGACCCTGCACAACTCCCAAATGCTGTATCTCATAAAGAAAGAAAGGCACTTAGCTCTACCACATTGCTGGTGGAGGACTTTTATTCATTTCTCTTTATATTCATCTACAAGCTTTGCTGTGCAGAGTCTATCCCCCCTAAGGCTCAGTGGGACATAAGAATGTGCTTATGTATCCTGCTTTGTCTGTGAGGGAGTCTTTGTGCATGAAATTTTGGGGCACATCCACATGCCTTCCAGCCTGGAGTCCATGTGCAGAGGCAGGTGGGAGCCCAAAGAGATCCAGCAGAAGATTGCCTGCACCTACTCACGCAGATGTACCCATCAGTTTCAGCAGCAGAGAGCAAAGGGAATGCGGATACTATAAACCTATTAATGTGGAAAACATCTACAGTGTTTTGTGCATAAGAGAACAGAGCAGTGAATTACTTGAGTACCTGACAGCCACTGATTTAATCTTGCAGCGATTATTTATTGTAAATGCTGAAATTTACTGTTTGATAAAAACCTGAGACTAACCTCTTCAAAGTTATTTACATTTTTGCCATTTGAATGCATATGGACTTAAAAAAGAGACCTATGGACAACAGTAATCAAATTTATTTCAACTGTGAAAAAGAAAAAAAAGAAACCACAAAAAAACTTTTTCCAGGACCTTGGACTGAGCTTTGCAAATTAACAGTATCAATTTTCTTAGAGGAATCATTCTATTTTTACAAAGGCCATAGGATGAGAAGGGGAAAGAGCAAAAATAGCAAGCATACTGCTTCTAAGTGACTCCTAATGATTAATCATAAACGTGTGCAAACAATTTCCTTTGCATCCTGTTTACTCAGAAAAGCAAGAAAGAATAGCTCAGCATACAGTCAGAATTTTTTATATGCCATTTCTAAAGGCAAGGCAAGATCTATCAGGGATGTCATCTTTTTCCCACAAAATCAATATAGCTGGAAAAGAACAAGTCTTCCCCTCCATTCTGAAAAGCAGGTTGCATTTAGTTCAATGAATGCTGTATCTGTTGCAGAGAGGGGAGAGAGGAAGATGCCAGGCACACCTCTGCACTTTGAACTCTGCACCCAGGGGGCATTCTTCATAATTAAGGTCTATGAGCTGGTGAGTCCAGTTCAAGCAGGGTAAGAGAGGTCTACATTCAGCATCCCTTCCTCAGCTGAGGTCTAAACCAAGGATATTTCTGTACTGTGCAAATTCAAGAAAAGGATGAGCTATCCAGACTACCTTTTACATGAGGCAGGCAGGCTCCAATTCCCTATAAAGTCAGTGAAGCACCAGTTACATCTACAGCAGCAGATTGAAAGACTGCCAGAGAGGTTATGGCGTTTGTTAAGTGATGAATGGAGCGAGAGAGGTAGAAAGAGAAGCCAAATTTCCCCTCCCCATCAATGTGCTGTCCCGTCAGGACAATGGCTGGGATTCTTCTCCCTTCACCACAGCCTCTGGCATAACCTGGGCATGGGTTATGCCAGGAGAACGCAGAGTGGAGGGGACAAGAGAGACAACCCACCCCATCCTAGGTTAGGTCTCTAAAAGAGGGGGATGAGTCCTACCCTCCCACCCTGGTCCCGACCTCAGCTGAGATTAGGGCTTTCTATTTACAGTTATGGGTGGCTTCCCTTGAAATGCCCTCCCTCTCTTACACTGGATGGACTTTGTCCGTCATTCCCAGACCCATCAGGTCCTCACTGCTGTCAGTGGGACAGCTCAGCTGCTTGGCCACCACACTGTACCACCTGCAACACTGAGGTAGCTGGCGCAGATTCTGAGCAAGCACCGAGCCCCAGCCTACAAACTGCAGCAGGGCAGCAGAACCAATGCAATGCAATCACAGCAACTGGGTGGGCAAAATAAGCAAATCCATGTACTGAAACAAGCTCTGCTGCTTGCAATTAAGGCCTCGCAGATGCCTACAGCTGCCTGAGTTCTCCTCAAGATGATGTGGCACCTATTTGCTAGAGCAAGAGGTGTTTGGAGAGGCTCTGTTAAATTTAAACATTTATTTAGAAGCTTCTACTGTAAACTGAAATCTGACAAGCTACAAAACTTAATGAGAAGAGACAAATTATATTCCTGCAGTCTTTCCTGCAAAAGACTGAGGGAAATGTGCATAAAGACTAAACTGAATAGCAGATCTGGAAGACAATTAAAGGGGCCAAACCTCTGAGTGCAGTGACATCAGTGGACACAGACGCAGAAGCTGAGGCTCAGCATTGTGTTGCAGAGCCCAAAGCCCCGTGGTGCTCGACCTACCACAAAGCTATGCCAACACAGGAAATTATTTTTATACTGTAAAGACAATTGCTTCAAGAAATTTTGGGTTCTGGAAAATTAAATGTATGTGATAAATCTATGTTCTGGTGTACATTTAGGAGTTTCAGTATGTTCCTTCATAGCAACCTAATTATTAGCAATTTCAGGTGTTTTAAGTACAAATGACACTGACATTCCCAGGAAAGAGCAAAGGCAGAATTTTGTTGCCAAACCCCACTGAGCTGCTTTGCAGTACTGAGAATGCCAACGTTTGGCTATATCTCAGCCACAGTTTGGTGACAATACAAATGCCCATGGCTAAGGAGTAGCATCCAGCTCCTGCTGCAATGGCCAGACCCAGAAGCTGCAAGTACAGTGGTGCTGGTGCTTCCAGCAGCAGAATGGAGGCAGTGCAAGACATCCTGCCACCAAAGGAGACACAGACCCCAAAAACAACAGGAGAGAGAAATCTCGTACTGGGGTAAAGTGTAAAAGGCTCTAAAATGAAAAATGGCAAATACCATGTATGACCTTAACAAAAGGCAATTTAAATTTTACTTTTTCTCCACAATTTAGAAATTCTCACAGGGTATCCTGAGGAAATTGGCATCTCCGAGTACACTTTGGCTCAGGATTAGAAAAGCACTTGAACCAAGAAAGCAGCTTTCAGTGAACTGTTGCTGGAGGGCTGATATTATTTAGCACGTGGATTAATATGTATGTAAAACAAAATACAAAGGCACTAGAACAAAGAACTGGAGAGAGACACTATGGGAGGGCATTGCAAAGCCATAGATGACAAGCTATATGCAGGAGACATAAAAGGAAATCTCTTGTCTTCCCTGTGGACTCCAGATACCCTGAAAGTATTTGCTAAGGACAGGCGTCTAAGTGTCACTGGGAAGAACATAGGGAAAAAACAAAAGGTTTCCAGTTTTAAAAAACTAATGAGCTTTTTCTCTCTGTTCCCAACTGCTCTTTGCCCTGTAGTTATGTCATTATTTTGTATTAATAATGCCATAGCCTTTTATCATTGTGAATGCAGTAAAAATGATAAATAAGGCTGCCTGGCAACACACTGAAATATCACAAAATGGATTAGGAAGGAGCAAGGTTTAGTTTAAATAGGAACCAGCTTAAGCTATTAGCAAATACAAGATAAGCTCTGGCTGTAGGTACATGTTGACCCCCTGCCCTAGGAGCATCATCTGACCATGATCTGTTCACCTTCTTGTACCTCTAACACTCTGCCCTGAGCTGATTCACAAGTTGTTATTTCCTCCAACTTGGATTTTACTTATCAAGACTGATCTCTTTTTCACATATTTCACATCTCTAACTGGAAGATGCTCAGGAGATCAACACATCTAGACTTATACTGGTGCAGACAACTCATCCCTTTTTCCCATCCAGCCCAAAAATGGTGTTATTCCCATTTTGGATGTGCGCAGCAACACAACCATAGAGAGCTAATACTTATCTTTATGTATATGCTTTAAAAAGCAGCTTCTCCTCCCTAAGTAGAACCTATTCTTCCTCATTGCTAGTTTTGTATAAAAGAAATTAAATATAAAAAAGTCAAGACTCTCTGCAGATCTCTTACTCTAAGTCTGGTTATTCTTCCATCTGCAGTTATATGAATATAATACATACTCCTCACGTTATTAGAAATCCATATAGGAAATCAGTTCAGAATTAATACTATAGATAGATACCAAGCACACATATCAGACCCACAAGTTAACACATTCCTAGAAGTGAGATGATACTTCTGATATCTCATGGCAAATAATCTCAGTAGTTTACAGTCGTATATTTTGCCACAATAATTTTTAACTAAGGTGCTTAGTTATAAGAAAAGGGTAAATCCCCCAGATCTGAATAACCATTCCTCTGAAATTGCTAACTCAGTTAACAAAAACACAGTAACAAAACCCCTTTAAATTACACAGCACTCCAGCCTGAAGCAGAACCACCACCAAGGAAAAATAATCTAAAAATACAGTGAGACAGGCATTAGGAGATAGGAAGTACTTCCTCTCCACCGAGGCTTTTGTTAGCAGATACACAAGGTTCCTTTTCTGAGGAGCTTGAAGTGGGAACAGATTGCTTTCACTACGATTACACTTACAAAAACACCTTTGCATTTTTACTTTTTTTTGTGTGTCTGCATTTACTTAGGGTAAAACAATTCTTTAATCTTCCTGCTCCAAACAGAGACTTTTTGCAAATTCACTTTTACTCTTTTCAAAAGGTTCATAGCATCAGGAAGAAAATCCCAGACATTAAGCGGCTTTCCGATTTTTGGTCACCCTTCCTGAGTAAGGTCAGTCTAAGTGGTCCTGCTGCATTCTTTAGTCTAAAGGCCTTTCCGCAACAAAGAACCCCCCCGTGAAGAAAGGCAGAGGCCAGCAGCTGCCCCAGTTCCACAAGACCAGCCTGGCACAGGGACTGCACCAAGACCCCCACAGCACTGGAGTGACCAAGAACTAGCTGCAAAGCACACTGAGCAAAGTTATCAGGCTCTGAAAAGCTTATTTACTCGCAATGCTGGGTGTTAGAAAGGATCCAGAAGCAAACACTGTCTAACTTTTGCCCTTCCCAGAGTCAGGGAAGGCTGTTATACCATTGCCAGAATGCACAAGGTCGCTGCATGGCTCCTGTTATCCCTCCTCCGGGGGTTTTTCCATAGTGCTTTGGGACTGCTTCTTGATGCTTATGTTTTGCAGTGACTTTCCAGAGCTGTGTTTGCATTTTGTTGTTAAAACCACCGAAGCGAGCGGGCAGAAGAGAAGGGCTCAGTACCCTAGCAGTACCCATCCACTCACACTCACCTGAGATCCTCTTCGTGTGACCCGGGCAGGGCACTATCAGGGCGATCCCGTCTCCTCCTGTACAGACCTGAATGTGACAACTCTTTCAGCTGCAAGGCCGTCATATTCCTCTACCTGGAGGGTTGTTGTTCTTTTTTAAAGGTGGTGAGGGGGGGATGTTTTGTCTTTGGGTTGGGTTCCTTTCCCCCCCGCCTCTTCCAGATGTTGCTGCCGAGGAGCGTGGCTGCCAAGATGCCTAGAGAGAAGTGGCTGGGCGGTGTGTCAGCACACCTGCGCCCGCCGGAGCGACCAACCTCTGCAGGCAGGCAGGGCAGGCAGGCAGGCAGCCGCTGAGCTTCCTGTTTCTCATAGGTACACACCCTCCCAAAGGGCACCACATTTCCTTTTATCACTGGATAACACCTAAGGGATGTCTGGGACAAGCTCACCGCCTTCCCTCCAGCTTTCCTCAAACGCTCACCGCTCCAGCAGGCACGACCCTGCCCTGTGCTGGGCAAAGCAGGCAGCTCTCCCAGCGCCCCTGAGAGAAGATACACACCTCCAGGACTGTGATGAGATGTTAACCCCTTCCCGCTACAATTTATGTCAAAGGGGAAGTCATTAGAGCTATGAAAATTCCGAGTTGCACCTTGGCAAACTCTGACTGGGAGGTTAAGGCAGCAAAGTGTACCACAAAGTAACTTCAGTAACCAGCATTCAAATACTCTTTTGGAAACGTAACAGCACTGTGCTTCTCAGAAATTCCTCTTCTCCACACGCCTTGAAAATCAGAAGAAAACCACAATGTCATTTTCTTCCTACTCTCATCTATCAAAAACACCACTGCTGTAACCATTTGTCACACCTTGTAGTGACAGTGTCCCGCGTAATTGTAAAACAGGAATGGAAGTGCTTAAGGTTTCCTGCAGGGCAGGAAGGTGGTTAGCAGGGAATTTTGCAAGCTCTGTGTCTCATCTCACTTAGTAATTTTTTAGTAATAAATAGAGTGCTTAATTTCAAGAGGCTACAAAAAAGCTTACAGCTTCTTGAAAATTTTTTACAATGTCTTTGACGTTATGTTTGACGCATATAAACAAAAACTTAATTCAGAATTTTTACTTCTATGTGGTGAGTGGAGCGGGTGTGTTTTTTCAAGGAGCTTGGATTTAACAAAAGCCAAGAAACCTAACAATTTGCAAGGACTGTTTTGACTAGGATAGGAAACAAGTTCTATGTGGTATGAATTACACAGTTCATTATTAAAGTGTTTATTTTGCAGCAGAATTCATGTAAGAGTATTTTTGAATTCCTGTAACAGAAAAAAGTGTAACATAGGTAATACTGGGTATATCACATGACACCAATTTTGTTAGGATTACCAGACTGAACATGAACATGGTAATTTTATATAATACTATCAATGTGCTTCAGTCTGGAATGTCATCAACATAAAATATTAAGCATCGCGCAATGGAAAAATAACAGAAATTGTTTTTGAAAAGGAATAACATAACATGCCAAATAGATAATGGTTGCAAAAACTCTAAGTGATTTATATGATGTTAGAAGGTTGCGTGCACTGAACTGTCAACAACAAGTATACATCTGAGCTCCTGTCCTCAGAAAATAAAAGGAAGAATTGTCACAATATTTGCCTAAACACGCTGCATTCCAGTTTCAAATGAAGTATTTAAAATTTTTTCTCCATATGCAGTAGGATAAGCTTAAACCTAATTAAATGCCAATTCCCTGCAGTCAGTCACTCAGCAATTCAATGAAAAGTTAATGCGGTTACGAGCAGAGGTTAAGGACGGCAGATGACAGATGCTCATGGCACAGCAGCTTTGATACATTACCAAGTTTATACTCTGCTTTAAGTATCTGTGTACCAATGATTTATCTTTGTCTGAATAATCAATTTTAGATAATAATCTAAAAAGTGACGACAGAGTAGATTTTTTACCTGTGAAAAAGCTCTCTGTAATCTATTGAAATGGAACTCCTCCCTACAAATGTGTTCATAGATTTTTATTCACTACAGTGAATAAACTGTTCAGAGTATACTGAATACTTTTGTATTAAACATGACATAAACCTATAAAAAAATTAAAGGACAACTCTTCATCCACTTTGCTGCAAGTTGCGTTAGCGTGAGGCACATCACATTAAAACTTATGCTTATTTTCATGAGCAGGCACTGTGCTTGGGCAGCCTATGGAACAACAGCTTTTATTCAGATGCCCTTGAAAACCAGAGCTGCACTAAACCAGTATCATGAAAATTTAAAACTAACACCACCAGACAGAACATAAAAATTGAAGGAATACAAGAAGTCCAGATGCAAAAATGAGTTGTTATAAAAATCAAATCCACCTCAATATAAAGGAGGGCAAGACAGGTTTTTAAAATAAGACCTGGGAGTCAGTTCCATAATGTTATTATTTCACAGGCTTCTCCAGAAAACTTCAACAGGTGTCTAAGCTGATTTAGAAAATACTTTCTTGGTGGCCTTGAGGACAAGCTAAAAGCTTTCTACAAGAAGAAATGCAAACCGGATCCTTTTCTGCCCTGTGGGATCATCCACCAGTACTCACAAGAGATGAGGTTTCAAATCTGAATTTACCCAACAGTCAAACCTAAATTTCTGAGTATCAAACATAAGGGGTAGTTTTCTTTGAGAGATCCTGCAGAACACAAATGACATTTCTCCACTGATTTGCTTCAAGGCTGCCAGAAAGCAAATCAGATAGACCTGGCTCTGCAGGAGTAACTTCCCCTGAGTGTGCCTCCTGCTCCCCACACCCCTTTTTACCTTCCAGCCCCTATCTGCTGTTTATAATTCCTTTTTTGAGAGATTACATTCTTCTCGCATGGGATAGGGCCATTTGGACCTTTCACATTCCATCAGAATTTTTGAGGACTGGCCAACTTATAACAGCTTTTCTTATTACTAGTAACACACAGCCTTCCCGTATGTCCTGTACTTTGGAAGTTTACTCTTCATTTTCCAGTACGTGACTCTTCCCCTCATGCAACTGATCCTCCTCCCACTCTCAGAGAGAGCTAACATTGCTACTGCAATCTGATGGATAAGCACAGTGTTATCAGCCTTGTAATATATGAAAATATTCCCCCATGTCCAACCAGCAAAAGGTGGAACCAAGACAGAAGGTATGCAGTGCTCCATTCATCACAAGTAATAATAACTTTATTATGTGGGACAAGGCTCATGGTCGACTTTTCACGGCAGTCCTACAAAGCATTTATCTTGATACAGGAGACCTGCAGTGCTCCTTCTTAAATTTCTGTGAAAGTGTTGCTGTTCTGGTGACCGTAGGTATTCAGCAGAATTTTCCAATTTAAAAATCTTTTAAGACAGACAGATTATATCTGGTTACTTTATACTACGTTCAAAGGGATGTGAACAGTAATTCATGATGCTATAAATCAAGTTGAATTGAGGAATAGCAAAAAAAAATGCCAAGTGCTTCAAATTCGGTAAATTTCTTCATGAGCCTGTATTACAAAGAATGCACAGTAACTATAAAAACCAGAAAAGAAAAAGTTTTAGGTCTCTCATTCAATGCTGAAAAGTCTTTAGTGATGTGTTTGGTCTTTTATTCACTTTAGCGACATTGTTTTTTCCTAATGATTCTTGGGTTTATTTTTTTCAAAGTCTGAAGATAGTACCAAATTTCAATTAAATCTAGTTGAAGATTTTCAAAGCAATAGAAAAAACTGTTTTCAGGGCAGCATAAATAGTAAAAAAATATTCAGAAGAGTGTTAAAAGAACAATATAGGAATGCCTGTAGTGTGCACACAGTTCAAAGGTGATTGCATGTTAAAAGGGGAGGACATTCCTCAATCCCCTTGTCACTCATCCAGCTTATCACTGGGATGAGTTTCCAGATGAATGTGTCCAAGATGGTTTTCTACTATTTTACACAAGGTTTGGAAGAAAGACACACTTTAAAGCAAAGGATAAGGCTTGTACATCAGCAAAGGACTTGGTGGAGCAAGTGAAAGAAGTAAGTTGTGGAGGTGAGTCCCTGCAGATGGGTTTGGGTGTCAAGGAATAGTAGTGTACTGCACCAACAGGTCTCTGCTAGGGCAGGGAGTGATAAAATGAAATGCACAGAAGCCACAAATCCAAGAACACACACCTTGAAACTAAAATTTCAAAGCTTCGTGGGAGACTACACTGTTGATTCAAGGAGTTAAATAATTAACTAATTACATGTTTCCTTCCTTGTCTAATGTGACTCCAACATCTGTTTTGATGTTTCTTGCCCGGTTCCACTTAGTGATCAATCAATCCTGAAGCATGCATATTTAATCTGTGGATTAGGCTAAGTGCTGAGGCACTTAAACTATGTGTGTGGACACTACAAAGCAGAGGTTTGGGTTTATGTCCATGCTCCAGCTGACCAAGCATGTTTGTTGCAATTAAATGGCAGTTGCTAGATTTTGTTAAACCTCTTCTGTGGATGCCTGTCCCTGCTATACAATGCAAAGTAAAAAAACTACATGATAGTCGCAACCTGGTCTAGTGGAAGGTATCTATGCCCATGGTGTGGGGGTTGCAACTTGATAATATTTAAGGTCCCCTCCTCAGCATTCTTCAGAGCAGTGATGCACTCAACCCACTCAAGTCCTTTGGGATTTGAGGGGGCAAAGGGAAGGCAGGGTGCCTGTTGTGGTGAGCATGCAAATCCTTTCTCAACCTGGCAGTATCAAAAGCATCTCCCACCTCTGCTCCTGCTAGCCCACAAAGTTTCAGGGAAGCAAGGCAGGGACCCCTGCTCTCATTCCAAATATACTATGCCAATAACAACAAAAAAATATAAAAGAAAACACGGGAAAATCTCCTGTCTGCCTGAAAGTGAAGCATGGTCTTTTGCTTTCCTTCTCCAAGCTCTCTGGATGTACCCCTCCATGAATTCCTAAATTCAGCAGGAAAAAAAAAACCGCAAAAGGTACACTTTTCTCCAGCAAGCAGAAACCTATTTTGTCTGAGCTTTACAATACCTCCCTCTACTGGGAAAATGGTGCCTTGTTTCTCTGTGCCAGCATTTCTCTCTACAGCCAGTAGGAGGGGTACGGATTAACCCACACATGCTTAATAATTCAGACCCGGGCCAAACTGAGAGCAGAGAGGAATGACAGACCAGCAGCTGAAGATGCAGGTTAGCTTTATAGCTAGAAATTTATGCTATTAATCAGCAGATGATCCATGCATGAGTAGCTGTGTAAAGAAGAAACCATGTGACACAGCATGAATCAGTTTTGTCCTACCACTTGTACATAAACCTCTTAAAAAAAGAGTGACAAACAAGCTGGCAAGCAGTTGAAGCTTTAAAATGGGTGTAATTACTCATATGGACCCTGTATTCCATGTGCTAGCAATCTTCAAAAAGAGAAGGAAAAAGAGGAGAGAAAGGAGAGTTTAAAGCCAATAAATTCACAGTTTAGATTAACTGTCATAGCCTAGAGCGCGTGGGAAAAACACAAGCAATTCCCGATCTGCACTTCTAGATCCAGGACCTTCCCTTCAGAATAATTTTTACAGTCTTGGGATTAAAAGCCTCTTCCCAACAGAGACTTTCAAACTCAGTCAGAAATACACCTTTTACATTTAGACACCTTGTTTATGATGCCACAGATCCTAAGCCTGAAAAAAGAAGACTGAAAAGTCTTTTCTTTAAACAAGTTGACTTCTACTTGAACTTTTACTACTGTAAATATTGTCAAGAAGATTTACTTTATTCTACTGTAGTGGGATAAAATGCCTTTAGAAATGAGGGCAAAAAGTCCTGGGTGCTAGCTTTTCCCAGTAGAAGATCCCCAGTAGATGCTACAAAAGACTGAAGTAGCCTCCAAGATAAAACAAACAAACAAAAAACAAAACAAAACAAACAACCACAAGTGCAACCTAAAAAAATGGGTGGCAAATGAAGGAAACTGCCCAGAGAGCTGCTGCCCCAGACACCCCAAGGAATTACCTACTCTGACGGACAGGTTTGTGCACTGAAAGCCAGCAAGCCTTTCAGATATACAATTGCTGAGACCTGGTTTGCCTGGAGAGCTAGTGGGAGATCTCAAAACAGATTCCAGATCGACTTTGCCCTTCCAGTGAAGGAATGAGACTACTAGGAATTCTTCATTTTTCTCCAAAACATCACTCGCCAGGGTTAAATCAATGCAAACAAACCCACAGCAGCCTATGAACTGCTTTCACTGTTGACTGCCCATGAATTATTCTCCTGGCCCCTCTGTTTTCCATCTCACAAATAATTTTCAAATGACTAATGCTACATTACAAGTAGAGAAAGAAAAGCTTCTCATCAAGGGTTTGTGTTCCCTACACTGAAATGACGTTAGACTGCTAAGGAGAGAAGACAGTACACTCCCCTTGAGAAGGACAGAAGAGGTGCTGGTGACCCATGCTTGAATGCACCACCACTGCCCAGTACACAACCAAAACCAACCAGCAATGCAGTAGGTGATGCTACTTTCCAGCTTCAAGTGCTGGCATTTCAGAAGAACAATCCAACCCTGAGCTCCCGGAACCTTTGAATGCTGATGATTGTAAGAAGAAAAATGAGCTGAATGCTGAAGGAAGGTCAATTTAGCAGCCCAGAAGAACCAATGATCCCGGCCATATACCTGTGAACACACCACACAGCCACCTCACACAGTCTCTACCACAGGGAAAAAAAACAAGGCAGGGAAAACACAGAGGAAAGGGGAGGAGGCAATGGGGGCATAGAGAAAACACTTGAGATAGCACAGGAGGTCAGACATACTGCATATTGGTCCTATACCCCAACCAGCATTTCCAAGAAAGGTAGAAAACTATGGGTGCCTAGAGATTTATCACCCTTAAAAGCTCAGAAACCTGTAGTATGACGGTTTCTACTGTACGAACTAACATACTCTCTAAAACAAAGTACAGAAAGTAAATCATGTGTCTACAGAAAAGAAAGCTGAATACATGTAAACACTTAAAAATCACAAGCAAGGTGCAATTTTTAGTGACTCAAACAAATCTTAACTTTTAGGTATATACATTTTGGTTTCAAAATTATTAAAAGCTGTGATCTGTATCCAAGCAGAAAAATCAATACTGAGAAAAAAAATCACAGTGCAAAAGAAATTAAAGTAATTCATCCTGGATATTCAGGATAATATAAAATGGAAATGCCACCTTCCTTTCCCTTAACACTGTAAAAATTACTTCTGGATTCAGTATAAAACACAAAAATATGGTTTCATATAGATTTTTCATAATATTTTAAAGCACACAAAAAACACACTTAAGAGTCTTAAGTTAGAACAAAGCTTTAAACCAAAAAAAGCACAGCTGCCCTACCGTAAAAGCCTTGCTTTGCTGGAAAAGTGACTGACTTCTGGACATAAAAACTCCCTCAAACAATACCAGAAGCAATACAATTTCTGTATTGGTGGGACAAATCTATTCCTCTCACTGGAATTACAGCTTCAGGTTCAATTAGTCTGTGACAGTGTCCTCTTCCTCAGTCACTGCCAATTATCCCACTGCTCAAAGAAAACGCATCAGTGACGCGATCTTCAAACCAACTACAAATCCTCTCTTCTGGGTGGGGAGAAAATAGTGTCCCTAAAAACACTCCCAGGGCACAAAGGATAAAAAACTACTGGAAACACCAGGGTACCTCTGTACATTTCAAGAACAATGAAGGACTTTGCTCAAAGCTCTGTTACCATGCTGCTTGCTTTTAGCAGTAGCAAAACCCAGCAAGCAAAACTATTCTCTGTCCTCTTCCTAACTCCATTTATCACCACTCCCATGCGTGGCTCCTGCTCCCAAGAATTTCCCTGCAAATTACTAAAACCCCACAGAATTAGTAGCCAGGCTGTTGGCTCGGCAGGCAGCACAACGTGCACTCTGGCAGATGCTACAGCCAGACCCTCAGCCCAAGCGACCCAGTGGACACTTACTGGCAACCTGTAGTCTCGCTGGCAGCGGGCTTGTGATGAGCAGCCTTTCCTATAGACAGCTTTACATCGAATACCCACTGTTTGTATGTTTTCCCTGTGGTTATTACTGGCAGTTGTGATAAAATATTAAAAAAAAAATTACAGTGACTCAGTAAACCACTTCCTTCTTTCACCCTGTAAAAACCTAATGCTGTAAAGAAGAGGATAAATCTATCAAAATTCATGGTTTGGTTCCACAAATTATGTCATACCAATTCTCCATCTCAAAAGCACAAGGAGAGAGAAGAAAGCAAATCTTCCCCCTCATAGGAAAGGGTACAGCTTTAGTTATACCAACAGTGTATGATACAGGAGCAAAAAATCTGGAGAAGGAGTGGCAGGACAGGGTTCTAGGTCCATTTGGAGGAGCAACCCCTGGAATCTACAATGAACAGTGAACAGTCTCACAGATCCACTTCACCCCATCACAAGCACCTCTGTAAATGCCAAGGGGAAGGGGAAGACCCTGTCTCCCCACCTTCCCGTCTGCTGAGAAAGGGGAATACCCTCTGATTTTATTCTTTTCTGAGATGACAGCAGACAGCTTCACACACTATCTCTTGGAAGACCTCTGCCATCTGTGGCAACCTCAGCACAGGACAAGGACTAACTGGGAACATAAAATAATCACCTCCTAGGGCAGGTAAGGGTGATCAGCCTGCACAGCCAAACAAGAGTTGAGCTGTGTCTCTTGGATGGACAGAGGCTAAGACACAGTTTTCCTAAAGCAATCTCAATCCCTGGTATGGCTCAAAGGCCCGTGGAAATTCTTTGCAGGTTAAAGAAGCAATATCCTCAGGAACAAAAATTTTCCTCTACCACAGTTACACAGTTGTAACAAGTGGAGCCTGAAACCTTGCTCACCATTAGTGACAAGAAAGGAGGTCACACCCTGACCTCTGCAGGGGACATGCAGGATGTGCCTCCAGGAAGAATTTGTCCCCATCCCTGCTCCTATAGCAGTATGGCTTCAGGCTCCGCTCCAAACAGGTAAAGTCTCTGGTGGTGGGAGCACTGCCAGAGCACCTCCTGAACAGACAGACAAAAAAGTATCCTAAATGCCTGCTTTTACCTTATACAAAAAATAATGCTATGCTGTACCAACAGAGCCTCATTTTGCTTTCCCTTCATGTTTCTCTACATCCTGTTTCTTGTTCCTATTTCTGTCTTCAGGCCACTTAACATTATCGCTAACCCTTGTCTGTGGACAAATTAACAATATAAGTTATCTTTCCAAGCTGCTGTTTCCCATACCGCCACATAGTGCTTCCTCATTTGAACTTCTTATCTATTTCTGCAAAGGCCCTTCAAGTACAAAAGCAGCTCCAAAGTTTTGTTAAACTTATCACTGGACAGTTACTATTGTAGGAGAAGGAATGCACTACAGCTTTGGCTCTCAAAATAATACAGCAAATGTCAAGGTAAGAGCATTTTGTTCTTGAGGATGAAGAAAATCACAACAAACCAGTTGTACAGAATAAGAGGCCTCAGCTGCTGCTGCAATGTATGTTATTTAATATATTTCTCGTAAGCCAGCAGTTCCACTTTTATAGGAAGGCAAGAGCAGTTTATTGATCCGTGCTAACTGTAAAAGCTGCAACACTTCACAGGGAATGTGAATAAGCATCTGTTAAAAGGGAACTAGGAAAACAAGCATTAACTCTTCAATTAACACTTCAAAGCACGTTTGAGTAATTCATTAACCAGTTTTCAGCTTTGTTCACTTTGCAGTAGTTGGCTATGTTGTATCACGAACCTGTTTTCCAAAAGAGCTGTGCTAAAACCTTGTTAACAAAATTATGGCCAACGAGCAGGACAAGGCCAGCCGCACAGAGACAGAACACTAAGCACTGCCAGATCACTGTGGTTTGTGGCTGGCCAGCCCAGGCATCAGGGGAAGTGCAGGGCAGAGTCACACAAACAGCTCTACACAAAGTCATGCGGTCCAGCTGAGCCCATCAGCTGGCTCTCACACCAGGGCTTCCTGCAGTGCGGCTCTGCAGCGATGATGAAGCTCCCCTGAGGTAAGGGAGGGAGGGCTGGACCTGGGCTAGGCACGAAATTAGACCAAAAAGTTGTTCTACAAGCAAAAGCTGACTAGAGGAGGGAATCATTGGTTCAGACCCACATCTCCACAGACACACAGTACTTTTACTTGCTCCTCTAGTAGGCCACCATGAACCAAAACAGCAGCACACAGATACAGGTGAATCCCCAGAGCTGCTCCAGGATGCTCAACACTGCAGCTCTGTGTCCTCTCCGCTTCAGGCAACATGGGTAACCCTCTGCAAGAAGACCTTCGAGGTGCATGCATTGCCAGAAGCTGATGGAGAAGCCAGACAGTCACACCCTGTAGCTGTCTGCCTCGTCACCCCCTGAAATCACCGTCCCCGAGGCAAAATAAGCAGAAGGAAACATGTACTCATGCCTCAGCTGTTCCAGTTTGCTGAGGGCGTACACGGCTGAACTGATCGAGGAGCTCACTGCCAAGTCTAGTTCCTTTTTTCTCCTTCTGCCGCTCTTCCTTGCCCCTCCCCACACACTGCTTCCTCCCTCACCTCCACCCCAGCCACAGGGAGCAGCACCCTCCTTCAGCCCTCTCCCAGCCTCTCCCAGCTGCCAAACCAGGAGAAGGCCAGGCTGTGGGGGGAGACTGGGGAGGGAGCGGTGTTAGTGAAAGCAGCTGCTGCAGGGTGAAGGACCAGAGGGCATCACACCCAGCACAACTGAGCAAGATGCAGGAAGCATCCCTCCATCTCTGCAAAACTGAGATGCTCCCTCAGCGTGGGCACCCTCAATCAGTTGTGGATGCCCCATCCATGAAAGTGTTGGATGGGGCTTGGAGCAACCTGGTTGAATGGAAGGCATCCCTGCTCACGGCAGGTGGGTTGAAACTAGGTGGCCTTTAAGGTCCCTTCCAACCCAAAACATTCTGTGATCCTTCACACTGGCACCAGGACATGGTCCCTGGCAGACACATGGCCCTTTCCAGATGTGCAGCTGCAGTGGGTAACTGAGGGCTGGGAAGGAGGGAGGGCAGTGGGATCGGGGGGGCAGCCGGCCACGGCCAGGGGTGCACTGGAGTGGAGGGGATCTTTGCGAAGAGTGTATTCATATCCGTACCTGTATCCCTGTATCACGGCAGGAGGAGCCCCCGCCCGGCCCCCTCGCATCGCCAGGAGGAGCCGGAGAGCCGCAGTCCCTCCCGAGCGGCCACCTCTCCACAGCGCCCTCCCAAAATGGGGTCTGCCTGCCCGCACCGCCCTCCCTGCCCTGCCCTGCCCTTCCCAGGCTGTAAAGGCAAACCTGTTCAAAATAAGGAAAGGGGAAAAAACCCCTCCAGGGCCCACTGGGGTTTCCCTTGAAGTCCTTCCTTTCAATGTCATCACAGCTGCCGGTCAGAGCAGCTGTCCCCAGGCCATCAAAGACCCACAGCAAATCCACTTCAACCAAAGCTGGACCTCCGAGCAAGCCTGACGCAGGTTCAGACAAAAAGTCACAATTGCAGCCGTTCAGAGATGAAATTTTTCACTGTGATGGTGGTGGAATGCTGGAACAGGTTGCCCAGAGAGGTGGTAGATGCTCTCTATATATGTATGCTCTACATAACTAGAAACATTCAACGGCTGACTGGACAGAGCTCTGAGCAACCTGACGGGAGTTGAAGATGTCCCTGCTCATTGAGGGGGTTAGACTGGATAGCCTCTAGAGGTCCTGCCAACTCAAACCATTCTATGATTCTAGGTAATAGCACCAATAAAAGCAATCTCCTGCTCTCAGTTGACAAGAGGACAGTCACTTCTATTCTCTGACCTCACTGCAATATTTAAATACAGCTTTTGACTGCTACACCTGAGACAGACCTGAAGCAATACCCTGGCATGAACCATACTGCTTGGCTGAGGGCCCCTCACCAAGAAGCGATGGGAAACACCAACTCCACCACTAGGTCTCCTTGCTGACTGTCCTCTCCTGGGCCCAGTGGCAGGCTGATGGAGCAGGAGCAGGCTGCAGGCACCCAAATGCCAGGCACAAGCAGATGGTACACCCAGCGCTGTGGGAATGGAGTTGCAGCAGCTGACCAGAGGAAGCATTTGATGTTGGGAGCTGTCAAAAGCTTCCTCTCCTCTAACCGGCTTAGAAATAACAGGAGAAAAGTTTGACCTTTCCACAAGAGTACTGCTGTAAGAAGTAAAAGCTGCATTTCTCTTGTTTAGCAGTTAAACAGTAGAATTTGCTCCAAACCCAATAAACCCTACTTGCCCATTACGTCACAAGTCCCAAACACAATAATGTTCATCTACTTTGAGTCTGGCTATGGTCCCGGTCGCTATTAAAATTTCATCTGGAGAGTCCAAAGACCAGATCCTAAGCCCAGGATCCCCAGGGTCAGAGAGAAGACATCATCCCTGTCATGGCGCCCAGCCTCCCCCTCTGCAGTGCCTGTGATGGAGAAAGACAAACAAGAGGCTACATACTGCCCAGCATAGCTAGAAGGTTCCTTGGAGGCTGCATGCTGAAGTGTAGGGAGATGCACACACCCTGCTGCACAGAGAGCACAGCTGTGGGCACTTCTCATGCCAAACTGACACACACTCATCAAAGATACGTCAGGGCATGGGTCCCATTTCAGGGCCTCTGGCTTCACCTACCTACCCTGCTGTACCCATCTCCTTTCTGGCAGAAGAGCACACGCAAAGCAGAAATGCTGCTTTAGAGAAAAAAGTGATTCTAACTCCTGGGATGGGCTATCATATTCTTCCTATTTTGCTTACAGAGACTACAGACGCACTGAGCCACCATCAAAATAGATCTGCTATCCATGGATACAACCCTGTTCCTAGATTTCAGTGAAGCAGCAGGCACCAGCCAGTGGCTGCTGCACTCTTTCCAATCTCCAAGTGCTTTGTTGCTTTAACAAGGCCTCTTTGTTATCCTCCTTTGGCAGGACAACAGCTCTCAGGCTTCTACTGTAATGAATACACAGTCTCTTCAAAATAACCTAGGTCAACCTGTCTTCATATTTTGTGCACAGCATTTCCAAAATAAGATCTTTTTTACTGTGCAGGCACATTATAGACACGATCAATACATCCTTCAAATGGCCCGGTCCACGGCCATTTGAATTCTCCTTTATGAGTACATATCCTTACACTTTATGAAATTTCAGCTTCTTTAAGATGGAGCCTCTCTCCAGTCTTCCAAGATCATTTTTAATTCATCTCCCGTACCCCTAGAGGTTCCTCCAAGTCAAGGAAATCCACAAACTTCATAAGCCAACTTTGAGCTGCAGCATCCAGGTCACTGATAAATTTATTGAATGCAAGCGGCAAAGAAGGGAACTCCCGCAAGGTGCTGTCAGGCAGGTCCTGGTAGGGGGCAGTCCTGTTGGTGGCTCTGTGTCTAGACTAGAATCCCTGCTCAAACGCTTTTTTTCAAGCACCTGCACACCTTCCTTCCAGCAATTTCACCTAGACTATTATTTCCAAACTGCTATGCACTTCTCTTGAAGGAGGTCAACAGCAGTGAAACTAACCATTGAGTCCAAAACAATACATCTTCCAAGGGGATGATGAAGGAATGGGAAGATAGCAGTAGCACTTTTGTAAATGGTCTAGGACAGCAACAAACCAGCAGCAAGGGTGAATCTGTGGATTCATGAAGGAAGAAACTTTGCAAAGCTTGTGCTCCAACAAAGTTAATCACAATTCTAACTCTGAAGCCTTTTTTCTTTTGTTTGGTTATGAAATTTTGTGTTAGACAGCATCAGCAGATACACCTCATCTACTCTCTCCTGTTTATGAGGCATGCTCATCTGCCAGAGCTGGAAAATTGGCTGCTTTGAAATGGTCTCTTCTTAGAAATCCATGTGGCTTTTCTAATGCTGTATTATTCAGTAAATGCTTGTATATTGACTGCTAGTTGCATTCATGCCTTGCTAGAGTTCAAAGTTAGGCTGACTGAGCTTTAATTCTCCAGCAGCCTATTTTTGCCACCATTTTCAAATACAGATACTGTGGCCACTCTTCTGCATGTCTTTTGGGGCCTCTTACATGACCTCTGAAAAAGCATCCATAATAAGCATCACAGCAGTCTCTGACCCATTCAGTATTACTGCTGGCACCACATGCATAGTTTTAAGCCAAAACATTACAGAAACTGTATCACACTATGTTTGACGCTAATGTTAACAAAAGCATTCTTCATCCCCATTATTAATGCATATTATTATCTTTAAGGATTAAACAGGAATGGTGACAGCTGGGGAAAATAAACAATATACAAACAGAAAGGTTATGCCTGTGGAGTGGTACAAAAGGGCGAAAAAAGACAAATCTCTCCTGAGAAATTCTTTACACATTTCAGCCTGAATCTGGCTCCATTCACCTCCAGGGGTTCATTAATGTTCTCCCTTGTCCCTGGGGTTCTGTGAAAGAGGAAATGAGATAACGCCCAACCCGTTCAAAGCGCTCCAGCCCTTTGAACAGCACTCAGCAGTCACAGACTGACTAACACCATCGGTAGCTGCTTTCCTCTCAAGGACGCTGGCAGGGGCCCAGGGATCTCCCTCCCAGGCGTGCTGCCATCGACCCGGGGCCAGCTGGCTGCCTCTGGCTGCCCTACCTCCCTCCTGTCTCACCTCCCTTCCTTTTGCTCTTCACCATTTCACCCATCAGGAGTCAGGGATATAATATACTGCTTTTCCCTCCTCCCAGTGATACCAAATAACTTGTACCTGCCAGTGTCTCACCAGGGCACTTCAAGGGCTTGCCCTGCTCCCCAGCCTTTGCAACATGATGGCAGTGGCTCAGCTTGTGAAAGAAGCCCATGCACCCACGGCATCTGTGGGCATTAATTTTGTCTTTAAACCTCAGAGCCAACTCAGGATTCTCCGGATGAAGGATCAGCCAAGGTAATGCCTGTCTGGACTTGCGCACCTGGTCAGGGCTGGACCACAGTGCAGAAGGGAGAGTTGGGGCATAAACGCCTGCCCCAACCTGAGTGAAAACTCAGAAGAAACTGTTCGCTGCAAAGACAGTATTTCTTTCAAGTGCAATTTACTCAATACTCAGAGTAGGAAGCTCCACAGAATTATCCTATCTGTGGCAATCCATCATGCAGCTATGAAGTCCTGAGTTACTGAAAAACTGTAGCATTAAAAAAAAAAAGTCATAAAAAAGTTTCACATTTAAGAACACTCCTAGAGGAATACATTTAGGCAGCAGCAGAGGGAAAAACAAGTTATTTCATACCACACTAGTGAAGATGAGCTCAGCAAAACAGCTTAATTGCTTGGAGGGAAAAATACAGTGAGTCACCCTTCAAAATTTCAAGTGTTCTCAGTACAATCTCTCACAAGACTGCAAAGTATTTTAAAGACACCATCATTTTATTCAGATACTGTAGGCTCTTAGATTCAAAGACCCTACCTATGAGTAAGTGTTTTGAGTATTGGGCTTTCTTCACATTATCAACTAGGTCAGCAGCTTGAATAAATCTGTGTTTCACCAAGAAATTGCCTTCAAGCTTTTTATTACATCTATTTGCATACTGCTCAAAAACCAGAAATTATTACCATGTACATGTATCACTGACAACTTCTATTCTCACCATTTGCCCTTCCACCTCACCCACTATGCTGCTTTCCCCCATCTGTCCTTCTCCCACCCTATTTTGGGAGACAGAGAAAATGAGTGCAAAGACTCGTATGAGACTTCATCTTCTCCAAGCAGAGGGATTTTCTAAGCAACTAGAAATGCAAGCAACCTTGTTTTCTGAAGGTCACAACAGCTTGAAATACTTTTATTCACAGACAGCCCTTCCTAGTCCGTATGTCTTATCCTGTATGTCAGTGCAGTAACCCTCAAGAACTACCCCACATCTTCAGGTCAAGAGCAGTGGGGTCATGGATCTGCAGAAATCATCCCAGTATATCATACAGCTTCCTTTCTGTCACCCAGATGGATTGCCAGTCCCTACACACCCTCCACTCCCTCCTCCTCTCAACAAGTGGCTTATCCAGGGACTTTCCATACCAGTGCATTTACAGTAGCACAGCAGGAAGGCGCAGCACTGCATGCAGCAATAGAGAGGCAGAAGTGTGTGTTCCCTGCTTAAACTAGTAAGGAGCAAAAGGAAACCCTACAGAAGATAAAACCAAAAGAACTTATCTGTAATTGTTATCTCTTGCAATTAATTCTGCTTTATGTTACAGTAGCTATGCAATAACCTTCCAAGCTGACACCATCATTTTTTCCTTTTTTCACCCTGAGAAACAGGGACACCTTATAGCAAAGCAGGGAAGTCATATATCTACAGGATAAACTAACGTACTACTCCATTCTGCTGGCTGTAACAAAAGTGATCATCAAGGGGAAACAAAAATAAGTCATTATAAATAATATTAAATCACCCTACTGCTTAGTACCAAATAATAAATTTAATTAACATCAACGCTTTTGCTGCAATTCCACCTGTGGAATATTAAACATGCTGTACTCCCAAAATTATATTCCTCTTACAGTTCTACCTGATTGTGCTTATTTTAAGTGGGAAGAAGGGGGTGTCAAGGAAGAGACCCATTCCCCAGATGTCTAACTTCTTTACCTATCAGCACTCCATTGGCTCCTTCCATCTACTACGTACAGGTCTGACTCTATAGTGTTTGAGCACTTCATGGTCCTTAAACTGTTAGTCCTCCTGTAAGATGGGGAGATGGTGTGGGGCTCAGTTGGCAGCCCTAGATCTGGGACAGAGGCAAAACCTCTTGTCAGACATCCAGGAGCAGGAGATGGTGCAGCACAGGGGACCAAATCCTGCTCTGGGTTTACATCCTCACCTCTGACCACAAGGAGTCTGGACATACGCTCTAGCAGACAGGCTGTTTAGTTAAAAAGAAAGGGGGGAAATTGGAATAGCTGAACAAAAGGAAAAGATTTCAGGGTGCTCAAGCTCATGAGCAAAGCCCTCATTAGTAGCACAGTCTCACCTCAGAGTTGGACTTACAGCCAGTTTGCTGGCCGGGCTGAGGGTCTCCAGCATTTAAGAGCCAGCTCTGAATGCGCTGGTTGGGGACACAAGTAGACAGGGGATGTCCATCTGTGGTGATCATTAGCACAAAGCCATGTTCATACCTCAGATTGTTCAGCTGTCTACCAGGAGCAAGTCCACACTTCTGCAGCCCACCAGAGGCTGTCCTCCAAAGTCTCTTGGCAGGCTCCTACGTTTTCATTTTTAGAGAGGGCAGGGAAGCATTTCTCCAAGAGAAAAGGAGTAGCAGGAAGGAAGGAATCCAGGCCCGGAGGCACAGAGGGGTGGAACAGTGGGAATGCCGCCTGAATCACCTCACCTCCACATTTGCTGCACCCTGCCAGCCCAGTCAGTTTTGGCAAGACACTCGCTACCCCTCAGCCTCAGTGGCTCTGCTGGCTGGCTGGGCCCCTTCCCCTTTCCCTCCCTTAACTGTCCTTGGTAAATGGGACATCAGAGACTGGTGTTTCACTTTAGGAGAAGAAAACTGTTCTTTTGCCTGCACTGGGAAACCAGCCAGCTCCCATTCAAATCAAAGGGAAGGGATCACGTGGATGCATTTCAATTAATGGCACTAGAGAGGCAGGCTGCAAGCAGGCTTGCCTTCCAGCCAGACACCTCCATTTAAGTCTTCTGTTGGAGAAGGGGTGGTGTATTCAGCCAAATTACCTGGACGATTCATTTCATTACACAGTGTCTGAAAGCTGGGAGGAGGCTGTATTTGCAGAAGGTTGAATTTAACAGGGCCATAATCTGGTGGCAAATAAGGGGAAAAAAGAAAACTGATTTTCCATCTGCTAGAGCTGCAGACTCCAAAGTATTTTGAACACATACTTCTACCAGTAAAAAAATTTTAAGCTCGTATCCCCAATATATGTACATTTACTTATTTATAAATTATGTGCATGTAATTACTACATCACACAAGGAGACTGCAGGGGTCGAAGAGCCAGTTACACTGACTCTCACCTGCTCCCTGGTATCAGCCCAGCACGCAGGCTCTTATGCCAGTACCACCATCAAAGACTCCAGGGCACTCTTAGGTAGCATAAGTCTCAGGAAGGAAGAAGAAAACAAGAAGACGCGTAACAAAAGGGAAAACAGCACAAGGCTTCTTTGGAGCAAGAGGGCGTGGTATTTCTGAGAATTTTTTTTCCCTTAAAAGCAATTTTTGAAGCCTCTGTGGGCACACACCCTTCATGAAAGAATGTGAAGAAGGAAGCAATCTATGAAGTGTGTTATGCATATAAACAATCATGTTGAGATAAAGAATTACCCTTAGCAAATAGTTAACTGTTAAAAAGAGGTCTGAAGTCAGTACTAATCTGCAGTGGGTTTTTGGCATTTGTGCTTCCTCTGACAACAGGAATTCCCGTTTCAATTTCTATTTACCTCTATCTGCTATAAAAACAGCAAGTCATGAAGCACATTAAACATGAAGCACATTAAATACTCGGCATACAAAGAAAGAAAATATTAACATCAGGTGTGAGGTAAGGTACAGGTCGTTTTTATTTGTGTGGAAAATAGGGCAAACAAGAATAAGGCCAGTAACAGAACTACTATTAAAATTATATGCTTATTTTCTCCCTTAATTAATTCCCTCATGGTAAGTTACACATTTATAATAGTCATAGGAATAGATAAGGAAAATATAAGTCCTAGACCGAAATATGGTTTAACTTGGAACTTCTCTAGACACTCAAAACTTATGAACTCATTTGAAAACACTGCTGCCATACAGCTCAAAAAAACCCAGTATACTTATTTCAGAATAACCATCACTACTCTAATTTGAGCATAAGATTTAGCAGAAGAAAGGGAAATCCCCAGACATTGTGTCTAACAAAAAGTAAACATGAATTCCCTGAACCAGATATTCCAATAACAAAAGGAAGTTACTCGCAAAATTTATTTTCACACTTTCTAAGTAATACAGAGCTGCAAGGATGCCAAGTTATTCTGAAGACAGCCCATAATAGAATTCATTTGGGACAGTAAAAAAGTGCCAGCCCAAAGCAACTTTATTTTGCTACCATTTTCAGATCATTGCAATGCCAATAACATACCATTATCAATCTTGATGCATGAAAAGAGTACTAAATTAATTTTTAAAAAGTTACTTTGCCTGTCTATCAGACCCCTTTCTCAGTAGCTCCAATCTGCTACTAAAAAAATGAGGCATCAGTCCAAAGTAAAGAGTAAGCCTGAGGGGGAAAAAAAAAGAAGTCTTTAAATATTACGGAAAAAAAACTCCACTAGTTCTTTTGACAGAAAGAAAAAGAGGAAGAAAAGTATTTTCATCTGAAACTACACATGGAAAAATAATTTAGGTTCTCTCAACCTCAGACGAAAAATTGCACAGGAAGTTTTTATTAAAAAAAACCCAAACAAAACAAAAAAACCCCACAAAACCAAAAACACCCTCTCCACTCCCCTCAAAAAACCCCCAACAAAAAAACTAAAGTCAAACCCACGCTCAGTAGCTAGGAGCTTGGCCATGGCAGTCCAGCTCCTCTCATCCCTGCAGTATCTCCCGTGTGCCTGACCCCCCACCTCACCCCAGGTACCACCCCACTGCTTCCAGGGCATTATGGCTCTGCCATGCTGTGACCAGTGAGCAGGAGAAAGCGTGCTTTTTGTCATTTTTAGTTCTCCCATGACTGTGAACATAAAATCTAGGAAGAGACAGTCAGCTAGACTGTGGCTTAAGAAACCCAATATTTAATGCTAGTATCTGTGACAACTAGATATTTAAAACACCCAAAGTTCCACCTGAACATGAGGATGAACTTTACATTGAGGGTGGCAGAGCACTGGAACAAGCTGCCCTGGGAGGTCATGGAGACTCCCTCTCTGGAGACATTCCAAACCCACCTGGACACATTTCTCTGTCACCTGCTCTGGGTGACCCTGCCTTGGTAGGGGAGCTGGACTAGATGACCTCCACAAGTCCCTTCCAACCCCAACAATTCTGTGAATCAAGGGACATATTTTTCACTAATTTTGATTATGTAAGAGCTTCCAAATATACTGGGCAGTTACAGAAATGTGAAAAGACACTACCTATCCTGAATGCTTAAAAAGAAACAAAAAAAGAAACCCAACAAAACCCCTCAGGTAACAACAAGAATTGGGTAAAAGATGTGATGTGGGGCATATACTCTAACTCATTTCAAATCTTATCTTTCAGGCTGGGCCCCTGGCTGCTCTTCTGAACCATTTCAAGTTACTTAAAGCTTCTTGTACTCGCTGTGTATGAAGCAGTTCAGATGGGATTTGCAGGAGCCCATGCAGGGAGTCTTCTGCCCGCTGCAGGAAGAAGGGATAAAGACAGCAATAGGCAGGTATAGCTTTGGTAGAAAAAGCTGATGCAGTAAGCAAGGACTTCAGAGGATGGACAGTGGGAGGGAGGGGAAGGCAATTGCCAGCCACAGCCTGTAATGGGAAACAATGACATTTCATCCTGAAAAGTCCAACATCCCACCAAGTCCAGTATATTCCAGATTTATTGGTGGTTAGCAGTAGATGCTTGAAAAGAAAGCACAGAATTCCAGTAAATGGATTCAAAGTAAAGCTAAAGATGATATACAAGAGTATTTTATGAAATACATTATGTGAAATGGAAGTGAGACCAAGGGGAGCACCTTGAAAAAAATGCTTCTGAACTGCTGAAATGAATGAGAACAGCTTCAGATGCTCAGTGGTTCCCAAAATAGGACTTGTAACTCAGTGCCTTCTCTTCCTGGGATCATTATAGAAAAGCAGCTTTTTAATTATCCAGATTTAAATTATCTTGGACTATGCTGTACCTAAAACTTGAAATTAAATCTGATTTTCAAAAAAAACCTCTTCAAGTGGCCCAAAGTTCCTTTAAATTATTTTTTTCCCCATGTCCATGACTTTGAGCCTATGGATGCCAAAAGATATTAAAAATAAAATTAAAAATTGAATTAGCCCTCAGCTTTAACCACCAGTGCCAGGCGCCATGGAACAGCAACTATATGCTGGAAATAAGGCAAAAGGGAAGAAAGAGAAAAGAAGTAAAGTTTTCTTGAGGTCAGACCAGCCACAGGATTTCCCACTGAATTCCTTTCAGCTATGGAGATTTAATTAATATGTTATTTGTCCATGGGTAAAGTACAACAGCAACGCCAGTTAGCACATACCTGCCCAAAGGGAGGGGTGAGCATTACTGCAGGGATTGTGCTATGCTGCTGTCACCTTCCAAACCAGAGCTGGAGAATACCACACTTTTGGGTTCAGAGCAACACCCTCTACTCAGGGGCCAGGTTGCTTCATCCTCAGGCCAATCGTTAATGTATGCTTAGATTGCTTAAAGGAACCTTCCCAAGCACAGAATATAACCTGTAACTGAGCGTATAAAACGAAAAGATTGGTAAACCAGACAGCACTAAGGAAAAATAGGGTGTGTTTTCACCCCATAAGGCAGGGGATAGAATGCCAGTTCAAGAGGATGCTCATTGCTGATGCTCTTAAGAACAACGTCAACAGTGTTGCTTGCTTTAGGAAAGTCTCTGTGTGTTTGCTTTTAAGATTTCTTTTTTACAAAAAAACAACAATAAAATTTGTATACCATTCCTGGTCTGTTCTCTGACCTTCAGCAAGCTGCCTTCTCCTTGAAATCCCAGTTCAGAGACACAATTTATGCATAGCCCACTTCACAGCCCCTCAGGTGGGCTCAAAGGTGCTGCATATTGTACCAGTCCGCTAGAAACTCTCCTACCCAGATCAGATATTTAAAAAAATAAATGTTTACCTGTCCTGCTATAAAACCTAATAACATGAAGTTACCTTCAGTATTCCAACAGTTGGCATAAATTCTGTGCTGTGTGCTCTGCCCAATTATACACAGACATCATTTATGGCTGTGTCTGACCAGGTTTGTACCACCAAGTGACATTGTACATAGGTGTAAGCCTAGTCCTGAGCTGCATTTAACTTACACGTGTGCCCCTGAACACCACCAACAATTTTTTCTTTCAGAAACTGTGATAGGAATCAGAGTTCCTTATAGTATAAATTAAACCTGCCAGTATTGTTAACTGGAATAAAACATATCTAAAAACACTAGCCAGTACTCTTATGGCAACTATTACAATGTTAAAGCCATGTGCAACATGCTCTAGAAATTTAAGTCTGGATTCACACCTGGATGACCCAATGAAAAAATCACCTTTATAACTCTCCCTCAGAAAAAGATTTAGAGGACAAATAACCTGTAATATATATGAAGCTAGGCAGTCATCTTTCACTCTGCAGGAGTGTTTGGGGAGAGACTGAGCGAGATCTGGCATCCTTCCAGAAGAGCATCAAGGAGCTTCTGGGTTTCCACCCAACCCTCTGACCAGCAATGCAGGTGAAACACTGGCCAACATACTGACTAAAAGCTGGTCGAGTCATTTTTTTTGGAAGTTCCTTTCTTCCTCTGCTCCCACAGCTAAACCTTGCTGCTGCCACCATACCTGTGAGGCTGGACAGCAAGAACAGCCAAATGCAGAGGCTGGACCTACCACTGCCCTTTTTGAGGCAGCAGGACCAAGCTAAGAGAGGATACCACGATAGACCAAGACACTTCATTGCCCTGCTGGTGCTGAAGACTGCATGGCCACAAAAGAAGCCAGGGGAAAGGAGACCTTTTTAAAAATCCCCTTGCAGCAGAGTCATCCTATTCATTTAATTGACTTTTAGCAATCCTTGTAATCAAAGCACTCTCTTCCCCACCTTGCCTTTTGGGATGCTACAATAGGAATGCTGCAGAGTGAAAGTAAAAGTACTCCAAGCATCTGTTTAGTACCACATTTAGTTGACACTACTGCTGTCAGGGAAGCAAATCGGTTCTAACACTGCCAAACAACTATCTCCTTCAGAAGTTGGCTTTTCCATAAGCATTTATAGAGGCGATAATAACAGGCAGCTCTGAGCAGCCCAACCAGATGCTCAGCACTCAGCAGAAATCTCCAGCATAGATTAGGAATACAAACACAACACTCACACAGTTTTGGCAATTTGATGGATAAATCATTATCAAAAACAAATTCATGGGGGATGATACCAAATGAATAGAAAACCTGTTTTTACCACTAAATCCTAATGTGCTGTTCCCTATATTATTGAAAAGTACTGGTATATCACCATTTAAGGCAAGAAACATCAAGCAAGCAATACAAACACTTAGAAACCACCTTCGAAACCACAGGGACTTAGATATTGTAAGTGTTATTTTCACCTTCCTTCCTTCTTTAACCTCTTCAGTACTAAACTGCCTGGCCACAGATGATTCAGAGCTCTGCTGTTTGTGGGATACATCATAGGTGTTAAAATCCCCTTGACCAAGCTGATGTATAAATATCAACTTCCCTGCTGCTGTTCTATTCATGTGCATCATTCAGTAACCACTGCAGCAAAGCAGAGCTTCTCTTCCCTGCTCTCGTTTTCGTGAATGCATGTTTTCACTTTGTCAAAATTTAACTACTGCAGAACAACACCAGCCTGTGGCACAGGCAGCTACTCCTCAGACTGGACCCACACGTTCCCAGGAGATCCCCCGGACCTCACCTCTGCCAGAGGCAGAGCCTGGCTCTCAGGCAGGTCACCAGGAGCTCCACAGCCCACAGTTCCACAGGCTCCAACCCCACTCCAACTCTTACCCACTTGCAGCAACTCCACTGCTCACCCAAACCCCGGCTCCCTTTCATGAATATAACAGACTTGCTGCAAAACTCACACCCCAGAGGGGTGTGATTGAGGAGCCACAAAAGCTCCTGTGAACAGGAACCTCGTTTTTGCTTACCCATCCGTAAACATTTGGTTTGCACCAAAGGCAAAAGAATGACATGCAGGTCATCAGTCAAGTGGCTACGGGGCTAAAAACTAAGTTAAATGATACCTGCTAGCAGTACACTGGGCTAATACACAGCTTTTTAACACTGCACTGCATAACTCTGAAACCAAACTCTCACTTGGGCTTCGATCCTGAGCAAGCAGACCTGTGCTGACTCGCTTTTCTTAGCCTTCAGATCCAGACTTTTGTTTTATTTCACACATTTACATTTGCATGACCATTTGCCAAGCTATGCAAACCCAATTACAGCAATAAAAAGGCGTTGCTGAGATCTGTGGAAAAATACTGTAAGTAAAACTATAGGGCCATATGTATAGCACAGTGATCACTTTTTAATTAAATCCAGGTCTTTTGTATGAAATAAAGCAAGCTGAAACAGCCCTGGTTATTACTTATAAACAAGATATAAGTCATGCAAAATATATTTTGCTAGGTGTAAAATCCAACCAATGACAACTTCAACTGAAGGCATTTATCTGTGGACATAGTGATGTGACAGCAGACAGGCATGCTAGACTCATTTGTCTAACAAGCAGCTGTTCTTTAAATATGAGAAACAATAGATTAGGAAAATAATCTCCTGTTATGGAGCTGACCTTACTGTACCATCCGGACAAAACTAACTCAAAACAGTGACAATTTTGTCCTTATATCTCATACAAAGCAGCAAGGTTTCAAAGCTGACAGAACTAGTTTCCAAGTATTAGCAGGTATTTTGTCTTATTTGGCCACTGATGTCCCACTTACGGACCCTTAGAACTAATTAAAGCCCCATTAAACAGAGCAGAGGAATTTCAATTGGCTTCGAGGAGAATTGGGAAAGACTTGCTGTCTCAACTATATCAGTTTAAGAAGCAACCTCTAGAACTTGCACACTATCAGAAACATTAATAGTAATTGAGGTATTTCTGCATTCCTAACACATGGAGAAGATAATCAGATAGGTGCAGAATTCTCTATTTATATGCATACAGTCTTGAGGAACTGTCACAAAGCTCCGCTAATCTATTTTTATTGAAGTTAATGACAGACCCCTGCAGATTTGAAAGGAACTGGGTTCTGAGTAAGGGGTGATGCAGATGGCAACTACACAGAGAGAGAGTTCAAGAGAAGCAAGCAGTAGCATGCTGGTCAGCCAGCTATAACTGACCTCAGGTTGGCTCTTCTTAACCAATGAATAAGCAAACAATTCCTGACTTCAGGTGCAGTTTCCTCTCTTCTCTCCCCCCACACACAGTTAGGAGTGCCATCAGTTCATAGCACAGCATCGTGCTTCCATGATGAAGAGGAAGCAAAAGCCACTGCTGCAGTGCAGGTCGATGAAGCACTGAAGACATCCATGCTCTGTAAAAGCACATTTCTTTGCACAGAAAATGTGTATTTGCAGAAGCAAAGAAACAGGATATACCTGAGCTATTAGAAAATCAAACATCCTAGTATGCCACGATAAGGCAATAAAAAATGATAAGGGGTACATAAGAAAAAAATTCTTCCGGTGTTGAGAAGACAGGAGAGGCAGAATCACTGCCTGGAAAGGTGGCCAGGAGTGCTCCCACACCCGTGCTACTACGCAGGCTGACAACCGCTGCCTTGTGTTTGGACGCTCCTAAATGCTGCTACTGTTTCCCTAAACTCCTTTGTTACTTACTGGGAGCAAATTTTGCTTTTCAGTGCATGAAGGCCATGAGGATAGACCTGGTGGGAAGGTCTGTAACCTTTACCACCCACGGAGCAGACATCTGGAACTCCCCCCGCAGCTGTGCTGTGTCATGCCACACCATCAGCTTCTCCTCATGTATGAGCACAGCATCTTACTGAGGGGCAGCCACAAATCCTAGCATCCAGGGAGAAAAATGCCAACCATGACTATCTGTGGTCAGGCAGACCGTGGTGACAGGCAGAACCAAAGCACCCCTTGCCAAGGTGCTTTTGATGCTGGCACCATCAGCCACCGATGTTTTAAAATGTTAGCCATTCTTGTTGATGCATGTCTTGCTTTCGAAGAAAGACTTCAGAATGGGCATCCTGTGTTTGTTTATATACCTGACCAGGCCATTGCTAATAATAATCTGGAGACAACATCCTATTGCAACACCTGCTTGTACACAGTGAATAGAATTATGAAATGACTTATGGCAGAATGACTTCAAAAAAAACCCAAAAAACCTCAAAACCCCAAAAAATCCAAACAAACTACATTTTCTCCTGACATTCTTCTTACCTATTTGGTTGATTTAAATACAACTATCTCAGCACATGAAGTATCTCACAAGAAAGCTTGGAAAGAGAATACAGAACACAGATGCATTTAACCTTCATGTGAGCCACGGACAGTGAGGCTGAACCCAGGTGCTGTTAACTGGGGACGTGTCGTGCCAGCTACATACACTTGAGTTCTTAGCTTCAAGGAAATTACAATTTGAACTCATAACTTGACCCAAGGGAACTCAGGAATTTAACTTAAGTGCTCTGCATGAGCAGGATTACATTATCTTCAGACTAAAAAAATTAATTTGATTATTTTTACTTAGATACATTCCACTGTGTATCGATTTCTAAAAAACAAGTATGTTCTTTTTATACATTTTTAATGTTCATTTTAAGATAGGAATACTTGAAACAAATATGAGCTACTTGTCCTCCCTGATTTATGTTAACATTATAAGGAAAAAATATAGGGAAAAGTTTTCAGTAAATTCAATTCTGTTAATACTCTTGCAACATTTCCACTCATGCACCAGTTCTGCACTAAAATCTGAAATATTGGATATCAATGGCACAAACGTTTTTGTCTGATTAAACTTTAAATCAACATGAACTTTATACCACAATATGTCTGTGGTATAAAGAAAAAATGTAGTTTTACCATGACAAACTATCTATTTCCCTAAAATTAATTCAAGTAGACCCCACCTTCCTTGCATCCCCAAGACCAGCTCCAAACAAAGTGGATAACTTAATTTTTCCAAGTTTGATGGAAAATCTTTTGATCTGGAACATACACTTTCATGAAAAGGGATTAACAATATCTTAGAAAATCTGGTCTCAGTAGTTTTTCACTATATTCTTCTCTCACTGTGGCAGGGAGAATTGGTAAATATCTGGCAACGCAAACCAAGCAAGGAGCATTACCAAACATATAGGAGAAAAATCCTCTGCTTGTCATTTGTACCATCAACATCCTTCATGCCTACACAGGATGGACACCAGGATACAGCTTTCAGGGCTGTAGTTCCTCCTCTGGGAGGGCAGAGCCCTTCTTCCTCCAGAAGACCTCCCACATCACACTGTCACCACCTCAACCATCCTAGTGATGGCTGTGATGGCCACAGCTGCTCTGCTGGGCACACAGTGACCTACAACCCAGCACCTGCCCCTTCCCTCCCCTTCTGGGGACTCTAGTGCTTATTTTCCTATGTGCATGGAAGTAACACTGCTGCACATTTTTAACTGTGTGCTTTTGGACTTAACACAAAATCCATTATGGAAATCAAGCCACTACACAGTTAAACATTAGGAAAACCCATCAGGTAAAAATGACTAGACCACTTTTACCTCAGATGACACAAAACACTTATTTTGTAATTCTACCTACATTGGGAATCTGTCCATGCTGAAACTGCCCTGAAAAGACATCGGTATCACAAAACAGCATTAAACTTCTTGAATGTCTCTTTTCAGTACAAGTTCACAAAGCTATTCATAAATGAATAGCCCAAGGTGAACAGAAAGCTTTCTCATGAAATCCAAGCAGTAATGCAATATTACTGTTCCTGGACCCTTTACCATTTTATCATGTTCTAGTATTTTTCCCAAGGGTGATGTCGAGGATCCCCTTAACTTTACTGTTTGCCCATCTCTGCATGGTAATGATAAAAATATTGATTTTCACATTTGTAACTCAGATGCAATTCGACACAAGAAGTCCAAATTATTTTGCCCTTGCAGTGCATCAGCTAAGCAATCACAAGCACAAAGAGCTTCACTCACATCAAAATCAAACGGCACTGTTCATATAGGACACTGAAAATAGTGCTTCATTTTCCCTGTACTTTCCAAAACGAAGCCCCAGTCCAGCAGCAGATTTAATCCAGGCTATGAAGGGATCACAGAATAGTTTGAGTTGAAAAGGACCATTAAAGGTCATCTAAACCAACCCCTCTGCCTTGGGCAGGGACATCTTCAGCTTAATCAAATGGGTCTGAAGAGCAGCAGCTGCAGGGTGGGATTTGCCTCAGATATGGGCAGACACAAAGGAGCATCCTGCCTTCCCTTGGGAACGGAGCTGGACATATCAAACACACCCCAGCACCACTGAAAACCCTCAGACCCTCTCCAGGTCCCTCTGGAGAGATCAGTTTGATATTCCCATCTTGCATGTGACAACAAGGAAAATGTAGCTTTCGGTCTTAGGAAACTAAGTTTGGAAACTCAGGTCTTTGGACATATACCTTACATAGCCACCAGCAACATTCTATTCCTCCTCCCTTGCTTCACCTGACTGCAAAGCTATGGCACAACTGCTGCCCAATGCTAAACCCAACCCTGTGACCAGACGGCTCTGAGCCACCACCTGAAGACATCCAGCTTCCAGCATGGCACCAAGTGGTGTTGTGCGATGCCATTTCAGAGGGGACAGCATGTGAGTGGGAAAAGGGAAGCCTTATTTCTTTGAAAAGACAGAAATTGTAACTGTGAAAGAATCCAACCAAGGCGAATCCATCCTGGAGTTGTGAGCCCATCAGTTTCCCCCAAAGACTGTCCTAGTTCTGTGGATTTCTTTATTTTTTATTTTTAAATGTGAACTTGAAACAGTTCTGTAGTGTTTCAATGAGCAGGAAATCAGCCAAGAGAATAAGCCCCACAGGCCTTTTCAAACAATTAACAATAAGCTGCTATTCTTTGATATAATTATAGAAATCATATTTCTTTGACACACAATGGCAAGTGAACCCACTGAAGAGGCAAAAGGAGGTAGAATTTTTTCCTGGGAGATAAGTACTTTTCTAAATAACACCTACGCTGAGGACCGTATTTATACAACTATTTCAACAAATGAGACTTTTCAAAGTCTGCTATAATCCATTGAGGAAAAAAGATCAAAGAAACTAACAGGAAAGCCAGGCTGCAATCAAAATATTTGATCAGTGAGAGGTTTCTTATCCAAGCCATAAACTCAAGGGCATTTCAGTGGAAGCTGTGGGAGAAGCAGCTGCCGTGAACACCTGGAAGCTGTGTGGCAATGGCAGATGGAGTCCCTTGGGGGAATCCTCCCCTCATGCCCCACTGCCATCCCTGTATCCCTCTCTGCACAGCACACCACTGGTGCCCACCATCCTGTCTCCCATCATTTTCAGTGTGGCTGTGTTAAACAACCAGGGGTGGAAATTTTACTCATTCTCCTAAATCCCACCACGTCCCCTGCCGAAGTTAAATATTTGGCCTTTGGTTAAACTAAATGGATTTTTGTTTTTCCTTTTAGAACTGTCTCACGATCCCCGTGTGACCCTGGTGGGAGGACAGAGGGAGGCAAGGAGACCCCACGGTGCACTCAGAGCACTGCCGGAGACCAGCGAGTGTCAGCCCACTGAACAGCAGAGTTGGGTGTAATGAGCTTTTAAATACTTCCTTTCCATTTTTTTTTCTTCTTTTTTAAAGTGAGAACAAGGGAAAAATCTACTGGTATTTTCTGATTTTCCTCCTCACAGTTTAATTTTTTTTTTAAATACATACTTAGGAAACATTAAAGAACTACATATTTGAATGCAACTGACATTAAACAACTGCTTTGAAAGTTTAATTTTTGAAAAAAAAAAAAAAAAAAAAAAGAAGCAAATTCCTACTTTCTTGAAAGACTTTACTTCTACTTGTTTGTATATTCCCTAGGTTATCAGCACAATTCCCTTGGCTTTTCTGACAGCAATATACATGTCCTTGTAACCAGAGAAGTATGGGAAACTCTGGAAACATTCAAGTGTGTATAAACATTTATAGCTCAGATACCCTAATACAAAACAAGTACCTCTCTGAAACAAACATCTCCAGATGTTTTAACATATTTTTATATAGAGATATATATAAGATGTGACTCAGGCACGGAAAGCCAAAAGAATGTTCTCATTTCCTGAGACTGGCTAACAAAAAGGAAAAAAATGTGAATGAAGGAACAAAGATTTCAAAAGTCAGCTTTTTCTTAACAGCAGCAGCTTTAAAATGCTCCACTTCAAATCCTTTTTCATATAATTAGAATATTGCCTCTCTCTTGCAACTGCATATACTCACAAAAGAAGACACAGAAGGGAGAAAAAAATGTTGCTTTCTGGGATGTTTAAAGTACTACAGAAATGCCTCACTAGACAATGCCTCTTCTCCTTTCAGCTTCTGTGAAGCTCACTGACACCTTCCACCAAGACCCCTCTTCCACAGCTTGCCATGTCTCCACAGCACAGAGGTTGAGAAGAACAAGGCAGCAGCCATGTGTGCAGTGGCTGTCCCACAGCTCTGTCTCTGTATGGTGGGACTCAGCCCATAAGACCTCACAGCAACTCTTGCTCCATTTTCTTTTAATGACAATACAAGTGGGTATAAACAGCATCCAGTTCCTCTGGGATCTGAAAGCAATGGGTGAAGAAAGCCCATGGGCACCTTCAGATCATGAAGTTGTGTCATGACAACAAATGTCAGGTGGATTTAGAGGCATGGATGTGTTGCCATTCTCCATGCCCTTTCTAACCATAACCAATGTGTCAGAGGGGCAGGACATGGGATTTTCTTCCTCCAAATCCTCTGAAAGTGAATTTCTGCAAAGCAGTTCTGTGACAATCACAACAAAATCACTCCCAGGGTGGTTCACCTTCAAGCAGTGCTGTAGGAAGAGACAACAAGCTGCAGAGAGAACATTCACAAGCGAGAACGTTTTCAACAGCAGAAAGCAAAACTGCCCAGTCAATTCTTCTCCAATAACCTGCAGGCAGGTGATCCCTCTTCCAGTGCAACAGAACACAGACATTCCCAAACCTGACACTGCACTCAGGGCACCCACAAGCAGTCCACAAGCCTGACCCAGACCACCACTAAACACTGCTCCCTCTGTCTCTAGATCCCCTCACAGGACCCCACTTTTTACACTGCTGTCCAGGCAACAGCTACACGACCCAGGCACAAATTCACATTTCTGCTGAAATAGGCACTTCCATCTTTCCCACGGGCTTTCCCCTTGATATCACTGCCACTCATAAGATCAAGGAATCAATCCAGACTGAGACAAACCTAGTTCTAAATCTATGTATTTACCAATCTCCCTCACCATGCATTTTCAGCTGGGTCAGGTTCCTGGTGCTGCCATGACAGATGTTGGGGGACAGGAGTGTGTGGGTCATCCCAGTTGGCTGTAACACAACCATATGCTTAATTAAAATGTCTCTGTAATCGCTGCCTGCCGGAAGAGCAGCTGCCCTGGCATGGCCCACAGATGGTCTGTCCTGATTTGTAACACCGGCCAGAGCTGGGTTTGGGAGAGGGCTGCTGCTGAGTGAATTTCAGCCCACTTACCAGAAAAGCCCGGCAAAAATAAGATAGTTAATACAGCACAAACGTCGGTCTCTGCCATGAAACACAAGTCTGTCCTGCTACCAACACAGTTCAGAAGTGCATGGTGTTCATCTGCAAAGCTACAGAAACATGCGCCTATTTGTAAGCATTTCCTCACAAAAACCAGAGGGTTTTGCAAGCAGAGGCTGCTGTGCCAATTCAGCCCTGAATCCACAGGGATTGCCTTCCCCTGGCAACGCCAGTGGGCAGACCCTGCCCCCCAAACTGCCAAGTTGTATTCTTCATTCCCAAATCAGAGATGGGGCGTGCCAGGAGCCACTGAAGGAGGACTCAGGGATGCTGTGGTTCCCCAAGGCAGGCGGCTGACAGCCAGTCCCTCGCCCCTGCCAGGCAGCACCCAGGCCCAGCAGGGATGGCCAAGCCCCTGCAAACAGTCCTTGCAAAGCACTGAAATCCTTTTTCCCCTCTCCCAGGGTGGATTTGAAACCAATTCTTTGCGCAGTTTCCTCTCCCCACATCAATCCTACAGCTGCTGCACGTCAGTGTGGGATCTGGACTGGAGCCACTTTGCCATGTCATTGCCTCCCAAATATTTGCTGGCGTTACTGCATTGCTTTGCTGTGGTCTTTCCCAGTGCCTCAAACTACAATAAAACAATATATTAACACAAAAAACCCTTTTAATTCTGAGCACAGCAGCTACCCTGTGCTGTTCTGGCCACCCAGGAAATGTTCATCATTACAATGCCTTAGTTTCTCAGATGATCCACATCAATTCCCCACCCATGATGTAAGTAATAAAACCCACGGTTTCAACTCCACTGTTCACACCAGTTTAGGTTTTACTCAATCAACAGTCCATCCACCAATGTGTTCTCAGTTCTTCAAACTATTTAATGCAAACAGTGTTTGAAACAACCCTAAATGGACCAAGTGACTAAGGACCCACTTTCTTATTGAATTCTGTAGAAGTGGCTGGTGTTTTTTTTTTTTTAGTGAGTGATGAAAAGAAGGATCATCAGAACTGGAATTCAAGAACTTCTTATTTAAAATACAAAGAAAAACAATTAATATGAAAAATACAGAGCATAAAACCTCCTCCTGGGTGCCAGCCATGCTGTAATGCTATTTTTCATGCACACTAGGGTGCTCCAGACTACGACATTTGGGCCCAGGAATGTAGTTTCCAGCTGCACACAGGAGGTCTGCTTTGTCCATAAACAGTTTGACACTGGCCACACCATCAGCTTCTGCCCCACTGGACCTCACTGACAGTATCCAGGTGCAGAAACAAATTCAGCAAACTGTCTGGTATAAAGGGTTATTGGGTTATTAGGGTGCGCAAAACCAGTCAAGGAAATGACAGTATCTTCACTTTTTTATTTCTTCTTCTATCTGCTTAAAAAACACAAGTAAGCATTTTCATAAAGACTTACACATACAGGAAGGGAAATGTGAAGTAATTGCAAAGGAGTGTCACAATTTGAAGAAAAGTACTAACCCCAGGGCACAGTCCCCTGCTGTGCTTTCCCTAATTGTTAGACTGAATTAGGACCTTTCCATCCTTTCACCCTTTCTGCCTCAACACCAGCACTTCTGCACAAGCTGTAAGGATGACGTGCACTGTAACACATCGCTAACACAGCAAGGACACCAGACCACGTACATGGCTGCTTGGTTCACGCTATGGACAGCTAATACAAGGGAAGGCTTTGACTATAAAAACGTGACTGTCAGTTTGATTTTCCTTGTCATCAGTACTTGCCACCATGGAAAGACCTGACACGAGTAATTTCGCCACTGACTATCATGCTGATTTTACCACAGCCAGCAATTAAAGCCTCCCTATACTGAAAAGCAATAAGAGACTGTATGGAGTGAAAAACTTTTGAACTGGGCTTTGAAGGAGAACAAAACACAGACAAATCAGGATGTGTAATCTTACAGACTTAGCACAGAGCCACAATTTCAAGAGCTGAAAAGCCTGCCTTAAGTGGCTGCAATAATAAATATTTTATTGCAACTTGAAAGAGAATTTGTTAACTGTGCAAATACCCTCCGTATATCTGGGGCCTTTAACAGTTCCCCTGCAGTAACTGTATGGAGCCAGTTCTAAGAAAAAGAACTGTGTATTACAACTGAGACTGAACTGCAGCATCACATTGAGCTTATTTACAGAGTCCCCTATCAAAGCCAGTAAGACCATGAAGTGCCTATGTTTTTGAGCTTCATAGTGTACAGCAGAATAAGGGCTGTAAATCAAATGAGTCCATGGCAGCGTTTCAAACATAGTTATGCTTTGAATAAAGAGGAGCTTGCTTTTTGTTTTGCTGCATGCTGGCCTGTATTTCTCGCTACAAAGAAAAACTTGGTTTGTGCTAGGAAACTACAAAAGCTTAAGATAATAATGGTTCTGAACTGCAAACTAATGTTTTTCTCTGAACCGCACAAGAAACTTATTCCAATGATAACACAACAAGATGAGTTCAGCACAACCAGCTGGAAAAGCTGCCCACAAAACTTAGAGGACACTTATAAAGCAAATGGTCATAGGGACAAGCTATCAGCCCCAGGCAGTACACCCAGCAATCCTGAATCCCCCACCACCGTCCAGAATAGACTCAGCCACAGGGGACACTGCACATCCCTTCCTGCCCAAATCCCTCTCCTCAAGGGCACAGTCTGGTCTCCCAGCATCATGCTAAAAGAGAAGGCTGTGCCTCAGTAACGGGTGTACAGCCAACAGCGCCAGCCTGCAAGTTCGTGTAGCTGCAAAACAAAAGCCACAAGAGCGACTCAATTTCAAAAAGCCTCCATAAAATGAGGAGGAAAAAAATAGTTAAAAGAAAGAGTATTTCCTTGAGCATATCTGCTGACAGATGTCTACTGCTCTTCTGTGTCTCTAATCTGGACAGAGACCTCAAGTCATTCTTTTTTATTTTCTTCCCTAAACCTCTGATTATTTAAACTTTCTAAATGAGAGTAAAAATTCAAGATTGAAAATCCCTCAGGAATCTCAGCCTGCAGAAGCTTTTGAGATCACCTTACATTTTGTTCAAAGGTGGTTTTGAATGAAACATGCATTTTTTAGTGTTTTTTACCCAGAGAATCAAAACAAGAAAACACACCAATTTACAATTTTCTCTCCTTGCAAATTGAAATGTAGCAAATTGAAATGTAGCCTTGCCCTTTTGTTTTATTTTGACTAGCCCACCTGCATGCCTGCTGCAGGTAACCTCCCACCAGAGTGCTCTGCTACTTCATCTCTGCAAGTTTCTGCAAGCGTGGGCTCTAGTCTGACTTTGTCCCAAAATCGCTTGCTGTGCCAGGGGTGTAGCCTAGTTCATATCCCGGGAAGCGTGTACCAGCAGGGCAGCTGGCCTGCTCCACTGACAACTTCAGCAGAAGAGATGCCAATTGAGTAATTGCTCTTGTATACCTGGCCAAAGAGGCAGGCTCCGCACCAGACCTGGAGAACCTGTGTGAGGCTGAGCCTTGCAGTCACAAGAGACTTGATACTGACAGCACAAATACTCAGCCACTTTCAGGAATGATGAAAGAAGCCTGGCCTGGAAGCACCCACTGCAAAATAACGTGGCTTTTGGAAGACTGAAGTAAAAAAAAACCAGTTACCTCAATAAATATAGACATCTGAACCACATCCTCATGTTCTTTTAAGCATGTTGGGTGCACGGCAGCTAGAGCAAAAGCTGGTCAAGACTGGCGAGATCCTGCCCGGGGCATCAGGGCACTGACCCTGGGAGCAGAGCTGGCTCCGCAGGGTACCAGACACCCCCACGGCAGCCCCAACCAGGCTGACTCTGCAGCAGCCAAAGGTGTGGCGCAGAGCTGCAGGAGCTTGCACTAGAAGTGGGGCACAGGAAAGATAAGGCGGTCTTGAGCCAGGATAAAGCCTGTGTGCCAGCAGCCGTCCTGAACCTGCAGCCCAAGACAGCTACAAAACCACTCTTTTTTTACCTTTCTTCAGCTCCAGGTTTTGACATATTAGCACAACGCTTGGCAAGCGGTTTAATTAGGGCCATTTCTTCCCAAGAAACAGCTGCACCGGGCGATGCTTTGAAACGCTGAGCAACTAGTAGGGCAGCCTTTGCTTTCCGCAGTCCGTCCCCACTAACCTGTCCCTAAGGCAGTACTGCCCAGCAGCTGTGGGATATGCACAGAACAGCACCAACCTCAGCACACCGAGGTTACTCGGTACGACGCTTTGGAAGCAGCCTCGCTGGCAGGGCAGGGCAGGGCAGGGCAGGGCAGGGACACGTGCAGTGCCCCGGCCTGGTGCTGCTCCCCGCCGGCGGTGCCGGAGCCCCCAGCGCCGACGGGGCACGGCGGAGGGAGGGAGGAACTGCTGCGGTGCCGCTGCCGCCGCTCCGGGACAGCCGGGGGACAGGGCAGGGAGCGCTGCCCCGCCGAAGGGCAGCTCCGCGGGGCGAGCAGCACGCAAAGCTGCGGAGCCCCAGCCTCCCCGGCGAGACCACATCCCCATCCCCATGGCCAGCCGCCCTGCGCCCGGCGGGGCAGCACCCGCGACACAAAGCGCCGCCCGCCGCGGGAGGTGAGGTGGGCCGGGCCGGGCCGGGGCTCTCCTACCTGTTACAGTTCATCCCGGCCGCCGCCGCCACCCCCAGCATCGCGCCGCTCCCGCCGAGCGCCCCGCGCCGCGGGCGGGGCCAGCGGGGCCGGCGGTAATGGCGGTACCGCCGCCGCTCCCGCCCCGCCCCGCCCCGCCCGCCCGCCCGACCTACCGACCGCCGGGGGGCGCCTCCGACCCACCCGGCCCCGCCGCTCCCGCACCGACCCGGCCCCGCAAGCCGCGGTCCCCCCGGCCGGCCCCAGAGCCCCCGGCCGGCCCCACAGGCCGCGGTCCCCCCGGCCCCTGAGGGTCGGCCCCCCAAGCCGCGGTGCCCCCGGCCCGGTCGCTCCCCACAGGCCCGCGGGGTCGGCGCTGTGGGCGCAGCCGGAGCGGCGGGCAGGGCGCCCTCGTGGGAGTGCCTGTTGCTGTTGTTTTTTGGGGTTTTGTCTTTCCCTCCCCCCAAAACAGAAAACTGCTGTCAAAACAATTCCAAGTATGTCGGCTGTTTCCTGCACGTGGTTGCATGGTGCAGGGTTATTTGTAGCGACGGAGCTGCCGCCTCACCTTAGGGCACCAGATAATGCTTAGGTGAGTATTCGCTGGAGAAAGAATCCATGCTTAATCAACATGCCAATAAGCAGTGGCGTGGGGCAAGGCCAGCACGTCGCTCAGGCTCAGCTACCTCTTGTTCAGAAAGCAAGTGTAAGTAAATTACCTTCAACTTTACCAGCGCTGCCAAACCTGAGGCCAAATCTCCTGCTTTTCCTGGAGAGAAATGACCTCTTTCCAAACCATGCAAGATTCAGGGACTTATGGACAAATGAGAGGAGCTTAGTAGAAAATATGTGTTATCAATCTGTCTGTATCACCACCCATTGTTGTCCTTAGTATCAGAACAAGGAAGTGGTGTGGTGGAATGAAAATGCAAATATTTGCCTGCCAGGATTAAGGAAGTCTCTATATGGCACCAAGAAGATGATAACTCAGGGAATATGTTAATCCAAATCAGCACAGATAGGTATGAGTAAGCACACATCAGAAACAGTATTTCAAACTACATGTATGTGGAGTATATCTACTTTGATGCCCACCAGAACCAGGAAAAGAATGGAAAAATTTCAGGACTATAATGCACTAAGGATTTTTGATGGCTGTGCCACAAGCATGGTTCTAGAGAGAACTAAAACTAAAAACACAAAAACATCAGACTGTGTGGTGGAGACTTTTGTTTGTTTATTTGTTATTTTGCTCCTTGGCAGGGTTCAGTTTTGCTTGCCAAGTTTAGGAATCAAACACAGCAAAACTTTAGCATCACAGGGATTACATTTCTGCACAAAGAGGGAAATAAAAGTACACGGTTGGAAAGGGAAGGGACGGTACGCCAGAAGAGGGGCAGGTGATCCCTTGGCAGTGGAGGGCTGTGTCCAGTTGTGAGCTTCCCAGTACAAGAGATACATGGACATAACTGGAAAGAGTCCAACGAATGGCCATTAAGATGACTATGGGATTTGAATACCTCTGCTATGAAGAGACTGAAAGAGATGGGACTGCTCAGCCTGGAGGAGAGAAAGCTCAGAGGGATCTTACGAATGAATAAAAATACCTGAAAAGGGAGGGTACAAAGAGGACAGAGCCAGTCTCTTTTCAGTGGTACCCAGTGACAGGACCAGAGGCGATGAGCACAAACTGAAACACAGGAGGTTCTCTCTGAATATCAGGGAGCAAATTTTCATTGTGAGAGTGACTGAGCACTGGCACAGGTTGCCTTTGGAGTCTCCATCCTTGAAGACATCCCATAGCTGTCTGGACACAGTTCTGGGAATCTGGCTGTAGGTGGTGGCCCTGCTTGAGCTGGGAGGTTGGACAAGTGACCTCCAGAGGTGCCTGTCAACCTCAACCATTCTGTGATTATATTAAAAAAACAAAACAAACCTCAAACACCCACTCATTTTAATGAGTCTGTCAGCAGAGCTTCCTTATATCATCTAAATAAGTTAGTACTCATCTGTGCCAGCTGAAGGTAATACAACCCTTTTGTTTTTTTCTAATCGCCTTTGGGCAGTCTGCCATTACTTGTAGGCAGCTTCATGAATGTCTTTAATTAACCTCAGTTCTTCTGCAAGGATTTTGGGGCCTCTCCCACTGCATGTCCTCCTGGGGAGCTGTACAAGACTGTTGTCTCTGGCTGCTGAGCCCAGCTGAGGAACAGCACCACTGACCAGCAAAGCCTGAAACTGGAGGGGGGTGGCCGGGCAGGCATACGACTATCAGGGCAGCAAACTCCAAAACAGTAAATTCTGGAAATAATTAACAGGCAGTGCCAGCCAACAAATGCAGCCGTTCTGGCACTTCCTTTGGAGAACACATTAAATAGATTTAACGGCAAGTGAATTGCACCATGTGCAGTTTTCCAGTGCTTTTAAAGATGAAATCCCTAGAGCCTAGTCCGCTAGTAATATAATCTTAAAGTAGCAAAGGCATTCTCATAGAGAGCCGGAGATCCTCCCCCCAAACATGTACTTGTGCCAAACACTAAGTAGTAGCAGCTTTTGGCAGTGCTATACCGAAAAAAGCCAGGAATTCAGTTTCACAGACTGCCTCCCCAGGCTCTGTGTGCTTTGCAGCAAGTTTGTGCCTTGAGGTCCGATTTAAATTTTTGTTGTGTCTTGCTATACAGTAGAAATAATAATTCTTAATTGTTATTAATTGTTCATTACCTAGTATTAGAGCATGCTGGCATTCTAATTATCTTGTAAAATTCAGTCCAGAATACTTAGGCAAATAGTTTAATAGGATTCACAAACACACACCACAAACTCAAAAGGTCACTCCTTCCATTCCAGTATAATGAAGGCTATTGCCTATGCAGTTTTAAAAACAATATGGTAATCTGCCTCCTTATTTCTGCTTACAAACCCATCCTGAAGTTTAACATTCTGCTGCTAATGTACTTGGCATCAGGTGGAGAAGTGCCATTATCCCCAGCAGACAAGTCAGGAAAGAGAGACAGAAAATTGAAATTAAATTTACAAAGGAAGCATGTGGCAAAGCAGGGAATTTGGACTCCATGTCTCCAGACCAGCATATTAATCACAAAATTAATGCATCTTTTTTTTTTCCCTCCTCTCTCTCCCTGCTAGAGTAAAATGCCATTTAAAGTAGATATACGGTTTTGATGTTCTGTTTCCAGAACTTTTTACATAGTCCATCACTGTTGAAATGCTGAACTTATTGTACCACAGCTGGCAGTGGCACCTGGGGACATGGTTTAGAGGTGGACTTGGGAGTGCCAGGTTAGCAGTTGGACTCAATGATCTTAGAGGTCTTCTCCGAAATAAATGATTCTGTGACTCTCAGTGACAGCAACCTGTTCCTGTGCCTCACTACCCTCACTGTTAAGAATTTTTCTTATAGCCAATCTAACCCTACCCTGACTCTGAGGGCCTGTTAGCAGAGCAGCCCCATGGTTGTTTACCTTAATATAATCAATGGATTTAAATTGTAAACTGTGTCAGTGTTCTACATGTCACAACTCCAAAGATACAAAGTTAAAGCAACAGTGAAAGAAACTTTGACCAGGTAAGTACGAACAATTTTTGAGCTCAGGGTGTCCAGATAAATATCCTCAGCAAAGCTGTTAAAGAATTCACAAGTAGCAAATTATTTTTTATAAAAGCAGTTAGATTGCTGCTTCATGCATTTTAGACATACCTAGTATATTTGGGGTCACCATTTCTTGGAAGAGGGAAGGAGATTGTGCTAGAACAGGGACATAACTTTTATAGATCAGTCTTTACCCCTTGCAAAAGTGATCATTCAAATTCTTTATTTAGCAGCATAAATTTCTGTTTTGTGACAAGGTCAGTAATTGGACAGAAACAGTAATGGCTAAAGAAAAACCTTATGGCAGCGCCACAAAATAGGTACCTTACGAAATAACTTAATGACTTTGGGCAATCATGGTATTATTCTCATATTTTTAATGTGTCATTTTTCTATTTTAAGCTTCCCACTGCAATTGCCATCCTTCTCAGAATGTTACAAAAACTATTGTTAGCTTTTCTGCGTTTTCTGAAAATCCTCCACCTGCAAGATACATCTGATATATTCACTGTCCCCTACTGCTCTGCAGACAACTGGTTTAACTGGTTTCCAAGAGAAAGGCTGCTGGGGAATGCCAGGGCAGGGACACAGAGCTGACACATTAACAACGGGATCTGTTTTAAGTTTTTATCACCACCAGATGATTTTGTTCCCACTATTCCAGAGGCTGTAGCCCTCTGCCCATGGAGCAAAGGGACCACCCACTTGTGCCCCTGCAAGGGCAGCTTCACCTGGCCTGCTGCAACTGCAGGTTTAAATAAATGCTGTGACTACTTGTGAGAGGAGCATTACCTAGTCTGTATAAATATTTGGATGCTAAAGCCAAACTGATAGGATTGGTGTTCTCCCTTGGCAAGAGTAACATCAGCATTGTAACTCTACAAAGGGGAACAACAGTAAACCAGTACTTAAGTAAAAGCGTTTTTCTGGAACTCTGTAATGGTTTCTAGGGGTTTTTTTGAGATGCTCTGCGTGGTGCAAACAGCAAGAGATCCAGGAGCTGCTATGTACCTCCCCACTGGAAACAGTCTGAGTGCTCTCAGAACAATCTTCGATTTTTAAGCAATGAAACAATTAACCCCACTTAAATTCTATATTCATACACAGCTGCTATCCAATGTCTATGAATTTAAAACACTTTGAAAGGCCACTATAAAAGGACTGGGACTGTGCCCATGCCCAAAAGAGCACACTGTTTTTTACACTGATTACATTTACCTTGGATTCTTTAAAAGCCTTCAGGCATTCAAGTGACAGCAAAAACCAAATTATTTGCTAATACCAAGGTGTACTGAATAGCTGGAGCAGTAGCTGATGCACATTTCCACTAAGACACACCTTCTCATCCTTGCACAATCATGTGACAAATTTTAGTGAAATTCAGTTTAAAAAGCAGTCAGATTATTTCCCTTCCCTATAGCATATATGCATTTATGTGAAAGCTGTTAGAAGTTGACTGTAAGTATCAGGCTCTCTTTTTTGACTCTTAAATCCATTTATTATGTCTTCTTTTTGCAGCTTACGATCCCCTCTCTGACCACGTATTTGTATAGTAAGCATGGCTTAAAAAAAATGGTTGGTAAGATACACGTCAAAATCACTTAAGGAAACAAAACAACCAAGCACCTTTTCATCCACAGAGCATCTAATCTTTGCACTAGGACAACTATGCAGATAAAGAAAAATTAACACAGGGAATTAGGGAAGAGATCATTCAAAGCTGACTGCTGTTAGAAAGGGGTGCTGATTTATAGGGTGGCTAGTACTTAAACATACTAAGTGCAGTTCTTCTAATGTGGACATTAACAGCTTCTGCATCCCTCCTCTCCATGGCAGATATTGTCACATTGCTGGTGTCAATCTAGTAACACATTTGAAGTCATTTAAATGAGTCTTTCTTAAAAAAACCTTTTTTTTCCTAAAAAAACCCCTGCATACCAAACCAATTTCTTTTCCATTCATCCATATGACTCCATTGCTCTTATTGTCTTCCAAAGTAAAAACTGTGTATCCTATATCAGATTCATAAAATCTCTTTAATACATTTGTAAACATCCCCTTGTTTTCTACCTTGCACCTGAGTAACATTTTCTCAGGTAAGAACAGGCATTCAGGTAAAAAGAAAGGCACTCTTTTGAGTAAAGGTGAATTTTATTGAAGCAATGGCCACATGAAAAGGCCATCAAAAACATTATTTCCAACCAAAACACTTATCTATCCAGACTAGCAATTCTGAAATTACTACAACAAATATATTTTAACTTCTGCATACATTTGGTTTCTCAGCTTGTGGGTGGTGACTACTATTTGCAAGGGTCCTAAGGGAGATATTTTCACAGTACCAGTAACAGGAGAAGTAGCAGGTAGTTGAGGAAGTGTTGGTGCACTGGGTGAAGCCAAGGTATAAGGCAAATGAAGCACAGGTGGTTAAGCTATCTTAAAAGCCACTTAGTACAAGCTAAGGAGAGTGTTTAAGCATTCCTCCACAATTTCACATGTATCCTCTGTTATCAAAGCAAAGAGGTGGAGGGAGATAGCCAAGGGAAGATTTAAATTTAGAACATTATCTAACCCTGTATTCTCATAGTTATACTTCAGGGAGTGAGGGTCACGAAGGAAAAAAGCAAACCCACTCTCCCATGTATAATTTCTAACACGCATTCCCTTTGGCCATCCTGAACCCCAAATCCAACTGGCCACATCTACACAACAGCCTGACAAGCTCTGGTCTTCCTGTCTTTCAGCTGGAGCACTTTTTGCTTGCACAGATGGGTCTCCCTCCTGGGTAAAGGGAACATGAATGGTATATAACCCATTTCTAGGTCAGCATTAGGTAGTTAAAAGTTCATCTGCAGTGCACATGCAGGTCTGGGAGCTCTGAATTACTCTTATTTTTGGTTTTTAATTAATATATATACTCTGCATAGTGACAGCAGAATCTTTTTTATTATTATTATGCCCTCCTTAGGCCTGGGCTGAAGGCAGGCTGATAGAAGACAAGAATTGGTCCTAAGCTTATAAACTCTTTGGGCAAGGGTGACCTTTTCTGGGAAACATTCTAACAAACATGGCACTGGAAAGAAAACAAAAGAACCACAAAGCAAAGTCAGCACAGTGCTCTTCCAAAAAATGAGCACCACAGTGTATCAAGAAGCAGCAGTGCTAGTTAAAACTTCACATTGCTTTTTGAAAGCAAATCACAGGTACAATGCTGTATATTACAAATGCAAGTATATGACATATAAAAAGTTTTCTATGCAAAATAATCCTGCGTCCAGTTCACATTCTTCTGTGCCATTTACTGCAAATCTCTATTAAACTTTGATATATTTGCTTACACTCAGTTTATTGCCACAATGTTAAGTCCTGGCAATCTTAGCAACAGAACACAGTTTAGTAACAGTTATTAAAATACTTTTACATTAATTAAGATCTCTATCTTCCACTGTAAAAAAAGAAAAAAAGTAATGGAAGTTGTTCACTACATTCATAAGTACAGTATTCAAGTTTTACTAAAAACAGTGAGCATGCAACTCAGACTTGAAATAAGTCAATAAGCAACTGGTCTTTAATACAGCCAGTAATAGATGTTACTTGCATACATTTATTCACAGCTTACAATGTTAAATAATTTACAGCTCTGAAATACGTGCATTTTAAGAGGAACTTGTCACAGCTCTTTAGCAATAGCGGAGACTAAATCAGGTCAGCTGCAAATGGAGTGTGAACTAAGTAAGAGAAAGCCGTACCCTTCCACTCACATGCTTCCATTGTTAATATGACAGCAGGAGAATGGCTTGCATTTATTTTAATACATACTTCAAATCTATTCTGTCATTTATGTTTTGGCATTCTTTTGAGTGACATTAACCAAATCCAGCTGTGAAAAAAGACTTAGAACTCAACATCTGAGAACTGGTGCAAATCATGAATGCTAAAGATATGGTAAATCATTCCAAAGGCAAGTGCAAGAAAGCCTAAATGTAACCTCATGTTTGCTACTTAGAGACATCTAAAAGACTCATCCCTCACACTACTGCTTATCAGTTTTGTGATCTAAAAGTCCACAGAGAATGTTTTCCCTGGTAGCACAAACCATAAACTTCCAGTTAAAACACATATTGGAGAAGAAGTAAAAAAAAAGTGCCTAAAATGGAAAGGAATTTAAATACCTAAAGCCCATTGGCATTGTTGATTGTGTACTGAAATATACACAAGAAACAAAAAATTAAACCAAAAGTACACTTACAGTTTATTTGCAACATGTGTTGACTTTCTGCTGTTCATATGTCCAGATTAATCTCAGTCCCAAATAAGGCAATATTAAAGGAATAAGCATCACTTCCTTGGAGCCTCAACTAAGATAGGCAGGAAAGGAAGAATCCTATTTAGTATTGATATGTGTACCAGGGAATGACTCTATGTAAAGCAGCACAGAGAGCATGAAAATATGAGTGAAAAAAGATGGAAAGACTTGTTGAAACGTAAACAGGATTTAAACACGTGTATGCATTTTAATAACTTACAAATAAATTAAGATGGTGAAAGGTAGTACGGACTGTAAAGGGGAGAAGGTAAAAAAAGGTGCTGTGTTGATAATAGAAGTACAGATGGTAGAGATTTATTTTTTCTTGGAAAAAAACCAAATCTGTGCAAATGATGTGTGTGCACACAGAGAAGTGAGAGAAGGGTATAATACCTTCAATCATTAGTACATTTTAAGAAATCCATCTTTTGACAAAAGCTCCATCCTTTCCTCTTAGAAGTTAATGTTAGGAGTCTGACCTAGGGACGCAGATTCTTTCTTTAGTGTCTTCAATATGACTAAGTCAGTATGAATAGTCTTTTCATCTAAGTACAGACATCACTACAGTAATGGAACATTTCTTCCTGGTCTTTTCCAAAAACTTCCAACTTCAGGTTAAAAAGACATAACTTAAGCCCTTTCTCAGAAAGCTTCAGCTCACTTAGGACGTCTGAGTCTTGGAGTCTGTCCTAAGACCTCCGTAAGTGCCATTAATCTCTACTGCAGTACCATGCCCAGGTGTGCCAAGCATTGTATTTCATAGAGATTTATGCATCCCCTACATTTTGTGAATAATTGCCTTCATATTTTCAATCCAGCTTTTGAAAAAAAAAACCCAAAGACTAGAACTTTAGTGAAGTCAAAGCAGAAAATGCCCTTTCTGTTTCTTAATTATATTACGTTTTGTAACCATCACCAGTGAGGAGATAATTTTATATTTCTAAAACATGCAGAGTATAACACTAACCATATAGATTAGCTAGCTGAAACAATACATGAAAGCAACTGGAAACCATTTAAAATGCTTTAAAGTCTAGTTATTCCTGTTCATATATTAGATAAGGTTTTTAAATTGATATCAAAAGAGCCATCACAGGTTTGTCAAATTCTGATTCCAGGCAATTTGCAATTAATTTGTCATTTCTCATAGTTCTTATCGTCAGCTTTAACATTTACAAGAAAAATAGTTCACTGCTGCCAGAGCATAATATATAGGACCATCTTTCAGGACTACTGCAGGCTTCTTTCTTAGAAGAGCCTAAAAAACTGGAAATAACACACAAAAATAAAAACCTGTAGTTCAACACTACAACACCAACAGATCTTCTACAATAATATTTCTCTTTTTTGCAGTTCTGGAATGTGTTTAAAGATTGTTTCCACTGTTTTATCAAAGTCCTGACCAGCTGTGGAGGTACGAAGCCCACCCAGAGGACCGTGAGGTACTCTCCTCCTCACCTGAAGGAAGAAGAAAAACATTACTTCAAGTATATTATATTAATTATTTGGTTACATGCCCTTGCCTCCCCTCCCCGCCTTTATCCTTTTTCAAATGCTGTCGTCAGAGTTATTGAGGAGGGAACTCACTCTTGGGCTGCCACAGATATGTTCACGGATTTTATCACCAAATCCACTTTACTTTGGGTACTTTAGGCTGTTTAAAAAGACCGTTTATCACCTTTCTCCAGAAAAATTCAGTGTTCATTAGGGGGCCAGAACAATATCAAAACATCGAATTTTTCCAATGCACAGCCTATCATGCAATGCAGTACTTTAATGCTTCCCTTTTTAATGTGCTTTTGTTCACAAGTTTTGAGTGCTTAAAGTAACATAAGCACATGATGCTTATTCTTTACATTAATTTTAAAATAAAGTCTAGGTTGGTTGCTAATGAAGTACATGAAGCTAACAGTTATGGCTATTGAGAAGTGACAAACAATACCTTAAAATAACTCTTTTTATATGCATCCCTAGTTCCTTTATTTCTTGAACAAAAGCGTATTTTCTTTAAGAGACTTTTAAAGTTAATATATTGAAACTAATATTAGATCTGCAGCACTGCCTTGAGAGGACCACTTTAGTTACCTGTTTAGAACATCTGCCAAGACAGTAATTCAATTATAATAACCTCTATTTTTACAAAGATTTTTTTAATTCTACTCAAAATGTGAACACATTAAATTTTTAGAACTTACTGTTGTCTTCCTAAAATGTGCCTGTTACAGAAGAAGTTATATTTTACCTTAATTTTACTTATATTTTAAGGTATTTGTTCTGTTTCCTGAAAACTGAATAGGAATTTCCCAAAAAAGCAAAATGGTTTTATGGCTAGCTCACTGGCATTATGTTGCTAAGTTTTGTTTTCCCTCAAAGGTCTACACAACAGAAAGCACAGAACTTCAGTTGCCTTTATGTCCACTTTTCCTTTTTTCTTTGTGACAATATTTTGAACACCACCTACCTTGGGCAATTGCAACCAGCTTCCCCTTCTCTTCGGGGCTGAGCTGCAACATGGTGTCTATTACTGGGAGTAGCTGCTCTTTCTCGCTTCCTGATTTTAGAAATATGAACTGCAATAGAACATTCTTCAAGTATTCTAGATTAGCCACAGACTTTTCTCTCTCTTGATTTCTTTCCAATCTTCTTATTTCATTCTTAAGAAGCTGCAAATGAGGGAAAAAATATGTCATACTGTTTGCTTCATATAATGAGCAATTAAACAGAGGTCTTTTGAAGACCTAAAAAATGAATCACACTTATTGCTTCATAAAGAATAATGCGCACATAACAACATATTTCAAACAAAAGTCTAGTGAAAATTGAATATGCGATAATGTACAGAAATAACTTACTATTGATCAGAAATAACCTTTTTTGATAAAATCTGTGCAGTAGTTGTAACAATTTCAGTGATAAAGAGTAGTAAGAGTTGAACAGTTAAATCAAGAGATCTGATGATATTAAGAAACATTTTAGAAAACAAAGCTTAGCATATTTAGAGAATATACTAACTTCAGAAATGTCTTCAGAAAATTTAGGGAGGTACAATCAAATCAAACCAAACTCATACATTAGTACATGTATCTTCTTTTAACTTAAGACAGCCAGAAGAGGTTACAGGAAGAGAAAGCAGACAATGCTTCCCTTGAGATTAGCTGCTTTTGTCTAAGTGAAAACAGTAGAGACCCTTTACTAAACATTACACTTCCAAACTCTTGAGGTTTCTTTGTGTAAGGTTTTACTTCGTACTCCTCCCCCCCTAACTCCAACACTGCCTTCCCACCCAAGTAGAAACTATGGTGAAAAAAACCCCAAAAACCCTGAAGTCAACTCTGGAAGCACTAAACAGACCTGTGGAATAAAAGCCCCTCCAAAACTAAGTTTCCCATCACCATAGTTTTACAGACTGGCATTTTCTGAAACATACTTGGTGTTAAATATTTGATGCAAGAAACAAACCATGGAAATTAGAACTGTCCTCAAATCTCTTGGATATCTGCTAACCTTTATTTGCTCCATTAGAATTGCATTGGTTGCTTCTGATTCTCGAAGTAATTCATTCAAATGATCAGCACTCTTTGCTGTTGTGTTTAGTTTCTGAATCAGTTCATCCTTGGTGAGCTCTGCTTGCCACTGAGATGGTTCTGCAATTCATTGGAAAAGAAAACTAAGAGAAGGAAAAAGCACTTGCATCTACTTCATACTAACTTAACATCAGAACTTGATTAATATAGTTCTTTATAAACAGAATTCATGCAAAGTCAGACTGCAGACCTAACAGGCATCAATGCTGCTGCAACATGCTTATTTTCTGGCCTATTTTTGTTCATGTATTAGAATGGGACTGGCAAAACAGTTCTAGAGGACATTAAGAAATGTGGTTTTAATTATCCCTTGTTTCCTACCCATAGATAGGGATTTTCAACAGTTATCTACAAAGTGTTCAGTAGATTTTTAAATCATGATTAGATGCTGCCATATATTTTTCTAGTTTTGGTGGTACTCTTAGAACACTGTTCTTCATAATGGCATTAATTTTCCTAGGAAAAAAACCTATGAATGAATTTTATTCCAATGAGTCTCATTAAGATGAACAGAAATGTTATCCTTTCATTTATCGGGTTAAATCAGCACTTAATTCTTCCTAGTAGGGACTTATTCAGAATACAAGTTCTGCAACTATTCACTGACTCGCTCATCCAGTCTTCTCCGTTTAGAAACTCAGAAAGATGACATCTTTAAATCACTAAAACCTGTAGCAATGTTTTATTTTATTGTAGCAAGTTTAGTCCTTACTCAAGGACAAAACTCCTACAGAAGTTCAGGTCAGTGTAAACTCAGTGGCACTTAAGTAGACTTGTGTCTTGCACCTAAAAGCATGAAAACACAACCTTCTCAGATATTTTGAGGTAACAAACCTCTGCAACTTATGCAGGCAAGCACTTCTAAAAGCCATGATTTACCTACCAGGTTTTGCTTCTGACGAGTTCAGAAGTTGTTCCAAGGATTGTACGTAGGGGCTGGCTGAAGAGACAGACTCTGTGTCTGTTGTTTCCATACCTTCTCCCTCTTCCCTAGCTACGGTGTGCACATCGAGAACAGGAAGGTCAGTGTTTCGTCGTTCTCTCAAGTTTTTCGTTGCTGGATTTGAAACAGCTGGACCTGAAAGATACTTACTGATGTTTGTCATCAGAATGAATTTGGGAGGGCTATTTCATAGATGTGACTGTCTCAACTGAGAGCAGTATGTAAAATTGTCTTCAAAATGCAGGGAGAGGAAAAGTGAAGAAAAAAGAGAAAGCCAGATACACACATAACATTTATAATGCAAAAATACAGCCTTTCACCTCAAAATGATCATTACAATCAAAGCCTAAACCTAAAATTGATTGGCACTTTTTATTTCAGTGACTATGAAACCTTCATGCAACTCTCCCTGAAGATGTGTTGTAGCTATGATAAGAGTGACAAATATTTTTAATGCATAAAAGAACTAGCTTTTATTCCAACCAGTCCTGTGAGAGGTGTAAATTCTTCTGTTTTAATACTGTGTGCACGCTGTTTCTGCTTCAGTAATAGACTAACTTCTTAAACTATTACTGTTGCTTGGCAAATGTCCAACTATACCCTGGTTAGTAACTTTACAGATAGAAAAATAACACTTGATCTTGAAGAGAGTAAAATCTTAAAGAAGATGGATCAAATGGCAAGTATACCAATAACAAACATTCTCAAAACAGCTTTCAATGCACTTTTCTTTAGCTTTACCCCTCATACTTGAGGCAGATGTCCAGTATGCTCCAAAACGTAAGACAACCTAGGAAGAGCATCAAATATTTACGAAGAAATTTCCATTCCTCTATCTGACAATGCAGATACTGCAGAATAGCTAACAGTGATGCAGATTCTAGAACATAACAGTTGTCCAGTTGGAAGGGACCTACATCAATAATCTAGTCCAACTGCTTGACTTCAGGGCTGACCAAAAGTTAAAACATGTTATCAAGAGCATTGTCCAAATGCTTCTTAAACCATCCTGGAGCATTGACTGCCTTGCTAGAAAGGCTGTTTTAGGGTTTGACCGCTCTCTCAGCAAGGAAATACTTGCTAATGTCCAATATGAACCTGCTCCAGGGCAGGTCTGAACCCTTCCCACACGTCCTACCACTGGATACCAGTGAGAAGAGCTCAGCATTTCCCTCTTCACTTCCCCTCCTCAGGAATAGGTAAGACAGTGATGAGGTTGCCCCTCAGTCTCCTTTTCTCCAGACTAGACAAATCCAGAGTTCTTAGCCACTCCTCACAGGACAGTCCTTCCATCCGTTTTTCCAGCTTTGTTGCTCTGGATGCATTCAAGTGCCTTAAAACACATTCCTTACTTGTTATCTGTGGACTCGTGGCATGCTGCAGATTCTCCAGAAAAAGTTTCTGGTGATTTAGAGAATCGCACACTGTAAGCCTATTTTAGATTCAGACTCAGGTGCACAAATTTGTAATTAACTCAATAAATCCTGGTACTGTGCCTGGAAGTTACCTCTAGTGCTTGGTTCACTCTTGAGCTGGAAGAGCTGAGCTTCTACTCTGGAGAGTTGCTGCTGAAGTGTCTCTACTGTCTTCCTGTGCTCTTCTTGCAAGTTCCTGACTTGATCTCTGAAATTGTTCCGGAGAGCTTCGTTCTGGGCTGTCAGCTGACTCAGCATCTGGGCACGCTCTGTTTTCATGACCATGTTCTCAGACTGTATTGTGCAAAGTCTGAAAACAGCATACACACAAACAGTAAGGAACACAGCAAAACACTGTAATTTTGACATTTCAAAATATTTAGAGTTTGAAGCATCTTTCAGTTTTAGTGTGTATGATTATCTTAGAATGCAATTTTTTTCCCATTTAAATTCCTCTTTCTACAGGGAAAACTTAAGACTGGAAAAGCTACACTTACTACCTATCATCTGAATGCACTAGTCTATATAAACTCTAAACACAAAATTCAGACACCTTTGGAAAAAAATATAAGTATTAGAGACACTGTCGACTAAATATTCTTAAATTCTAGAATTGCAACATGACTGTTTATAGTGTTATACAGGGCATGCCAATTATCTTACACTGCACTTCTTATAACACTTATTTACCAAACAGTTATGCAGGAATTCTAAAAACACAGGTTCCTATGAAGCTGAGTTTAATATTTTAAGCTCAACTTTCAGCTCAGAAGAGCGCAAAATGATGTAGCTATTGTCAATTCAAATGTCAGTAATTCACGAATTTTTGTTTGTCTGTTTTTGTTTTTTGGTTTTTTTTGTTTTTGTTTGTGTTTTTGTGGGGTTTTTGTTGTTTTGTTTGTATTTTTGTTTTGGAGGTACTCCAGAAGCACAACAAAACTGTCAAAAGCAATTAAACAAGTGCATGTATGGAAAGACTAAGCAGAGAAGCAATAAAGACTTAAATAGAGCCAGCCTATCAAAGAGCAGTCTCTCTAGGGATAAAGGGAACCTACTGTGAAATGGGTTGTTTCCAGAAAAATGCAGAATATAATTTAGTTGATTACAGTGAGTCATCATCTGGCTATCAGGAACAGATAAAATTGTACAAAGACAGTGATAAGAAGTCAACAGTTCCTAATACCAAGCTGTAATTTTTAATGAATATTTCATGTGAACTTCTTTGTACCCTCAACAGACAAGGAAAAGACCCTTTGTGCGGAACTCAAGTACTATGTACTCATGTGATGTGATACAGATTAAACAGATTCATTTTATTTTGAAAGAAAGAGCAAATTCAGACTGTGGCAACCACAGACTTAGAGTCCAGTACTTTCTATAAGGAAGGTACTTGGTGGACACAGGACTGGATATTTTGTTTGAAATTGTTTTCTCTGCATATAATTACCTTATTTTTTTAATAGGAAACATCCATAAAATTTAGTTGAGTAGTACAGCACAAATGTAGTGCTAAGCATTGGACTTAAAGATAGTCAATGTGCTTAAAAAATGTTCATTTTGAAATCTGATAGTTAAGAGGTAGAAAGCTTGCAGAAATCTCAAATTCCCTGATCAGCTACTATTTCATTTTCATTGTTGAAACTTCTGATGGCTCATGACAAATAGCAAACAATCCTTTTGAAAATGTCCTTAACTTTCTTGCCAATATGCCCTTTTTTTTGAGCAGTACAGTTATACGCCAATACATGCCCAGTTCTTAAAGTTCACACAAAATAAAAGATCTCTATCTATTCATCAGCAGAACTTACTTTTCACGGAGTTCTGCTTCTTTTGCAACAGTCTCTTGCAGCATCTTATTATGTCTTTCCAGCAGGGTGTCATGTTCAGACTGCAATGCCTGGAGTTCAGACGCATTCATCTGTGAATTATGCTGAGCATCTTGCAGCTTAACTTTAAGCTGATCTATCACCATTTCTAACTGTTCTCTGCACATGAAAGAAAAACACAACATACATTTAAAAATAATTACATTAGTTCAGAACCACAACATTTTGAATAGCTGTTCCAAATTGCTTATTTATTAAGTCAATATAGCACCATGACCAAAATATCTTAGAATGTGACTACAGATGAAGCAATTACCAAAGTTCTGATCCTGTTTCAATATAGGTACAAATAGGTTTACTGCTTCCCATCTGAACTGCTGGGAATGCAACTACTGGGGTGGAAGGCACGACTGGTATCACTTTCTACTTCAAGCTGGTTTGGAGGGACAAGACAGAAGGAATAATAATTTGTGGGATTAAGCTGGGAGAAAAGATTTCCTTTTAGAAATGGTGAAGGGTTTTTTTTTGTTTACTAAATGTACGTCGGTTCAATGAGACCAAATACAGGGGACAAATGGTTGGAGTAGATTGTGAGGGAAGCGTTAGAAAGCAACATCAAATCCATAAAAGCAGATAAACTCAGTTGATCAGAAACAAATCAAAATCAGATATACCAGGAAGAAAAAGTCTTAAGTCACACGCATTCTCTTTTTATGCTTTCTGTATTTATATATGTAGACATCTCCATTATCTCATAATAATAACTGTATATCTCATTTATCTTAGTTGATACTTAAAAATAATTTCTTTGGAAACCATTTGTCATCTGTTTATTGCTTGACCAATTTGTTTCCAAGGCAGCTCTCTCTCACAAAAAAATAAAAATATTAGAACTTCTTGAAATTCTTAAAAAAAGAGAGACAACAAAATGCAACATTGCAGTTTACTTGCTTCACAGACAAGAATGTTCTTAAAAGCTTCAAACCAACTGTAAACCCAAAGTCCTTTAACAAAGCACAAGTCGCCCTCTAGTGGATTTTTGACTGCAATTGTAGGTAGTTTGAAGATGGGTCAGGAATGAATTTTGACATCTCACACATAAACGCCCAGTCTGTCACCAGGGTAGCCATCAAAGACTTATAACAATAACTTCCAGAAACTAAACGACTTGTACAGTGAATTGAGACATTTTCCAAAGTGGATCTGAATATACCTGTCTTATGACTATAATTAAAAGAATTTTCAGGGAGCTTTAGGCAGTGTAACTTTTTCCACCAAGTCTTTCCTCATATAGCAGCTGATTCAATAACAGTATTTCATAAATCTGCTGGAACTGATGACACTAAATTGGCAGTCAGAACTTTACCTACACTAAAGCACTCATTCCTGAAAAAGTTCAAAGTGAGCTCAGCTGAACTGTACCAACCTGCTCTTTCCCTCTTAGTTGCAAACAGTGCTTGGCTACAATACTTCATTGCAGAGAAAATGGCATGTTAAGTCTATGAAGAATATGCTGGCTAAATTCTGCTCATGAGATTCATAAGAAACTTCCTAACACCTTACTTCTCCCTATGACTGTAATGACAGGTAATCTACACAAAAATAACTGCTAAAAAGATAAACCCAAGCATTAGAAACTAACAGAGCACCAACATGGTAGAAATTGATGATATTTCTTCTGTTCAGCTAGGCAGAGCCACAGTTAGATTAAATAAAGAGCTTTTTTTTTTTTTGGAAAAAAACGACAAAAAAAAACCAAACAAAAAACCCACCAAACCAAACCAACCAACCAAAGCAAAACCACAAAAAAAAAAACCCCAAAACACAAACCAAAATAACTGGGCAAGCAAACTGCCACCCTTCTGATATTTTCCGTATCGAAGAAAAGAGCTGATTAGTGGAATTCCCTTGTTGGTCAGAAATTAGCAAAGGCAATCTCAGTAACTTGAGTATGAGTATTTTTTTCTGTATGCATATAAAAATTTTAGTTTTACCTCTCCTGTTTGGCTCCTTCAGATTCTGCCCGAGAAGCAGATTTATTTTTTTGCTGTTTTAGAACATTATGAACACGGACTTTGTAGCTCTCGAATTCTGATGTAACAGCTGCTTGTTCAGCCTATCACACAGAAAACAAACCCTTAACAAGTTATGCTGTTGACTATTGCTCCCTTATTTCTCTAAAATGAAATGCATTTTACATGTGAAAAACATAATTAAAACCACCTACTAGATTTTCTTCTTTTAAATGCATAATTAAAATAGTGACTGCAATAACAGATCATGTTTCTTTGAACTTTAATTGAATATCACAAAATGTGAAACTTGAGACACTAATTTTCAACATACTAGTATTAAAGAAATGAAAGAATACTTGAAAATTCAAACACTGCATTCAATCTGAGATATTTACGAGCAAAGGGCTCTATCAACAGCTTTAAATGAAGGCAAAGGTGAAGAAAAAAAAAGGAGGATAATTCTGTTTCCCTCATGCTACTGAGGTGAAAAAAAATCTAATATGCCTTAAAGTTTTGCATGTAGTTCACCTGCCAATTAAGAAGCTACTGAGATTTCAGTATATTAAAAGGTGCTTGCAAATACATTTTTCACAGCTTTTTTTTTGTTTTCTTAAAGTATTATCTGTATTAGCTGTTTTTATATGAAGCAAATTATATTCCTTTTTCTTCTGTCTCCTCTTTTTTTTAAAGACTTCTTTTTTACCTCCAACTCCTCACTACCACTACAAGGTTTTCCCTATTGGAAATGTAAGTGTGCAGTCCAGATGTTCCACCACAAGTGATACATGACAACCAGGACACAGTCTGGCCTGTCCTTTATGCCACTACTGAACTACCTTAAGTACTAGGGTAGTTCCCAGTTCTTGACAGACAAAAAGAGAACAATAAGGTCTGCAAAGTACTTTTAGACAAGCAGAGAGTGCAGTAAACTTCCCTTCTAGAGTCTCTAAGATTACTTCTACCAGAGTACCTGGGCTGCTCTGCACTCTTCTTGCAGGGCTGCAATTTTTTGCTGACAACTACTCATCATACGCTGGTGCTGCTCCAAAGACGTTCTCAGTTGCTCCTGAACTTTATGCTTTTCTGATGTTAGCACAGCCACTTGAATCTGAAAAAGTCAGTTGAAAACTTCACTATAACAAAAACTTCTCTTTTATAAGGGGACATACGACTGAGAACACAGGATTCTACTACAGTAATTCCTGCACAGAACTGGTGAAAACAAAATTAAAAGCCAATAAAAATGGCATAAAAAATAGACATGGGTTATCATGTAACAATTTTTAAAAATTATGTTGCTTAAAGAGAGAACTGAATATAAAGTTACAATGGTGGTGCAGCAGCATTTAAGACAGCCAACCTCTCTCTCTTCCCTGCTACTTTCACTACATCCAATTCCTATTCTGCCCAACCAACAAAAATTTATACAGACAGACAACACTTCGGATTTTTGCTGATAAGGTTGTGTTATTTTGTTTTTAAACCAAACAACTTCTGTTTTTAAAGAATCATTTTGAAACATATCCCAGTTGCAAGCTTCAAACTCCACAGCTCTTTCCCTTTGGTGGAAAGGGAAAGAGGAAAAAGACTGTGTAAATGTGTTTAAAGAAAACCAAAAGGAAAATATTTGGGGAAAGCAACAAACAGATAAAACTAATTTAAAAAAGAAACAGTAACTTAGTAGTAAAAATAACACCTTTTTATTCTTCAGCCTATATTCCATTTGCCCAGTACAAATCACACATTTATTACTTAAATGAGAAACCTTATACTATAAAAAGGAGTGAAGTTTCTTGCCTTATAGGCTTCCACTTGCTGTTGACTGGCTTCTAGTTCCCCTTTCAATGACTCCTGCAACATAAGATGATCGCTTTCCTGCAAGATAAAATTACCTGGATATTAAAAACCCCCCAGACCTCAGCAACTTAGTAATCTGGCTACCAGCCTGTTTTTAATGTTAATTTAAAAATGGAATATGCAGTCATTAACATCTGGACTTACAGCTTGTTTTGAATCAGCCAGCTCTTTTTTGGTTTTTACCAGGAGTTGTTTTATTTTGGCATTTCTTTCTTCATCCTGTTGCATAGTTGACTGAAGTAACTCTAATGCAGAAAAGAACAGTTTTATGCAAAGGAAACTTCCTCTCCTATATTTCCTTAAAAATACTAGAAAATATTTAAGCAAATTCCAACAGATTCCTTAAGAGCTGCAAACAAGTAGCTTACAGGAAGTTTACTTTCCTTTGTCTAAGTTATCACAAAGTTCTTCAGATAAATGAAATGGTTTTAAGACTTATACTTAAGGATAGGCAGAAATTAAATTTTTAACCACAAGCTAACTAGTAAAGTTTTATGAATGTGGTATATTAGGGTGAAACCCTTTGTCAGTCACCAGCATTCAAAACTTATGATTAACTTAATCAGGTAAGAAACCCAGTGTATCAGGCAGGCAAATTGGCTTTTAACTCCTGAATACTGGACTATAACCTAGTAAAGTTTCCTTAAAGTCAACATTACTTTGTGATTTGTAACTGTTTAGTATTCTCTGCAAACCTTACTCTAACTCACTGACTTAGGAAGTTCCTTCTGAATTGCATTTTTTACCATTACTAACTATACCATAGTGACTCTTGCTATTTACAGTTTACTCACTTATTTCTTCCTGTAGGGTCTCTTGTTTCTGTTTCTGAATCCCTGTTTCTTGCTCAAGATCTTCTATTCTGCTGTCTTTATCAGTAATCTTCTGATTAAGTTCTTTTACTAGCCTTTCATAATCAGCTATTTCCATATCCATCAGTGTACTCTTTTGAGCATCCTGCAAGATACACACAATGAAGCTTACAATTTTCTTTGTCTCCTAAGACTTTTTTAATGATATAAAAAACTATATTGCACATCTAACAAAAATTTTTTAACTATCGATATCCACAAGTAACACCCATCCATCGACCATATCATCAGTAAATAATCCATTTTCAAAAAAGAACCAGAAGCTTTGAAAAACCTGTTGCTAGCTTAAGTTTTAGCAATAGGTATTTTGTAGATATTAGTGTCTGTCAGCTTCAGTCCTTCAAATAAAGGCAATTTGTGAATAGTGCACTATACACATACCCTAGACATCTAAATTCTCTTCCTATTTCTATTCATGACAGGCCACATAACCCAAGTTAAAACAAACACACAAAAATAAAAAATAAAAACAACAAAACCAAACCCAAAAGTACATATCAGCTCGCCAGTACAAAACCAGTGGCAAAATCCCTCATATTTTCCCTTTTGCATGCCTAAGACCTTAAAATCCTCAGAACAGAAAGGGAGGGCATTCAACAGAGTAAGATAGGCCAAAATCTTTGGTAGTCCATTAAGCACTAAGACGAACACCAGCCCTACCTTTCTGGCCAGCTCTAGTTCTAGCATAGTTTTCTGCAGATGTTTCTTTTCCTTCTGAAGTTGCATCTGAAGCTCCTCCATTTCTCGAAGAGCACCACTGTGTTCCTGAAATTTAAATACTTCTCAATTATGCAGTCCAATTTCAAAATAGATGTCAGCATCTGTTTATACTTACAGACACACACACACACTTAGGTTGTAGAAAGATAATTCATTTCTTTTTAAAGGAAATTACTGGGAACCAGAGACAAACTCAGAAGAATATGAAGTTCTTTTCACATTCTGTTACACTCCCCCACTCTATTCCAAGTGACGGCCTTGCAAAGTTCTTTCAGTGAACAGACCAAGTTTAAAAAAAAAGAAACAGTCAAGTAACACAAAGAAAGCATGGAACTTGATCTACAAAGACACAATTTGCCAAGGTCTAACAGAAATCACAGCCAGGGAAAGTAATGCTTCAGCTCATTCACTATCACTGCAAAGTACTACCTTTGTTTTCTGTTCTTTTAAAAGCCTTTCAGCTTCTAGTTCTTTGTCAGCCTTTGCCTTGGCTTTTTGCATCTCCAATATCTGAGTTTCCAGCAGCTTAGCATTATTTTGCAGTGTTTCAATACGAGCCAGGAGGTCTTCATTAGCAGAGCGCAATTGATCATGCTGAAATTATCATAGTGGAAACAGAAAAACAAAAGCTGAGTTTGTGTGTAATTTTGTCAGATAAGAGACACACTCCTACAGATGAGTCTTGTCCATTGTTTTAAACCAGATTAAGAAACAGAATAAAAACAGGTTAAGGTAAAGTCACTGGCATATTTTGATTATTTTGGACAGAGTTAATTTGCTCTTTCTATTGCCAAAACCAAACATTCTAGATATATTTACCTTTGTCATGGCCCAGGTAAGATATCAGATATTGAAAAAGAACAAACCACCCTGAATTTCAAGTCACTATTCAAAACGCACTTAGGTTATGAAACGGTACTAACAATGACATGACTCAAACTTACACTCAATAGACAGAATTTTTACTGTAATTATCAACAGATCAGACCCACATACAGAACTGACCTGCTGGGACGACACCTGCAGCTGTCTTGTGAGGTCATCTATCTGACGTTCAAGATTATTTGCTCTGCCTTTTTCAGAATCCAGCTGTTCTCCTTGCTTATCATATTCCATCAAAAGATTCTTAACATATACAAACACAAAATCAGAAGATTTTACAAAATACATATTGCGTAAACACATTCTTCTCAGAGGCCTACTTATCTTTCTGATATTTCAGTATGAGTTGTCTTACTGCAACATCAGAAATATCACAATGAAATCAATGCTGTCATTCCACAACTGACTGGAAGAAATCCTTTTCAGTTCATGAAATTCTAGAATAATTCAGGTTGGAAGAGACTTCAGCAGGTCTACATTCAACTTTCTGCTTAAAGTAGGGTCAGCAGTGAGATCAGACCTGGTAACTCAGAGCTTAGATCAATCAGGTCTTTTCAAGGATGGAGATGGCCCCACTCCCCTGGACAACTTGTTCCAAAGCTCAATCATCTCACAGGCTAAAAATGTTTATCCATGTATCCAACTGGAATCTCTCCTTTCAATTTAAGACTACTGTCTTATCTTACACCACCATTTATAACCTTTGTAGGTACTGGAAATAGCACAGCTCCTATTCTATTCATTTGAAGTCTATTCCATAGTCTATTTGAAGTGATGAGCAACTTCTCATCACTTATTCCAGTCCCTTGACCATCCTGGTTACCCTCCACTGCAATCACTTGAGGTTATAAATGTCTTTCTTGTATTTGGTGGGGGAAGAATGATGGACAAGACTGGCTGCAATATCGCCAGTGATGTCACATCAACACTTAGTTTAAAAAAGACCTTTAAAGATTGCTGAGTCCAACTGTAGACCCACTACTGACCCATGTTCTTAAGTATCACATTAACACATATTTTAAATACCTCCAGAGATGGTGACTCCACCACTTCCCTGGGAAGCCAGTTCCAACACCTGACCACCCTTTCCATGATGTAATTGTTCCTAATATCCAATCTAAAGCTCCCCTGGTGGAACTTAAGGACACTTCCTTTTGTCCTATTGCTTGCTACTTGGGAGAAAAGAGAGTCCACCACACTAAAACCTCCTTTCAGGTAGTTGTAGAGAGTGATAAGGTCTCCCTTGAGCATCCTTTTCTCCACACTAAAAAACTCCAGTTCCCTCAGCTGCTCCTCATAAGTCTTATGAGGAACAGCTTTCTCTCAGTGAAGCAATGCTGACTGCCACCTGCTTCTGCTTCATGTGTTTAGAGATGTGTTCCAAGAAGACTTACAGGGAATTATAAGTTTATGTCTTTATCACTTAAGGATTTTCAAACTTATCTTCAATTTTATGTACTTTGAAGAATTCCTAAGGATTTATGTTTTGCCTCAGCAACGCGTTGACTAATGCATGATGGTTGAAGTATGATGCTAGATTCAAAAGGTTTAGAAACAGCATTCCAGAAGAAAGGAATTGCCTTATTTTCTTCTGACAGCAGTCGGTTCCATCACTAGAACCTTCCGTTTCTTAATTTTGGTATCCAACTACACAGACACAATTTCTTTTGCCAAAAATAGTTGTGCAAGTAAATAGCAATATATATCCAGGCTACGCTTCAACACCAAAGTATTTTCTGACAGTTAACTGCCTTTTGTAAAGGCAGTACTATTCTTACCTTATAGCTTTCAGCTCCTTGAATTACATCCTTCATTGAAGCAGACAACTGATCTTTTTCTGATCGAACCAACTCCAATTCTTCTTTCAGAGCCTGCATCTTATTAAGAAGAAGTATGTGTCATAAAAACAGAACCCCACATGCCGAACATTCTTCATATTAATAAGCAGTCAGGGTACCTCTTTTCGGCTGGCATCTAATTCTTTCTTTGCTTTCACAGCAACCACCTTAATTTTATTTAGCTTCTCTCCTTTTTCTGCAGATTCTTTTTCCAGCCTCCCTAAAATAAATAAGAAAACCAAACAAAATGTAAAGCAGGGAAGATGTTCAATTGTTTCATTCAGTTAAACATTTAATTTGAAGCTAAAACATACAGACACATGGACAGCTTAGGGGCAATCTTTCCCTGGACAACCTTTCCCTGTTCAGGCTTCAATTGCAGTTAACGTTAAGAGCCATACTCCTGTCTAACTTCTACATAAATTTTAACAACTCAGAACCATTGTCTTGCTAATGTGTTGGGGTAGCTGCAATGAGGCAACAGTAGTTTTGGCAAAGTGTTGCTTCCCTCTCCTCTTGGCAGCCTTAGGGATTCTTATTGACACACTTACCGTATTTAAAAAATAAAGACTAAATCCACTGCACTGTTTATAGCCAGATGTACACAGGAAGAAAAACCCTTAAGAAATATCAAATTATATCCAACTTGAAGTTGCTATCAATATTTTAAATCCCTAATGGAAGGAATATTGTAGAAAGATGCATTGATATCTACTCCCCCATCTTTCTTGGCTTGTAGGAAATACAGGACAATTATGAAAAGAAAAACCAACAGTCCAAAGAACCCAAACCATTTATATAAAAGAGAACAGCGAGAAAGATACCAATTTTTTCTTGAAGCTCTGCTACTGAAGACTGTTGATCAGTTTTCTCAGTCATTGTCTCCATTAAATCCTGTATTATAAATAAAGATAAAAAAAGTATTAGAAAAATTTCTTTGCGGTATGTTTTTTTCCTAACAAGCCATCAGAAGTTTCAACTACAGCTAAAACTGTCTACAATCTTATTCCCAAGAAAGTCTTTATGAGAAATTTTGTATCAGCTCGGTGAAAGCATAGTTATGTTGAAAGCAGAACACCCCAGTTCTTTAACAGCTGCTTTCCATTCTGTCAAAGGACAAAAAATGGGAGACCATTAATTCTGCAGCTGTCAGTTTTACATAACCAGCAATTCCCACAACCTGAGGTTAGGAGTAGATAAAGGAGATCAAGCAGGAGTTTTGTTTGAGATGGTGTCATAGAAAGTTAGAGGTGAAATTTTATGAGGTCAGTTAGTCCATCTAGTCAAATGATTGCTTTGAGGGCTATTGACAGGAGAAAAGGTTCAAATACAAGCAACTTCTGTCAAAAAAGCATTATGATTTTTTTTTTCTGTTCTGGGGAAGGAAGGTGACTTTGAGGTGCTAGATGGGTGTTCTAGAAAGGAAACTCACTTTCAGGCCAAGAGAAAAAAAAAAAAAAGACGAGAGAATTGAAAGTATTTTTTGAACCTTAATTCTGAAGACTTTAGAGGTTTAGTCTGTATACTTCAATAACAAAATATAACCTTTAGAGAACTCAGTTCGTCTTTCACATTTCTAAGTTCAGTTTCCTTTTGTTCCAGAATGGAATTTAAGTCGTCTTGTTTTTCTGATCCTTCTCTCTGTTCTTGTATTTGACTTTCATAAAAAGCAAGTTTTTGAGTGATCTCTTCAATATTAGCTAAAAGATCTTGATTTTCAATCCTTGTTTTTTCACTGGCATTCTTCAGCTCCTGAATATCGTGCTGAAGCGCTGCTTTTTCAGACAACACTCCTTCCAGTTCTTCTCTCAAGAGACCCTTTTCTTTCTCAAAATCCTGAATCAGGGATCTATGTTCTCTATATTGAGCAGCATTTTCCTCCTCTAGTCTCTCAACTTCCTGCCGCAAATTAATTACTTCCTCCTCATTTTGAAGAGCCAGGCACTGCTCTTCTTTCATTTTTGACAAGCATTCATTTGCAATTTTTAACAAGTTAAGAGAATCGTATTCTTCATTAGAACTTGAAATGCTGGACCCCACTTGTTCAAGTAAGTGGCACAGTTGAGTTCTTACAAGGGACGTATGCCTTCGTTCATTTTCAAGTAATGTTGATATATGGTCTTTTTCTGCAGTCATCATTTGTAGTTTCTTTTCCAAGTTTTCAGACAGCTCTTTCAACACTAAACAATCATCTTTTTCAGATGTAATCTTTCCCAGCTCTTCACTTAATTCACCTTTTTCCTGAATGATTTTCTGATTTTCCTCATGAAGAGCAAATGCTTCAGATGAAAGCTGGTCTCTATCACGTACCAGAGATTCAATCTGTTTTTCCAGTTGCTCTAGCATTTGAGCATTTTCAGTCTTTGCAGTTAAAGCTTCATTCAGTCTCTCTGTCAATTCCTCTACCTTTTTCTTCAGATCATTATTGTACTGGTTAGCAACATCTACTTCTTGCTGAAGTTCCTGAATTTTAACTTGTTCTTGCTTGCACCTTTCCTGAAGGGTTTCTCTCTCTTCACCCAAGCATTTTACATCATTTAAAATAGCCTTGTTTTGATCAGTAAGAGCAACAATCTTCTCTTCCAGCTCTTTTACCGTAATCTCCTTTTGGTCAATGGAGCTTGTTATTGCATTATTGTCCTCCTGAAGACTAACAATTTTGCATTGAAGTTCTTCTATATCTAGCTGATTAGATGACAATTTTTCTATTTCTTCCTGGAGGTGATTTACAGTTTCAAGAAGAACATCCCTTTCATTGAAAGCCGCCCGGAGTTTCTGTTGCAGCTGACTGACATCAGAGGCTTGCTGTTGTTTCATTGATTCAAACTCCTGGCTGATCTTTCCAGCAGATTCGCCTAGCTCAGCCTGTAGAGTTTCCATTGTTTCTCTCAGGCTGTTGTAACTGGACACTGCTTCTTCTTTCTCCTGAGTTAGCTTTTCAAGCTGTTCTCTAAGTTCTTGCATTTCAAAAACCAATACCATCTTTTCTTTTTCAGAACCAGATAATAAAGTTTCATTTAGTTCAGAAATTTCTCTCTCGTGTTGCTCTTTCAGAGTTTGAATCTCTAATTTATGCTCTTTTACAGCTGCTTCATAGTCCTGTCTTGCTTCTTGAAGCTCCAGTTTTAGTTTTTCAATTACACAACAGTAATCTTCTTTAGTAAGCTGCAATTCATTTATCTTAAATTCCAAGTCTTCCCGTTCATGAAAGTACTCATCCTTTATGCGATGGATTTCCTCTTCCAGTTTTAGTTTGACATTGCTCATGTAAGTTAACTCATCTTTTAATATACTATGTTGGGACTGGAGTTCTTCTAAACTATGCTCCAGGTACATAACTTTTGCTTCCACTTTTGCTTCTACACAAGGTTCTTCTTGTGTATCTGTTACATCTATCTTGTTTTCTACATTTTTATTTAAGAATTCTCTCAGCTGCTCCAAGTCGTGTTCACGCTGGTCAGTATGAGCATGCAATTCATCCTTTGCATTTTTCTCGGCCAAATTGTGCTGTAACTCATTTATTTGATTTTGCTTCTCTTCATTTTCTTTAGATGATATTTCAACCTGATGCATCAATTCTGACACCTCTTCCTGATGGGCAATTTTTAATTTTTTAAGCTCTTCATTCAGACTTTTTATTTCATTACGGTAACATTGAGAGTTGGTTTTAATAGTTTCTTGGAGATTTGTCACTTCTTTGTTTTTGTCTTCATTCACGATTTCCAGCTGCTTGCTCAGACACAGAATTTGCTCCTCATAAGTAGATTTAATTCTCTGGACATCATCTTGTAATCTTGTAACTTCTTTTTGACTGTCACTGTAACGTTCAACCTGTTCCATCAGCTCCATTTGTTTCTTTACTTGTTCATCTAATTCCATTTTCAGCTTTTTTAAATCCTCATTGTACTTGCATTGTGCATTTGCTAATTCACTCTTCAGGCCTTTTATTTCTTCCAGAGAGTCAACACTTGATTGTTCCAGTTGCTTCTGCAATTCTTCTGTCTTAGCCACTGCAGCCTAAACAAACAAGCAAGTTATTAGATACTGCTAATTTAGCACATCAAATTTTCAAATGAACTGTTTACAATAACAAATAAGAAAATATAGGAGTCCTTAGTCTTAAAAATTGCTATAGTTTTTAAATATATAACAATATTAGGACAACTCAATTCAAATACTACAGAATACAAGAATATTTGCAGAATGACAAAAGAAAACTAAGTCCTAAATCATGATTACCAGAATAATTTCACGAAATGCTCACAACAGACTTCAGTTCTAGCAACTATCCTGATAACATATTAAAGATCAAATTACTTTTAGTGCATCAAATTCAGGTATCTGGAATAGAACAATGTTATCACCCACAAGAAATTCACTCTTCACTTTATTATTGAGATTATTGATGTAAGTGCCTTGACTGATAGGCTCCTTCTTCTGAATATCTAAATGTAAATCTCCTATGTCTCATGAAAAGACAGAGCTGATGGATTGAAGCCATCACATACGTAGGCTGCTAATGCAGCTGTGGACCCAGACAGTCTTTATACGAATTTTATATTTATTACTATGAATTAAGGGGTACAAAGAAAATATGCTTTAATATATGAAACCTTTAGATTTTTTTAGATTTTTTAAAAGACTGAAGGTAAGTGAAGAAGGCCAAAATTATTAGAAAACAAACATAATTCTGAAATATTTTAGTAATATTCCATGGCTCATTTCAGTACCTCTCCTTCTTGCTTTATTTGAATATTTTCTTTTTTCAGAGCCATGCACTGCTGCTGACTTTCAGCTTTTTCCAGAAGTACAACATCCAGTCTTTCTGTGAGAGCCTAATATTAAATGAGAAACATCACTGAAAGAAGGGTTTCTTAACAATGGAAACAATGATTTCTGCAAAATATAGGAACTCACATACTGATTATGACCTTTTTTGTTAATTAAACACATCAGTCCAACTTTAAGAATTACTTTCAGCCCAAATAAGACTGATATAAAACAGGCAGACTAAAACAATGATGTTGGTTCTGTTAAAAATCATACTTGTGATCAGCTAATTTTTAATCAGTAGGTGGTGGTGGGCAAGTTCCCCTTCTGTATAAAAGAGATCTCCCTCCAAATTATTCAAAATGATTCTCCAAGTGATAAATTCCTTCTCACAACCCATTTTCACTTTTATAGGCTATGACCCTTACCTGGAAAAAGACAGATGGTCTTGCCACATAACAACAATTTGAGTTACTTTCCTAAAAGTACGTCTTGTGACATGCAACTTTAATTACGTGTTTCTAATATCATCAAATGACCGTCTCAGAAGTTTTCTAGATGGCTGAAGTCTTTCTGCAACGGTCATTCCAAAATAAGTAAAATCTTGTCTAACCAGCTACACAAGGACCTTTAAAAGTGATCTAGTCCAACCCTGCTGCAATAAGAAGGGAATCTTCAACACCATCAGGTTGCTCAGAGCCTCATCCAACCTGACTTTGAATGTTTCCAGGGATGGGGCATCTGCCACCTCTCTGGGCAACCTGTTCCAGTGTTCCACCACCCTCCTTGTAAAAAAACTTATTCCTTATAGCTTATCTAAATTGACCCTCTTTTATTTAGTTAAAACCATTGCTCCTTGTCCTGTCACAAAATGCCATGCTGAAAAAATTTGTCCCCATCTTATAAGCCCCCTTCAGGTACTGAAGAGCTGTGATAAGTTCTCCCTGGAAATTGAACTATTCTGTATTATTCCTCACAGAACTGATAGCATTTTCTGACAAGAGGAGGAAGGAATTGGGAGGAGAAGGGGGAAAAAAAAAAGGGTTTTAGGAAGTGTCTTGGATTCCTAAAAATTGATTCCATGCAATTTGAATAACAGCTTTAAATCTATTTACTATTCACCAAATTATTTCTGTGGATTTATTTCTGCTAACTTTATGCAATACAGTAGAAACCCATTATGTTATTCCTACCTGAATAATATCATCAGCTCCTGCAGTAGCTGTTTTAGATCTGAGTTCCTCAATCTCTTTTTCCAGTTCTCAAAAAAGTAAAGAAATTTCACAACATGAATTGATGCTCCACCACAGTAGAAAATCTCTAGTAAATCCAGTGCCTAACAACACCTCTATTCAGAGGTGTCTTTTACTTCATCAATTGCTGTTTGTTACCGAGTGATAGAAAGGACTAATGGAAAGAGAACAAATATTCAGTACTACTTCTCCAGTCCTCACACTGAGCACGGCTTCCTGAGGAAGCAAATCTTCCTTGTTTGGATAGAGGAACAACAGACAGAAAATCCTTTGATGATCGTCTTACCTTCTATTTCATGATCGATTTAAGCCAGAGCAAAGATACTCAGTACCTACTGGTTCTCTGAAAATAGGCAGCAGGCAAAAAGACAAGATCTTATGAATAACCCCACTGAGAAAGAGCCTGTTAAAGCCCATCCCTATATCCTTATTGTTTCACTGGGCAGCTACCAGCAGTCAGCATAATTATAATTCCAAGCAAGGGGAAATGACACCAGTCCAAGCAGTGGGCCACTGGAAGAAAAGGGAGAGCAGAGTGGACAACGCAGTGGAGATGGACAGCACAGATTTACACAGGATACTTTTAGGTGGTTAATATAAAAGTTTTGTTTGGTATATTTTACAATTTCCTGTTAAAGCAGCAGATGATCAAATGTAGAGCAGCTATCTCAAAGCTCTTGTGCTCTACAAGCATACTAATTATGCCAAAAACTACCAGAGACATTCCCCCTTCCATGTACTTCTTGAAAAGCAACAGGTATTTATCCCCACACCAATACGGGGAACAGACAATGACAAGTCCCACTTCAACTTTTACACAAGCTACACTGTTCCATCATGCTGTACTGCCAGATCAAAATTAATTTACTACCTGACAAAAGCAATGCTTCTTTTTCTTCCTTTCTTACTCAAAGGAATTCAGTCCTTATCCTCTCACAATAAATAATGAAATTACAGAAAAAAAAAATCTAGAATAGTTGCCCAGAATTTATACCTATCAAAAACATGCAGTGATATTAGAAAAGGTCAGATAGTACCAAGCATTAAGGCAGAAATTGTTCTCTTTCCAGTAAGGTACCTGTACATCTTGACTTCACTTTCTGTATAAGCATCATCTGCTTTTTTGCAAACTTAATGAGGTCTTCTTTGGGCAATGTATCCAGCTGCAAAAAAAGTACATATTAGAGAAACCAGTTTCCTCTAATCTAGAGGTTAACAGAAACAGGGAATTTTAGCATCTAACTTCAAAGAAGTTGAATTTTAGGACAAGAAACTCTTACCACACATTTGCAAGATTTCTGGTATCCAATTCTGTTATTTCAAGTACAGTAACAGAAACTACTCCAAATTCTGTACTTTTCTGAAATAATTCTGGAGCACACACTTGGGCAGCACCAGTTAGAGAGGAAAACTCAGTAAGGAAGGATTACAATTCAGTAATATATTTTGAACAATATTTCGAAAATAGCACGCTGCCCTAACATTGTTTAAATTTACTTCCAACATACGCAAAGATGTCTGTGATCATTATGAAACAGACTACTGCCAAAATGGGATGCTATTAATAATTTATCAAATATAACAGGAAGTGAACGTATCAAAAAAAGATTCTTCTTTCTCATGTTTTCCAAGAAACCTTATCCCAGTGTTTATAAATCAATTTTTCCTGTCAAGGAGACAGGAAATGTTAAAAATACCTTTATGTCTTCCTATTAGTCACAGTTTGCATGCTAAGCTGTAACTCTTTCAACTACTGCTATCCAAATTTATTAAATTTGTGAGGACTGATTACCTTTGATTTGCCTGATCCTGGTGTGCCAGAAGACGCCACCATTTCCTGCCCAGCATCTTGAACCTACAACAAAATAAAGTACAATCTGCAGTAACTAACCTTTTCATGTAAGACTACTAAAGGAACTCATTGAAAGTCTTCAAACACTGAGAATAACTGAATGTAGTGAGAGCACAAGAAAAAAATTAAAATAAACTTTTAAACCAACATGTATTGGTAGGACTAGTCAGAAGCATAATGGGAAAGATCTACCACGATTACTAGAACAGCAGCATAGGAATATCTCAATGTGCAAGCCAATATGATCTAATGATTCCATTGGTATCTACAGTTGTAACAATACTGAAAAATAATTTTATTTACAAGCAGTTTCACAAGGATGACTCACTATCTCATTCTTAAAAGAAACATTAAAAAAAGGCATGAATAAAAAAAGACTTTTAGAGGGGCTACAGTTAAATCAAACTTTGGGAACTTTTGAACCACATAAACTCCTAATATTTCTTGTTTGTTTCTTAAACACTTTGGTTATGGCTAAAATCGTTGGCCTAATAAATTATACTTGAAAAGGTCTGCAAAGTCAGGGCTCTTTTGAAGAAATTATAACCCCATATTTTCTTTCTGTTTTATAAACACACATTACCACTAGAAATGCAGGCCTGACAAACCTATTTGAAAAGACTCCGCAAATTTTGGGCTTCGTATTTCTAACATACATGCATAATGCCTTCTGCTGTAAATTTCCACAGATTTAATGTGGGAGACTCAGTGCTACTTTACTGTGATTTATATGAGATATGCTTACATATATAATCAGGAACATGAAAAAACATATATAGCCAAGATGGTGTGAAGGAAAATGGAACAGACACTTCCAATATATTAAGGGTAGCATTTCAAAGCTTTGACCTTTACCCCACTTATTCCTTCATACTGTCATATGTGCATGAGTATAAAACTGAAGGGGTATATATATAAATATTTGTATTTTTATATATCTACATGTTTGTGTGTCTATGTATGTATACACATATACCTTCACTTTTATTTTGCTACACTTTATTTTGCCAAACCCCCCAAAACTCTAATAGTAGAAACTAAGGAAAAATCAAACTGGATCTGAACACTAGAAGAATGGATAATCACTAACAATTAAGGGGGAATAGGTAATACAGATAATAAAAAGGATCATCCTTAGAAATATTCAAGTACAGACCAAGGACAAAGGCAGTTATACTTCTGTATGTATCACATAGGCCAAAAGCAAACTTATTAGAAAATAATGTGCCCATTAAACATAAACACAGATTAAAAGGAAGCTATAAAGTTTTAGTTTCATATTCTTTGTATATAAAGCTTTGTTAATATTTACACTCTTAATATTTCAGCAGTGCAACTAGCAAAACACTGCCACGAGAAGCAGTATGCTTAGACAGCCTAATTAAGTTTAGAAAATAACAGCTAACCTCTCTCCATACTACAGCAAGGTCAGATGAATCTTTTTACCACAACACTTTTACTCTCCCTTAAGCTAATACATACAGAGGCAGAACCACACAGCGTGTAAAACAACACATCCAATTTTGCTGTTCTGGTAACAAAACCCATAAGTAGTTCATGTAGAGGGCTTCACCCATTTGAAACAGAACAACACGGAAGAAAAGCTATTAAAAAACCCTAAACTCTTCACTGATTAGGTGCATCCAAGCTGCAAGCCAGCAGATAAGTAAGTATGCTTTTATGCCCAACACTGAACCCTGCAAGGATTCTTAGGTTTCCAGTCCACCAGTCTGAAATCAGGATATGCTTCCATACTTTACTGAAATATATATACACATACATTCTTCTTTTTTTATTTCAAGCCTCCTTTATCTACACTAAGATGTTTCCATGCCACACTTCAGCATGTTCTGTGTATTTTAAATGCTGTGTGTCCCTTACTTCTGCAATAGTTTAACATAGGAAAAAAGCCTAAGCAATGCATAAATGCAATATATCGGTCTTTGCTGTGAACTGTGGCAATAATGACCACTACGAACAGCAATTTTCTAAGCAGTGTGCAACTATGAGACATCACCGGCTCCAAGCGTACCAAGTTACACCAAAACACTTTTGGCATTGTGGTCACTTGAACAGCGGCACTGAACGTGAGCAGCTCAGACACCACCAGGAGAGTCAAGTTAATGCACGGACTTCAAACGCTTCGGCGCTGCCTTTGGACGCGCCTTGGTGTTTATGAAAGCTACACCAGCCCCAGTCACTCCAGCGGTGTGTTTGCTTGTGTTGGTAGGCGTTCCGCGGCTGAGGCAACGCAAACACACCGCGGTGGGCCGGCAGCCCTTGCTGGCCCGGGGGTGCTCCCGCAGCCTGGGAAGGCTGCTCCGCTGCCGCCAGCACGGCCTGCCCTGCCCTGCCCAGCGCTCCCCGCTCGGCCATGTGCCCGTCTGTGACCGGAGGGGCACCGCATGTGCGCAGGGGGAGCCGGAGCTCCCCACGGCACCCCGGCCGGGCGGGACCCCCGGGGCCGCGGGCACAGACCCCGCGGAGGGGCAGGGGCAGGGGCAGGGGCAGGGCCCGGCCCGGCCCTCCCCTTTTCCCTTCCCTCTCCCCTCCCCTCTCCCCTTTCCTTTTCCCCTGTCCCTTTTCCCTTCGCCTTCCCCGGCCGCTCACCGCCCGCCCCCGCCATACCCCGCCGCCTCGCCTCGCCTCGCCTCACCTCCATGGCGGGGCCGGCCGGCGGCGAGGGCAAGGCGGGGGGCGGGGAGCGCCGCCCGGGGGGCTTCCTCGTCTGGTGAGAGCTGCCCAGGGGAGGGGCAGACCCTGGGGCAGCGAGGGGTGCTGAGGGGAGCTGGGGGGGTGCTGAGGGGTGCTGAGTGAGGGGGCGCTGAGGGGAGCTGAGGGGGTGCTCAGCAGGTGCTCAGCAGGTGCTGGGGGGAACTCAGGGGTGCAGAGGGCAGCGCCACTGCCCACGCTCTCACGGGCACCGCAGGCGAAGGGCAAGGGGCTCGGGCAGGAACGTCACGGTTTAAGGGCCTGTTTTTAATACCTTGATGGGAGCACAGAGGGATTAAGAGTTCTTTGTGCCGAGACCACGGTGCCAGACTCTTCGGTGGTGCCCAGCGACGGGACGAGGAGCAATGGCCATAATAAATTAAAACTCGACAGGTTCCACCTCAACATGAGGTAGAACTGCTTTGCATCGAGGGTGGCAGAGCACTGGAACAGCTGCCAGGGAGAGTGTGGAGTCCCCCTCTCTGGACACATTCCAACCCCACCTGGGCCCATTCCTGTGTCACCTGCACCAGGTGAGCCTGCCTGGGCAGCGGGGCTGGAGGGGATCTTCTCCAGACGTCCCTCCCAACCCTAAACGTTCTGTGATTCTGCAAATTTTAAAATGAATGTGAAGAACTTCCAGAGCAAATAGCAGAAGCCAGGCAGTATGGGTTGTAGTTATGTGTTTTTTAAGAGACATTTTTTATGCCCATTTGAGTAGGTATTTGAAGGGACCAATACCTACTTTAAAGGGCACACATTTTTCATTGTAATCATGCATGCATTTTGGTAGTGCCTGAATTATTTTTCACATTTCATGGTAACTAATTGATTTTTAATGAGAGAAACAATTTAGGCCTATTACTCTCTTTGTGGTTCACTGAATAAATACTGAATATCACCAAATTAATTTTGTCACGAGAGAATATCTATTTTAGTAAAAAAAAAGTCATGTTGGTCAAAATGCTGCTATGAGAAGAATAATTTGTGTTTCCCCAAGTCTGCTTGCAGTCTTTCTTCTCATAAAATTCAAATGGCAAATAGTGACAAAAGAGAGAAAGGTTCTTCACATATACCTCAGAAATTGTTTCCTTTCTTCTTTTTCTCCTCCAATGCATTTGGTGTACATTATGTATATTTATTGTGTATTGTAATCTATGCAGGTGTACAACTGAAGCAGGAGTATAAGGTTCCATGCTCACAGAGGTTGCTGACAAGAAACAGATATCCCTAACCAAATAGCGAGAAGCTGTTTTTTCATTACTTCTTAGAAGCCTTAGAGAGCATTGAACAGATTAATTATTTCTTTCCCCCTCCACTTTAGGATAGTCTGAACTCAGTATCTACACCCATGCTGCTGTGATCTAACATGGGTGTTTCACACAATTTCAAAAGAACCTTTCTAGATACAGTCCTTTCAAAACTATTCTGTAGCAAAAGCTTTTTACCCCAAACTATGCCATACTGCACAGCTTTGTGCTTTGAGGTCAGCCTCAACTGAATTTAGACATTTGGGAGAACACTTCAGGAAACCTTACCTTCTCTTTTGGAAAACCCCAGAGAAAACAATGTTTCATGTAAATTTGTTTCTTCTGTCTGTCCTCAGAAAATACGTATTATGATCCAACTCTTGGGTCATCTCATGACTTAGCCTATGAGGAAATTGGTTTTGGAGATCATCCAAGGAAGACACGGGAGTTTTCAGATGTGTTTGCACTGAGGGCTGGCTCACTCATGCCAGGCTTTCTGAAACTGATTCTGGCTAGGGACTACTCACCCTCCCCTCACTGAGCTCCCTGTTCCTGTGAGACAGATACCTGACAGAGACAGACCAATTCTACCCTCCCAGCCCCCTCCATTTTGTGCAACCGAATTTAGATATATTTTACATTTGAGATTGTCTTGGCCCTCTTTTGTTCTAGTCCTGAATTGCAACAGAAAGTGCAAAACATCCTGGTTAGGGAATGGTACAAGACTTTAAGTTTTTAGCATAACTGGAAGAAAAAAGATTGAGGATTTTGACTTAGATTATTTCAGTTTGTTACAGTACATTGCTCCATATTTTGTGGGAAAAAATGTCAATTTGTACCTGCAATAGTCATACATAGTTTTCTTAAAGAGTTTATGAATTGTATGTCTTACATATCTAGAAGGAGCCAGTAAGTTGATACATAATAATTCATGCAGCTAATTTGAGACAAGATAAGTGAGAAAAACTAGAATAATTTACATGCTCCATATATTCTGTGATTTTATTATCTTTGTAAAAGAGAATTAGTTCGTCTTTTTCAATAGCATCGTTTATGTAAAACAGGATTGTCAAGACACTTGTGAGATGTGTTGGGACAGAGCATTGCAAGTTTTCAATCCTGCTGTTGTAGGGAAGCCAAGTCCCGCAGGGCTGGGATTAGCCCTTACATCAAGGCAGTGTACAAATGCTTGTTCACTATCTTTGGAGTTATTAGACCTGCAAGAATTTTCTAAAGAGCACAGAATGAGAAAATTTCTGTAATTTTGCAGCTGGGGAATGTGTTTTCAGCATAGAAGAGCTGATGCTTTAAATACTTTGCACTGTGGAATCTGCCTTTGCAACAGATTCTGAAGATCAGAAACTCTTGCTTGTGAATCAGGCCAGGCCAGAGTTCTTGCTTTGAGCTACTTCTATGACCTTTCTACATGCCAAATTAGTATTAAAGAAAGCAACATATGAATTTACAGTATGTTAACTATTCTTCTCTGTTTGAAAACTTAAAGTATTCCCCCTGCCCCGTGCAAATGAACTGTAAATTGTTTGGCTGACTATGGACATTTTCTTGGGTTGGATTGGGGTTCAATAGGTTCCTACCAGAGTGGAATGGTACAGTGAAAAAAGTTGTTATTTTTCTCAGTACTACTTTATATGTGAAGAATTTTGTTAGGTATTAAAAAAAATTGTATACATAGTCCTTAATTCTGGTCTTAAACTGCAATAGGAAACAAACGTGATTAGTTTGGTGTCCTCATCAGCAAAGGTCACCAAGCCTGTTGAAAGATTAGAGTGAAAATGAAAAAATGAACCAGTTTGTGCACTTGAGGTTTGGTCTTACTATAAAAGCCTGCTCAATGGTTAACAGAATATGAAAGCCCTTTTAACTGCACACAGAGGTAGTAGCAATTAGACACAAGTGCAGGTTATTGGTACAATAACAAATTGCTGTGAATGAAGAGGCCCAATTTTAACAACTGAAAAAAAATTACTTTCATTTTTAGGTGCCTAATCTAAGACTCTACCTATACCTATATGGACTGTACCAGAGCAAGACACAGCATAGCTGACTTTTGATATAATCCCTCTGACTCCATGGTCATGATAGATGGCTTCAACTTCAACTGTGAGCCTTCACACAGTGCTAAAGGCAGCAAGAGCTCACACTGCTGATAAATAGCAACTGCCCTTGCAGCAGGCTGTGCCAAAACCCTTTTGCAAAATAATCCATGAGTAATTTGACTCTTCAACATTAACCACGGGATACTGCTGCATGACAGTATTCCTGATCTACTTATACAGTGCCTAGGTCTGTTTGTGGTCTGGAGGGCAGACAGAGCCTTGTTATCCAGCCTAAGCCTATGACTTTTGATCTGGAAGCACAGTTTGGTTGCATCCTATGAGTATGAAGGCCTTAACTTCTGCTTTCAATGTGCCTCTAGGCTTACTTACAGCCTACAGTGAGGCAGACCTTGCAGTATTCATTGAGGGAAATGAAAGTTTCAGTCCACGCTTAAAATATATTAATGTGCGTCTGGAAAATAGCAGAATTAATAGTTAACCTTGTTGTAAAGATAAGACTTTTTGTGGACATGTTGTCATAAATCATTATAAAAAACCTTACAAAATATAGGGTAGGATATCCATAGCCTATATGGATAGGACAAATTAAATAAAAACTTATTCCTGTACATGGTCTGTTTTCCTAACTGCCCAAACAGTGATTTTCAGTCCAAGCATGAAGCAGATTCTCTGCAGTTAAATTAGTGAAAAGGAAAGCAGTGTCCCTCTGTCTTTGAATGCTAGCTAGAAAGATAAAACAGCTCTCTTCTGTGTTTCTCTCTTTAATTTTTTGAAGCTCAGTGCTTCTTCTGTTCTGTTTCGCAAACAGTTGCATTCCATATGACAGTAAAATGCCTCCCCCTAGTTGCTATTGGCCACCAAGCTAAAGGGTGATCACGACTACTCTAGGATTACTACAGCAGTCCCCATTAAACAGCCTGTACCAAAGCAGGTATCTTCAGTCATTCCTGTGGGAGGATTTGTTTTGGTAGTTTTTTGTGCAGAGCTACGAAACAGAACCATGTGAATAGTTTACATGTATGAATCAACACTGATTTTGAGACAAAGCTTCTCCACTATCAAAACTCTGCATGTACACTCTCTTACCAAAGAAGAAACAAGCAACATTGAAGAAGTTGCTGAGGGATTGCATTAGCTAAACTGACACAAGTCCCTTTTAAACTGGCATAGAGGGTGTTGCATCTGAGCAGTTAGTAAAATCATGCATCTCGGTAACTGGATGAAAATAAAGCATGGATGTGTATTCAGAACATATGTCTAATATAGTTCTGTACCGAATTCTATCGCCACAATAAACAGTCCCTTGTTTGCATGAGAAGCTTGACAATAGTTTAATTGATTTTAGTTTGGCTGAACGCCTACAATCTGCTTCTGAAGGTTTACAGTATCTTGATTGATTTACAGTATCTTATATAAAAATACATTAAATCTTACTGACTTTTGATAGTATTATTAAACAATCTCCACATACAAACACATCATTTAAAGCTCTTCTGTACATAACAACTGGAGAGGCCTAAACATACAGAAGTTAAAGGTGCTCTAGATGAGGGCACCCTCCAGTTATCTACTGGGAAGCACAAACACATTTCTATTGATATACTGTCAAAATAGACACCAAACCGCAGTAGTCTCCAGGCCCATTGGGGGATGCATACAGCCCATTAACCTCTTTTCCAAATTTTCCTGGTAACTACAGATCAAATGATTTTCACTGGTAGCAATTCACTATTCTCTGTAATTTTACACTGGCACAGTTAAGAACATACTGCAAATTATGACTGAATCCATAAGTTGATCTCTCTCAGCTGTGGTAGCTTGAGAAGGCATAAAAAACAGAAACACCCCACTTTTCTATCCCCCTGCCAGATATACTTTGTCAAAAAAGTTAGCATTTCTGTCTTTGAATATATAGAAGGAGAATATCAATAGTGTAAGAAAAGCCAGTTTTTTTGTAGCCACACATCAAGTGTTTGTTTTCCCCCTTTTTTATTCTACAGCTGCTCTCTGACCTGTGTTTCTTTTTATCTGTTGTTCATAGCAGCTGAATTGCAGCTGAGTGAAGAGTTACCTAAGAAAGTAAGAGCAAAGGTGACTTTCCCAAGGTGATACAAGCCCCTTATTGTATGGTGCCTCTATCCTTGTGGTGGCTGTGCAGCTCCCTTTCAGATCAGGCTTCAGCCACTGTCAGCATTTTGCACTTCTGATAGTTTCAGAGATTTCAAAGGAGGAGCAAATAAGTCATCTGTGTGACCTTTTGTACAGCACTGCTCATAAAATGTCACCAAGATACCGAGTTAAGCAAGTTTTCCATTTACTGATATCTCTTGTGGCACTGAATGAGGATTAGATTGACAAAGTGTGCTGACTCATGTTGTTTCATAGGGCAACCCAAGAGAATGGAAATATCTAAGAGAGCTGGCAACGCCTTTTCCTCATACTGGCAATAGTGAGATAGTAAATCAAGTTAATCATAAACAAAAAACCAAACAGGTAGCAGAAAGCTCCTCAGACTGGTATTTAGCCTTGCTGAGATGAACAGCAGTGCCTCTGGCAGGTAATTTTTTTTCTCAGGTAGTCATTTTACTAAGACATCCATTGTTTGTGGGCAGGAATCTGTTGACCTAAAGCCTTTAAGAAAAAATAAATATTTACACTAATGTATTAAATGCGTATTTCTGGTTTCAGTGAGTCCTTCATTCTGGGGGGAAAACTCAGTGGACCAGGAACTAAGAGTGTAACTTCTACATTTAACAGGAAGCCTTTTGCCTGTTTTCAAACTTGATGCAAAATACTGCTGCCCTTTGGAGGACTGCATTCATTTTAGATATTTGGATTAAGCAGGTAGCCTGAAATGGACTGTGCATGTTGACAGCAGCTCATATTGCTATACCTTTTTAACTGTCTTTTAACTCTTCATAAGCCAAAGAGAAAATATCCCCAGCAAGAATTTTTTGTGTTAAACTAGACTAAACTAGACTAAATGAGACTAAGGGTTTTCCTTCAGCTGCTGTAGTCTACATTGTGTTCCCTCTGACATTCAAAACACAAACCCACTTAAGCAGGAACTCTTTGGGGCCTTTTTTGTGTGCCAAGCTCAATGGTGGCAATTTAAAAGTGGATTGGTAAGGGTTGTGTGTAATTAAATAGGTTATGAATTGCTGTCTGGTGGTATTAATGCTAAAGTGGAACTGCTTTTTATTTTCCAATATCGACCATGCCCTATTGCTACTCAGAGCCCTCAATGGGATGTTTATATATTTGATTAGAAGGGAAGTAAAAGTGGAGGCAATAACGTGATGCATCTGATGACCACTTAAAACAGTGAAGATGGAGATGGTATATGCAACACTGACTCTTGACCTTGTTTGTACCAACTTTCAGGATTCTACAAATGTTAACAAAAGAGTATAATATTCAGTTGAGAAGGCAAATATGAGAGAAGCTTCTTCTCTTGATGCAGTAAGGACTACTGTCTCTAAAGCTGGATTGTAGATAAATGCCTCTATGTAGCTCTTTAGGAAATTTTATCAAAGGAAGTAAGGGATGTTCGCTGTTTTTGGAAATGTTGCTTTCATCTCAACAGCATTTGTGAAGTCCAGCTTAAAAGGAGAGAAATGGAAATTTATTCTACTTTATGCTCTTCTTTTACTGTCTTTATACTTGACCACTTTTAAATTTATTTATTATTTGTTGATTATTGTCCGTACAATCTGTTGCACTCTTTTAACACCTTTTTTCCTGTTGGGTCATAGTTTCTATTAGAGTTTGATTTGGAAATGCCAGCAATATCAACTGCAGTTTTACAAAGACAAAAACTCAAAGCATGTCTAAAATATTTTTATTAATGCTGAAAGTTACTGTGGGAGGAATGAAGGAGAAGTATCTAGTGGAATTATTTTCTGCAGAGAGACTTAGGTTTTGGCATAATTTGGGCATTCTTACAATAATGAAAAGTCAATGCTGTGTGAAAGAGATTGAAACCTTAGGGACACTGACATTTTGTGAAGGAAAAGCAAGGTATATAACATGGAAAAGGCTGAAAATCATTATTTCCCATTGCAAATAATCATATTTCCGCGCGGAAAACAAGAGAGGTGTCAGACATTTTCTTCTTATAATCTTCATCAAATTTCTCATTCTGTGCCACAGTGAAATGATTCTTCCAGTCTGCAACAGTTCCTAAGAAACAGCAAGGCAAAAAAAAATAAAAAGATTAGTTTACCAGTATTTCCTGAAGCCCATTATCCACAACTCATTAGATACTGCTACTTCAAGGCTTATTTCAACACAACATGGCAACCAAAATGAATTGATTTCAGTAAAAAACTTCAGTACCTTTTCTCATGAATGGAGAAATGGAGTGGTCCATTATTCCCTGAAAGTCTTTAGTGTAGTTTGCCATCGGATTTTCCTTCATTACCTCAAATGAAGTGTTATGGACTATCTTGTTTAGAACCTCCTGAGTCAAGTCCTTCTCCAGGAACTTTGCAATTTTCTGAATTTCTTGCTTTGGATTCTGCAGAGACAATGACATGGTGTAAGTTACAGAGCCAGGAAAAGCAAAGAAATCAAATATAGTGTTAAAGCTGCAATTCTCAGACTGAGAAGATCAGGTTATCATAAGGTTTGCTGATACGGCTGGCATTATAATACAAGACTTGCATGTAGGCAGTATCTACTAGACTTCTAGATTTCTGGAGTTCTATCAACATATATTCAGCCTTTTACCTCCTTCATATCTTCATAGAAGAGGTAGAGAATACGGTGGTTATCTTTGGCCTTCCACCATCCTTTTACATGGTCATACCAGGAACCCCAGAGCACTGAAAAAGAAGTAACATCAGCAGCAGCTATAAATGTCCTAACTGACTTTTACACATGTGGCATTCATGATTCCTTCATGACCCTCATGTGTGGGAATTTCCCAGCTGGTTTTGAATCACTGTGGCCATGGCTACTGTGCTCTCTGCTTGTCACAGCATTTGTGCTATCAATTCCTCAGGTGTATGGATGCTCAGAGCAGGATCTATGTGTAACTTTAGAGGGTAACAAATGCAGATTCTTACCCCTGAACAAAAAATCCAGGTTGTCTTTGCAGTCAATGGAAAGAAACAGACATTTCCAGTGATTCATCTCATCAGCTGGACAAGGCTGGTCTTAATTGGCCCTACTTTGAGCAGGAGTTTGGATCAGATGGACACCAAAAGTCCCTTCCAGCTTATATTATTCCATGAGTCTAACTGGTTTAAATATTTGCTGTACTATCAGAAGTGCCCTTTTCTCTCCAGCAAGTATCAAGATCGTTAGCTAGGACTGCACTGGGACAGACGGCTCCCAAGCTGAGCTGGTCAAGCACAAGACTCAAGGTATCCTTTAGACATGAGACTCTCATGCTGGTCCAGTCAGTGTTGTTTCTAGGCCTATATGATGGCAAAATTATTGAGGACCTAAGGAAGCTTTAACAACCCAAACTGTAAACTGCCACCCACCTGACCAGGTGTTCTTTCTTGGATATTGCATTATATGGGCACCTCTTTTAGAAAGGGAAGAATCAGCTTCTGGGGTTGCCTGCCCTTAGTTAGATAACTGTCTTTTGTTCAGATGCCTGATTTTTAGATAAACTAATTTATGTAAAAAGACTTTGTTATCTAAAATTCACACTGCACATTTCTAACAAAATTAACCCTTAGTTTCTTGTATACCATGTTAGAGTAAAACCAATTAAACTGCTGTTCCTTTTTATCTGGCTTCTTTTAAAGTCAGAGAGAAGAGATTAAGCCTGAAACTCATCATACAGGTTTCTGAATGATCACAGAATAAAGAGTAGTGGTTAGGTTTTGTTTATTTTTTTTTCCCAAAGTGGGAGTGTAAAGATAGATTTGTTAGTCCTTTAGGTACTAATAAAAACTTGTGAATGAAGATAAATTGTGACTGAAACATCTTCAGTAGATATAATTCCATAGAGCATCAGCACTGGATTTTAAACCATAGCTGAAATAAAGAAATCATTGCTATGCACTTTTAAAATTAACAAAATCTCTTATACAACTGATTGCAGTTCATCACCTTTTCCATTTATGAATTTCTCCACGAACTCTTCCCAGGTTCCTGGATCAGGCAATCCCTTGTTCATTCTGTGGAAATGGTAGTATGACACCAGGTTGTCTTTTGCATTTCTTGCCACATAGATTATCTTTATTGATATGAAAGGAGAGAGAAAAAAAAGTTAACTTGCATGTGCTTATAGAGGTTTTGAGCATATCCTGAAGTTTTCTCTCTGAGCCTGATGACAGAAGTTTAAGAGATACTGCTTTGAAGCTGCCATTTTCTAAAACCTGACTCAGGTAACTTAGTCGTGACTTCCTTAGATTCTCACAGACTTTGCACATTAAAGGGAAAATATCTGTGGGGATCTTTAGGTTTCACGGACATTCTGAAAAATATCTTCTGTCTTGGTTTATGTCACTTTCTTTGCCCATGAAGTAGAGTTGAGTCCAGCTCTACTCGGCCTTACCTTACAGTTTTGTTCGAAGAAGGAGGGAGGCAGCAACTGCACAGGGAGATGAGTTTTTATTGTTCTTGGAGATGGCATGGCATTAGCTAACTCTACACCTGTGGGATATTTAATTGAGATGTGAATTGTTCTCTGAATTGCACTAGCACTTCTTTGCTATTCTCATACATGTAATTTTGACAATGACTTTTCAGTAGTACACCTTGTATCCATCATTCTTCTCCAAAGCAGTTACATAGCAGTGTAACATAAACAACATCACATAAACATCTTCAGTGTTTCTAGGGAAATTTTTACCTATATATTCAAGTAAAAAAGGGAATATACTGATTTGTATCTTCTTGCTTTCTTGGGCCCACATGTAACTCCTGCATTCTGAGAAATAATGATGAATACCAATTTATATTTACCCAACTCAAGTTTTTCTTTTGCAATATTTAGTGATCTCCTCCCACTTCACAGGTAATAAATTTCTATTCCTTTCTACAATACAAGAATATGGCTGGCTGATTAGTTTTTCTGGATAACACATAAAGAGAAACTAGGGGAATGGCAGACAGTGAATTTTCAGTAACTATGGATATATGGGATTACTTGGAAATATCTGGTGATATTTCAAAATGTGTTATCTGCTCTCTCCTTTTTAAACATCTATCATGACCTCCATAGTTTTTCCCCTGTCATCTTCTATCATCCTCTGTCATCATTTTTTTTTGTCTCTGTGTCAATACAGTCTGGCTTAGAAGAGAAAAAGTAGCACTTCTGCTGAGTTAGTCAAGTTTTTTAGCTTCAAATCTGAAAGGAGTTTGACAACAATTTGTGTGGAAATGGAGCCCTTGCTAGGGGAGGACTCTTGTAGGGAACTGTCTTTGCAAACCAGTGATGCCTGCTGGTTGTCTGGATGTTCCATAGCTTGTTTAGATGACTAGACCCTAGAACTGAACAGCAGTTACTTGAAGCTGTAGCAAAACCACTGAAAACATTATTCACTTTTTGGGCATATATCCGTGACAGGTTTTCTTCCATATAGACTGTTATCAGAGAATGGAATTCATTTGCCCCCATGTTTCCATCTGGTTTAGATTCTGTGGAGTATCACACACAGCTTTTGGATAACAATCCATAACAGCATGGTCTTCAGTAGCACCTGAGTCACATCTGCCAGCCTTGCACCACCTTGAGTAACACTAAATGTTTATGTTAAAGCAACTGAACTTGTCCTTTACCCAAAATGGTGCATAGTTCAGTAACAAAGCAAGGGGGACCTTTCTCAGGAATCTTATGGCATCAGCACCAAGTGCTTGTTTTGTTTTGTATAATTTTGTCTAAAATACAAACCTATTTGCTTAATATTCACCTGAGTAACGTAGAGATGGAGGCTCTGCAATAAACCACTCGAGGAAAGGATGGCGTTTGTAAGTAGTCTCACGTTTACACTTCTCAGTATCTCCATTTTGCTGAATCATGTCCACTATCTCCTGTGTCCATGTGGTACCTGAAAATGTCGAGTGTTTAGATATTTCCCTCTGGGATAGCTAAGAATCTCTTCTTCTAGGGAACTGAAAGCCAGAAGGATGGAGTGTGTATTAATGGAGGAAGGAATAGCACAGAAGATAATGGACAAAGTGGAAAGAGAGGCTAATGGTGGAAAAATGTCTAGTTAGAAATACAAAGGTAATTCCCAAAGCACAGCTTCAGGGATTCCATTCTAGAACAAGCTTCTTCTTGCCAAAAGAAATAGCCCCCAACCTCACACCAGTACTGAAAAAAGCTCTGGGATAAACTCATTATTATTTGGAGATTGTATTATTTGCCAAGAGGAATGAAACTCCCTCCTTCCAGTTTTCCTACATCACAAAAATTGTGGTATTTCAGCTTTTGTTTTCATACTGAATTTGAGTGAAAAAACCGCAATACCTGAACTTCAAGTGAATAAAAATTTCATACAAATATAAAAACGTGGTAGTATTTGCAACTTGGAATTTTGAAACGCTTTAATGAAGGTCAGTACATCAATATTTCCTCTGTCTGAGCAACTGCAAAGTCTTGTAAGCATTACAGTATTGTGTATCTCATGCCTCTTTTCTTTAACAGCTGTGATCACTGTGTTAACCACATTTCCTCTGAGGTACTGTGGCAGGTCAGCTGGAGAAAAGGTTGAAGGATACCTTGGAAAGCAGTGTGGGCAGGAAATTCAGTTCTTGAGATACTTGAATTGTGCTTCTCAGGCAGATATGACATAATGTCAAATGGACTCCCAGCTGTATTTATTTTCATTGCAAGAGCTGGGAGGTTTTAGTCAAGACTGGATAAAATAGCATGAGTTTGCTTTCAGTATGAAGACAGCAAATTAAAAGCTTTCAGGTTCTACAAAATTAGGGATGAGGGTTTTTTGGTAGGTGGGTTTTTTTTTCCCTATTGAAAAAAAAGCCCTTAAAAATTGTTGTTAATTCAAGTTATTTTTTTTTCATGATCATAAAATGTTTCCATATCTGTTCCTGAGTCTCCTAAGATGTACATGTTATTCATTCAGGATTAATATTTATGCTTGTTATTCATTGTTTTCCTGTGTACTAAGTATAAAGGGTCTGATGAAGGGGAGAAATAGTGGCTAGTCACTGAGTAAAATGCCAGATAGCTAATATTAATGGTGGGTATTTTATTTTATTGGCTGAAATTATTAAGTGAATTTGGTTATTTCCTTAACATTATTAATTCATTTTCAGAAACCACTATTGGTTTGCACACCAAGTCATTCCCCAAATATATAATATGTTCCATAGTCGTTCAGTCAGTTTCTCTTCTTTCTTAGTAATGTTCACTTTTTTCCTAGACATTGTTAAATCATTGCATGTTGGTGGAAAACTTCTTTTGTTGTCATTAATATAAACGTATAAAATCTCAAAGGAAACATTTAAGTATAGGTCGCTAGACTTTGACCATTTGTACTTCAGTAGTGACAGATTATTGTTGTTACTTAGGCCAAAGAAATCACAAGTTACTGGTTACAGCTGGCACAGCTTCATGTCTTTAAAATATATCTGGTTTGGAATTATGCAAATATCAGTCACAATAGAAAAACATATTTTTCAATTCCAACAATAAGCACTATCCCAAACTGTTCTGTTCTATTTCCTACCCACACCAACCTGCTTTTGCATAGGTTGAAATGAGCACATCGTCAGGTCTGGCTTTGAACTTCTGCACTTGGTCCCAGATGATGACCATTGGTTTTGTGAGGGGAACACCTTCCACTTCAGCTAAATCAGGTCGAGCAATTGCCTCTTTCAGACTCAAATCTTTCATTTTATCCATGGCCATTGAGCACTGCATGAAGAAAGAAATACTTGGAATTAACATGGCTACTCAGAAAAACCCCCTAGATTTACTTAGCCATTCTTGAAGTTTCTTTTATTGGCTGAATTCCATGTGCTCTGATTTCTTTGGCCATGATTTGGCCTATCTGGATCCATGTATAAACTTCTTAAAGCTGGATCTCATTTTCAGAAATGCTCAGTGGTAGTTCTCAGTGTCCCTAAAAATCACTGTGTTTACTCAGATACAAAAAGATAAAAAGGCCATTATTCTCATACCAAACATATTTATGTAAAATTCTGACTGTAGGTACAAAGCCTTTAAGAGGCAAGAGAAAGTAACCAGAAGTGTGATTCAAAAGAAGTCAGAGCATAACAGTTGGCAATGAAATCAGCATACAGGACCCAGCCCTTCCTCTGTAAAGAAAATAAACAGAAACTCCTGCTAACACCCTTTGTGCCTCATACTCACGAAAATATTTGCAGACCTTTTCTGTGTTTTGTTCCTGGAACTTTTCACTTCTGGAACCCTTTGCTGTATTTTGAAATTTGTTGCATATAAATAACCTGCACTAGATAGATCATTAACTAAAGGTTGTTAGGCTTTAATTACTTAAATTGATCTGTTTTACAGTAACTAGTTATTGATTTCTGGATTTGTCTCAAGTAGATCCCTTCTTAGCCATAACTTTCAGAGCTCCAGAATCTGTTCAGAGGAAAGCTCTGCTTAAGGGGATGCAATAGAACTAATCTTAATTAAAAATATCAGCCAGAAAAGAGAAGACATTTCAATCCCGACAGCAAACATTACTAGAATATTTCCTTTGTTTTCTTGTTTACTCACAGCAATTTCACACAGATTCAGTTGAGCAGAGCAAGATGTTTGATTGGTGCCTGGGCACTGACTTGAGAAACTTAAAAAAAAATGAAGGAAAAAGAAACTTGCCAGAGAAATTTTCCTGCTTATATGTTTTCAGTCCTTGGCTGTTTTGACAACTACGCAGCAACTTGGATCTTCAGGCACAAGTGAAATGAAAGCTTGGGTGGGTGGAGATTCTATTCATCCTATCAGTGTGAGGAGAGTGGAGGAGAAAGGGCAGCAGCAGCCAACACCTGAACAGTTTGTCTGGCGTGGTTTGTGAAATCCTTTCTAATCCTGTGAAAGAAAACTACTTTGAATTTTCATCTAAAGTATGATTCTTTACTGGCAACAACATTAAATGTTGGGCAGTAGCTCCTCCAGCAAGTTTATTTTAATTTGTCTCTGTCATTGTCCATAGTCTTGGAATAGTTAATTTTCTTCCTACTATCTAATCTAAATTGCAAAGGTCACATGTCACAAGCAAACGAAAAAAATCCCAAAAGATTTTATTCTCTATTTCCCACCAGCAGGTGATGTCCAGCCACCGCCAGGAAGCAGGGCTTCAGCCCGCGCAGTGGTTGCTCTGTGTAAGCCTACTGCCTTTATACTTACTAGCACTATGAGGGCTTCTATGGGGAAAATTAACTCCATCTTGTCAATGTGGCATCACAACTTCTCTGGGCAACCTGTTCCATCCAGTGTCTCACCACCCTCACAGTAAAGAATTTCTTCTTAACAACTAATCTAAACCTGCTCTGTTTCAGTTGGAAGCCATTCCCCCTTGCCCTGTTATTACGTGCCCTTGTTAAAAGTTGCTCTCTGTATTTCTTGTAGGCTCTCTTCTGGTGCAGAAAGGCCACAATTAAATCATCTCTAGGCTGAACAATCCCAATTCTTTCAGCCTTTCCCTACAGGAAAGGTGCTCCATCCCTCTGGACATAGTCTAACAGGTTGATGTCCTTCTTGTGCAGGGGCCCCCAGAACTGGAAACAGTGCTCCAGGTGAGGTCTCTCCAGAGCAGAGGGGAAGAACCACCTCCTTCAGCCTGCTGGCCACACTTCTTTTGATGCAGCTCAGATCACATTTGTCTTTCTGTTCTGTGAGCGCACATTGCCAATTCATGCACAGCCTCTCGTGCACCAGCACCCCAAATCTTTCTTGTAGGGATGGTCTTGATCTGTTCATCCCCCAGCCTGTGTAGATACCAGGGTTTGCCCTGGCCCAGGTATAGTACCTTGCGCTTAGTCTTGTTAAACCTCATGAGAGTCCCATGGGCCCTCTTCTTGAGCTTGTCCAGGTCCCACTGGATGGCTTCCTGTCTTTCAGATGTGACAACTGCACCAGTCAGCTTGGTCTCATCTGCACACTTGCTGAGGGTGCACTTGACCCCTTTGTCTATGTCATTAATGAAGGTATTAAATAACACTTGTCCCAGTGTCCCAGTGTCCAGTACAGACCCCTGAGGAACACCATTTGCCACTGCAGTCCATTAGGACCCTGAGCTGATCACTACCCTCTGGATGCAACCGTTCAACCAATTTCTTATCCATCTAGCAGTCCACTTATTGAATCCATCTCTCTCCATTTTAGAGAGAGGGCTGTTGCAGGGGACCACGTCAGAGGCTTTATGGAAGTCCAGATAAATGGCATCTGTAACTCCCTTGTGCACTGATGTAGTCACTCCATAATAGAAGGCCACTAGGTTGGTCAGCCAGAACTTGCCCTTGGTGAAGCTGTGCTGGCTGTCCTGAGTCACTTCCCGTGTCCTCCATGTGCCTTGACATAGCTTCTAGGAGGATCTGTTCAATGGTCTTTCCAGCCACAGGGGTGAGGCTGACAGGTTGGTAGTTCCCAGGGTCCTCCTTTCTATGCTTTTTAAAGGTGGGTAAAAGTTTTCATTTTTTCCCAGTCACCTGGGACTTCACCTGACTGCCATGACTTTTAAAATAACATGGAGAGTGGCTTGGCAACTACATCAGCTGGTTCCCTCAGGACTCTGAGATGCATCTCATCAGGTAGTTCTTGTGCTCTGTGGAAGGCTTCCTTAAAGATCTGCTAACTCTGTTCTACTCCCTTGCCTCCGAGGGAAGTATCCCAGGGAATCCTACTGACTATGTCCTTGAAGAGCTGGAAGTTCGCTTCCTAAAATTCAGGGCCTAACTTTGCTTCTTACCTGTTTCGTGTCCCTCAGGACTGCAAATTCCACCAATCCATAATCGCTGCAATCCAGGCTGCATCCACTCTTGATGTCCCCCATTAGCTCTCCTATGTTGGTGACCATCAGATCCAGTATCACAACCCCTGTGGTTGTCTATTATCTGGCTTGAAGCAGTGAGGTGTCAAAGCAGCCAGACAGAAATCTGCTTACCTGGCTAGTGGCTGTAATCTTTTCACATGTCTCAAAGTTCTGATGAGGTCAGGGACCATGTTGTTTCCTCTTCTTTTTTGAATTCTCTCACTCCTTCCTCCACTTCCTTTGTTGAAGAACCAGCTTCTTGATAAGAGCCTTCATATAGACTGGGGAACAAGATGCTGGAAAGCAGCCATGCGAAAGGGACCTGGGAGTCCTCGCTGAATCTGAGTCAGCAGTGCCCTGGCAGCCAGGAGGGCCAACCCTGTCCTGGGGGGCATCAGGCAAAGCATCACGAGCCAGTCCAGGGAGGAGATGGTCCTGCTCTGCTCTGCATTGGAGTGGCCTCACCTTGAATATTGTTTTCAGTTTTGGGCACTGATAAGAAAGATATTAAGCCATCAGAGTGTGTCCAAAGGAGGGCAACGAAGATGGTGAAGGGCCTTGAGGGGAAGCCGTATGAGGAGTGGCTGAGGGCACTTGGTCTATTCAGGCTGGAGAAGAGGAGAGTGAGGGAGACCTCATTGCAGTCTACAACTTCCTTGTGAGGGGAAGAGGAGGGGCAAGCACTGATCTCTGTGGTGACCAGTGACAGGATCTGAGGGAACAGTCTGATGCTGTATCAGGGGAGGTTTGGGTTGGATGTTATAAAGAGGTTCTTCACCCAGAGAGTGGTTGACCACTAGGATAGGCTCCCCAGGGAAGTGGTCACAGCACCAAGCCTGAGTTCAAGAAGCATTTGGGTGACACTCTCAGGCACATGGTGTGACTCTTTGGGATGGTCCTGTGCAGGCCTAAGAGTTGTACTTGATGATCCTTGTGTGTACCTTCCGACTCAACATATTACAGTTCCGTGATTCTGTCTTTTTCCTCCTCCCTCTGTAACTGATGATATGGGCCCACTGTTCTGTGTCCACTTTTTCACTATTGGGACGATTGCTGTAGTTGTTGTTTGGGTCCCTATCTCAACTATGGTGCCCTCAAATGCTTTTTGTGTCCCTGCCTCAACTACAGTCCTCTGTGAGTACTGAGCTGTGGCTTGATAGGCACAGGACACATCCCAGTACAGTGCTAGAAGCTGCTGGATTTCAGTTTCCCAGAGTAATTTGTCTGTTCAGGTGTAAAGTCCCAGGTTATGGGAGGTGATAACTATCCTAGGAATCCGCCCAAATCCTTCCATACACCCTGCCACCAAGGGACCGGCCACTCCCAGGCATGTTTCAGTTTTGCCTTATTGAAAACTTGGTTTCTCTAATACCAGGGCAACACCAGATTCCACAAACTCTGTAATGTGCTAACGGTGTTAAATATTAGTGTGAAACAGCTCATGTAAGGGTGAACAAGGACCTTGTTCACCTAGCCTGACTAATAAACTCTCCACATCAATCCGAGGTAGAGAGAGGTAGATATTCCCTCATCTTCTCCGCAAGGGAGATACAGCACAGCAAGATCATCAATTCCAGGGCAAAGCACAGAGCCATTATTGTATTAACATGTCCCCAAGCTGAGCAAAATAAAGAGACAAGTAGCGCAGACAACAAGCTGTGACCTGAACAGGAGCTTGCCACTTAATAACTGCTGTAGCACGCTTAACACGAAACTGCTGTTACCTTTAGCACCATGTTTGGTGCCAAAAAGGACTGTAGTGGGTTGACTGACTGAATACCCGGTGCCCACCAAGCAACTCTATCAGTCCCCTCCTCAGTAGACAGCAGGGGAGAAAATAAGATAGAGAAATACACTGTGTGTCAGGATAAGGCAGTTTACTAAAGCAAAAGAAAACGTTGTGTTGCATGTGTGCAAGCAAAGGAAAGAAAACCCAGGAGATTTTACTCTCTAATTCCCATCAGCACGTGATGTCCAGCTACTTCCTGGGAAGCAGGGCTTTAGCACACATAGTGGTTGCTCTGAAAGGCAAATGCTGTATATCATGAATGCCCCCTCTTCCTCCTCCTTCCTTTTAGCCTTTAATGCTGAGCAGATGCTATATGGTTAGAAATATCCCTTTGGTCTGGTCGACCACTTGACCTTTTTCTGGCTCTGACACCAGGTTTTTCTTCTGAAGGTTGACAACACCAGAACTAGCAGAGAATATATTGTTAAGGTATAATATTTTTTCTTTCTACTTTCAAGTTCTGTCATGGGAGGATTTGCCATTTTCCTCTTTGTGTTAAGCCTGTACTGGTTTTGTTTGTTCTTCTCATAGATGCACCTGGCAGTTCATTTACTGTTTTTGTGATGTTTGTCAGCACCCTTCCAGTTATGCAACCATGCTGATGATGCAGTAATCCCCAAAGCATATCAGCTGGTGTGTATGAACAAAGAAAACCCAAGAACTGCTTATTGAGTGGCTCCCTTTTATTGCAGCTGTGAATCTGAGTAGCCTTTGAACGATGCACTGTGTCAGATAAGCTACAGTGAGGTCAAAACCCCAAAGGGAGGTAAGAGTTAAACAGACTGGCCTGTGGACTGGGTTTCTGGTCTGGGATTATGATTTACAGGTTTACTCTAAAGAAAGACCAGGCATTCTTTGCAGAGAGCTTCATCCAGGTTTCCATTAACCTTTTCCCGAGTGCAAACTGCTGACAGGTGTTCCCTCATGTAAAACACCTTGTGTTTGTTTTTCTTTTTTTCATTTTATTTTATTATTTGATTTGATTTTAGCTTGACTCTGTTTTATATTGTTTGCACAGGGTCAGGCTTGAAGTGGGATGAAGGCTACAAATCCTACTTCAGTATCAAGCACTATGATATGATTTTAAGTCTGGTTTTCATCAGCTTTTGTCCATATTTACCTGTCTAGATAATAAAGGCTACTATCTTTTATAAAATAAACTCTATATTAAAATCTATACCTGACACATTTGAGTTAAAATTTTTTCCTTAGTGTTTGTATTACATTTCTCTAAAACTCTAGTCTCCCTCTGCTGGACAAAACCCAGTCTTTATTCCAAAAGATATTAAAATATTTTGAATTTAAAATTACATCTAGAGCTATTGAAATCCTTAAATACTAACCTGTATTCTTCATTCAGAAAAACACATACTTTGAAGAAACGAAAAAGCACTCTGGACAGACCTAGGTTTCACTTTGAGGCTTCTTGAATTTTGAAGCTGCATTCACCTCTGGGTGACTGATTTAAGTTTGACCTGACTAGGAGTTGGTGAGCAACCTTAAACAACAAAAGCTTTTTGCACTGTGGGATGCATCTGGAGTTAATCACCAACTATGTCCTGTCATACACTCCTGGCTGTCACAGCCCATGTGTTCTCAAGAACAATCCTGCAGGTATCTGTAAAACAGGAACAGTATTACCAGTCTTGTGATGGTTATTTAATGAATGTCTGGGTTGCAACAGACAGGTGAGATAATCACCACACATATAATTACGTAATAGCAATGTAACTACTAAGGGAAATATTCAATGTAAACATGGAATGAAAAGTCCTAAAGTTTTAATTCAGTGACACTTTTAAGCACAATACCCAAGTGCAGTCCCTATCAGTAAAGCACTTATGTTCCATTACCATCACACTTGAGAAATGTCTTTGCTTTAAGTATCCTCTCTCCAGCAGTTTCCTGCTAGAGGAAGTGTTGGAGCCCCCAGTGTGTATCACTCTGACCAGCTCTGCATGTCTCTGGGTCACATCCATATTAATATACAATCTTGTTATTGTAGGCATGCATAGTCAGGTGAATAAGTTTAATTGGAATCCTGCAGCTTTTTCTAAAGACTTTTCCCAAGAAAATATGCATATAAAGTGCTGCACTGCCACCCTGTCAGTGGCACTACATGCTTTTGGCATTGTTTCTGGAAATTCTTTTGTAGAAATAAAAGGTCAGGTATTCATTATGTGGAATAACATAACACATTCTCACTTGTAAATGAGATTTGGTTCAGAGCCATAGGTAGGAAAACAGAAATTTTTAATAAACAGTTACAGAGCTTGGTACCCTTTTTATATATTAAATGATGGAATGTACTTAAAAACAATTCACATGTCAATACACGACTCAGGTGGCTGCAGACTCCGCTTTGCTAGCAAGTTCAGTGTGAACAATGCTAATGCAGGTAAGCATTGCTTGATAGAGATGAGGCATAAACCATTCATGTTCTCAGGCTTAAACTTGAAAATCAGTGTAACAAAAGCCTACATTAAAGAACTTGGGAGCACCATTAAGTTTTAGGTGTTTGGCACAGCTGTGTCCTTATTTGTTCCCAAAGGAAACCCCAGAATTTGTGCCAGGTGCCCCAAGACTTAGTTCATGCTGTGATGAGCAACCAGAGGTGGACAGATGTGGACCAAGAGCAAATGTAACTGAAGAGCCTGTAGGTTGCAGGTAAAGGGTATGTGTCCAAGCTTCCAGGTGTGCATGAACTGATGAGCAAGTGCTAACTGAGTATTTTTCCTCAGAGCACCACTAAGTGGAAAAGTAATTTCTTTTCTCCATCCTTTCCTGTCAACTGGCCAAACTACAGCGGGAAAGAAATGCTTTTTAAAATATGCACTACAAAAATAATGTATGTTGTCCACAAATCTCTGTTGATTCCTTTGTATCAACAGATGACTCTTGTTCTTAAAGCTGGATCCAAGATTCTAGTTCTGCTAAAGAGACTAAGTTGTCATGTGTTGCATTTAAGGATCCACTTGCAAGCTTCATGCCACAGGAATAGTGGAGTATTTTTTAGCAACTGTTTTGGTGAACTGATGTGAAAGTGTTTATATTCAAGCCAAACATCTGCTTTGTAGCACAGCTTTATATGAATACCTCCACTTGCATTAAGTGAAGTTATTCAACAGGCTATTTGCATGATCACTTTATTGAGCCTTCTTTATGGATGTAATCAAACCTTCTTTGAAGGGGACCTTGTAAATTGACACAATTTCGTATCTGTCCTCTTTCAGCTGGCAATTCTTTCTGAGACTTCAATTGACCATTTAGTGAATGTTTGTACCTCAGCAGCAGAACAAAACAGCCTGTAAGCCAGGGAAAATACATTTGCTCTTAAGCCCCTATATACACCTATACATCTTCTATACCCCTTAGACAAGGATGTGATTGAGACAAAATAGCTCCACTGCATTGGGTTCACTACTTTAGTATGGATCCCTTGGGGCTGCTGGCAACTGCACCCTGCCTCTGAGGCTATGTGAAAATAAGAAGGGAGCTTAGAGCAAAACAGAATCAGACTTGCGCAATTATTTTTTGCATTTATTTCCTGGGAAGACACGTACACTTCTTCATTGCAGCTGAAGACTGGGGATTGAAAATTTAATTCTTGGCATTACTGGTGGTATAGCAGGTTGCTCAAGTGCTACCCTGTAATACCTTAGGAACTAAAACATCTTGACCTTTCATCTGGAACAATTAAATGGAGCTTTACTTAAGTGGCACATCTGCTGTTCAAGCTGGGACTTCATTGCATGAAGACTGCCTTTTCCAACTCAGAAGACATTTGCTTATCCAACCAAATTATAACTCCAGTTTCCTTTTTACAAACATCTGTTTGCAGACAGGAAAATCCCTCTGGATGTGAAGCTTCAGAATGCAGCTTCAGAAATTTTCATATAATATTGAATTTGTGATCATTAGCCAAATTCATCTCTGAAATTTTGTGTGCCCAATGATCTTCTTCAGCCTAGCACTGCTTGGTTTTGGGAAATCCTTAAATAACTACTTCCTATCTTAAATAAAGGAATCCAGATGCTACAAAGAAGAAAAATTTGAACATCTATTCTATTCTATTCTATTCTATTCTATTCTATTCTATTCTATTCTATTCTATTCTATTCTAAATTGTTTTCAGTACCATAGGCCTTTGTGTCACAATTCTTATTAGGTAACAGAAAGAACATTATATATTTAATACTTGAGCTGTAAGAAACTCTTATTAAGAAGGCTTATAATAATTTCTGTCTTGGCAGTGTCTGTCCTTATGCACGTCTGTAGAAAGACCTTACTTATTTAAACACAGTGCAGTGAAGGAAAGCAAATCTGTAAAAACTATTAGTAGGTTTTCTTGTGAGTATAAAAATTAAATTATTACCACCAACATTCTTATCAGAAACATTCATTACCAGCATAAAATCTGACACTCTTCAGAAGTAAGGAAGTCTATGTGTCTCACTTGCCTGTGTGTTTTGATCCAGGAAGCCAGTTTTAATTTGTAATGGTGGATCCTTAATGGTTGACATTTTAAAGGTATTTTACATATTTATTTTGAAAAGTCGATTCACATTTTCAATCACAAAGACATTTGTGTGGTTGAAAATTCCTGGAACTTCAGTTGAAACAGATTGAAATCTGCACTCCTTTCCAGTCCTATCAAAAAAGAGCACGTCAGTATCTGTGGACAAGTACCAGGATGAGGTTACCTGGCATGAAACACTAGATTATTATACTAATTATTGTCTCAGACCAGCTCAGTTGTGTGTGTGGAGCAGGGGGTGGGGGAAAGGATGGGTCAAATTTCATGGATGTGAGGTAATGACCTATCCCATATCCCAGCCCTTTGAGCCTCCTGGGGCACCGCCAGAGCAGCTGTCGGTCAAAGGCATCCTGGGAGCACACCCACACCACGCTCCCTGGACCCCCAACCCAGCCTCAGATTGACTGGCACAGGGGGAACACCACCTCTCACTCCTGGAGCCCCAGACTGGCCAGTGAGCCAAAAGTCCTGCCTGGGAGGGGTGGCCACAGGCAGCTAGAGCAGATAAAAACAGAGACATGTGGTCTCTGTAGGTTTGAACCCTACCACCTGGACACATGGAAGCTGGACTTGCACAGGACTCTCCAGTGGTAGCTATATAGTTTTCTTTTTTCTTCTCTCTTTACTTCTTCTTGCCCTAATCTTCTTTCTTAATATTTTGGGTCACTTGAGACTGAATGAGTTGGATATTGCTAAGCTGTATGAGTTAGCAAATGCTAAGTCAATGCTTTGTGGAATGCTTTATCTTGGTTGAATGTTACCCTTTAAACTTTTGCCAAGTACTCTTATTTCCTAAAGTTTACCAGTAAAATACCTCCTGAGAAAATGTGCTGTTTCTTCTCCTTTGCTCTCTCTCAACGTGTTAAAAGAACCAAGGGCTCTTGTAATGTATTCAGAGGGCAAATGCTGTGTGAGCCATATATATTTTTAAAGTAAAACCCTTTGGTGAGCTTACAGCTTGAGACTGGGGGTCTTATACCTGGTGTTAACAACAGATGGAGCCCAGGTGCCTCACTGTCCTGCTGAGCTGGCCTGTTGTGATGTTAGTGGAACTGATACAGGTGGGAATATTTAAGTATGAATTTTTCCCCTCCCTTTTTAAATATTCTTTTGGATTTCTTTTCATTTTAGAGATAAAAATCCGCTCAGAGTTTAATGGATGTGATTCACCTCTCAAATGGGCACTCTTTTGGGGACTTTGCCGTTCACATCAACAGAGTTGCGCCAGTATATAACTGGGAGCAGAACAGTTGATCCAGGATTCATGAAGTCTGTTGAGGTTGCCATGTATTTTTCTTCCCATAGGTCAACAAATCAGTTAACCCCTTTCCTTCAGGCTGCTAGCATAGTGACAAATAGCAGTGGTCACATTTTCTGAAGAATTAACACAGATCTGAAACAAATTACTTGTGTTTCAGCGTTACACTACAGGCTGAGGACTGTGCTATTCCTTGTGGCAGCTTTAAGGGGGTAGAAACTCTAAGGCTGTTAAGATGTAACTTTTGGGCTTAAAACTCTGTTACCTTTCCCTCAAGATACAATGGCAATTAAGGTGTTGCATACTATATTTACACGGCCTGTGGGTGCATTTTTTCTAGTGGAACTTTAGTATGGTAGAAAGGTGATTAGAAAAACCTTTTCTGAACAGTTGTTTTGTATTGGTTAAGTCTGATGAGCTGTCTTTTCATGCCAGGGTATTACAGCTGTGAGACACCTATTACGGACTATCAGGATGGAGTCTCACTCAGTGAAAGTTTGTATTAACTGATCGACACATGTTGGGCAGGATGTTCTCCATATTTTAGTAGCAACTGGTTGCTTTACCAGGTGTAATATCCTCCTTTGTGTGTGTAAAAGTCAACATGCAAGGTATCTACAGTCTCTGAATTGCCTTGGTGGGCATCTACCTCTCTTCACTGGCAACTGGCGCAGCTAAAGCAATTAGAATTCTAACATAGTCACCCTTTGAAGTTCCTGAAGTTAGGCAAGCTAGATAAAGACTTAACTATGGCTATGGATCAATAATGGATCCAGAACTGCACATTTTAAGTAATCTCATCCACAAGTTCATATATGAGGAATAGTAACCTATATATAAATGTGCATATATAGAAAATTCTTTAGTCTAAACTTTTGTTGTCCAACCAAATGCTGAACAGAAGGTCTGAAAAAACTCCTGCATAAATAGCCTTCTTTCTAAAGTGTGCGACTAAAGTCCTGCTTCAATAAAAATGTAGGGCAATGTATCTATTAATTTAATGAGAGAAGGGCTAGTTTGTGATTGTGGAGTATTAAAGACTACTGTAATGTGTAAAGCCTTAAAATAATCTTACAAGCATCCAAAAATTCTTCACTAAACAGGCACTTTTTGGACTCTGCTTTAAAGTGTATCTTGTAGAGACCAATCTTCTTGTCCAGAGTTTGTAAAGGAGGCACATTAAGTTTTGGTTCTTTGTGTACTTTGTGTCATACTCTTTGCTCCTGGAGCTTCAGCCTTGTTCTTGAAGTGCTGAACTACACAATTGCACATGTCACCTGCAAGACAGAAGGACATCATCTATCTGTCAGGAAAATAGAGTTTAAAGTCAAAACAGATATGAAGTGAGAATGCTATAGGAATAAAAAATGATCCATCAGGTATTTGCCTTTGATCTAAACTGTATGAATGACAAAAGTGTGACAACATTGTTTGTTAGAAGTTTCTTACCTTTCAACAATGTTCATTCTTTAATCTTCTACTTGTCTTGAAAAATGTGTCCTGGAAAGTCACTACTGACCATTAAAACTCAGTTAAAATCTTTCATGTGTGCCTTCAGTACAAAATTAAGAAAATTATGGCCACCTATTCTTTTATCTTTTTTGATAGATGTCTTTCCTTAGATTGCTTATGTCTGATCTAAAAATCGTCTGTTGAATTTGGTGAGAGTTCACAAACTCTATCCTGTTTGGAGCTTTCTAAATGGCGAAAAGTTCAGCAACATGTTAATAATCCAGTTTTGTGTGATTTTTCTTTCTCAACAAGAATGATGTGAGACATGAGGATTCCTAACAAAATTGAAGAACAGAAGATTGCAAATTAACTGCAAATATCTTACAGTATGATGCCCTTATAAAAACTATGGCTGAATTTGAAGGATTGGGTAATTATGATCATTAATATACATTTCATTTTACATGCTGAGAAAAATTCCTCCTGTCACAAGAAATGACAGTCCTAATACAGGATAAATGCACTTGATATTTGCATGCTTAAAAGATAACTATTTTTCAGTTAATATATGCTGTTCATCAGTGTCTTTAAAGTAGTTTAGTACTTTTGTACTGCAAGTAGCTTCTAATGCTATCCAATATGAGTAGTTTATTTTTGTTTATTTTAATAAAGATATTTCTTCTATAGCACAACCAAAACAGGGAGACCTACATAAGAGATATGTGAATTATTTAAGGATAATATACCAGATTAGGTATTTTTAATGTCAAAGAAACATTCTGGATACTTTGTCTGCATTCATCATATTCTCTTTTGTATGCATTGAATATGGAAGCTGTCAAAATTGTTGAAAATCTGACAGATTTTTTGAGCTAAGTATTTTCCTTTTTGACAGAACAGTTTGGTTTCTGAATCCTGCATCCTTGCTTCACTGAACAAGGATGCTGTTATGTTTGGCTAAGTTCATTTTGAAGTCTCCAGTGGTCATAACCCAAAAACCAGAGTGACAAAAGGCCATCAATCAACATGCAAAGACTCTTGTCTAAGCTTTGAATTCTTGAGGCTATCTTTGCACATGGTGTTCAGAGTGCAACTTGTGGAATATCAATCATTTTTATCATGTGATAGTGGAGCTCTGAGTTTGGAGTTCCTGCCCACGTCTCCGTGTTCTGAACATTTAACTGTGCTGTGACCTACCTGACAGCCCTGTTTCCTCAGGTGTGGTGTTTTCACGTGTAAGAATGCTTCTCTTTTTGAGTTGCACCTTGATGACATGGCATTCAACCAATGAGCCATGATCGCTACTGGGTTTTGGTGACTAAATGGCCACTCTCTGAAGGTGATTTTCTGCAGACTCAACATGAATTTTATTTTTTCTACTGTAATGCTAGCTAGTAGTTATAAGGTAAGTATTGACATATATGCCAAATTTAAAATTCGTCAAATTAAAATAGTGAAATAATGTTTCCTCTTTACATGTACCTATATTTATTTCCAGGTTTTACGTTAGACTGACTATGTCTTTTGCACCCTTTCCATTCAGTCAGCTACACATATTTTCTAAGTTAATTGAAAGTAAGCAGAATCTTTTAAGTCAAGTAAACTATTAAAAGCCCCTACCCTAAACAATACAAAACCTGGACCTGAAGTTTGCCAGCATGCTGAAGTGTGATTTTTATCATAACAGATGGTTTGTGACTTTTACTGACCACTCAGTTTAGGGAATTCTGCAAACCCATATTTTAAAAGTTGAAAGTTCCAGAAGTTTATTTAGAAATACCAAAAGCAGTTAAAAACTCTCCCCCCATGATCTTCATATTTTATGATGAAATATAACTGAAACAGAATTCTCCAGGGAAGTAAAGTTTGTGACTGATTCAAAACACCCTGAAATCCCATTGCATTGTATTTCTTTGATTTTGGGAACTTCAGGATATGATTGAAGCCAAACATTTTTTTTTACGTGTTTTGTTGTTTTGGGTCAAAAGTTTGACAGTAAACCTCATTTTTTTTCCTCAAAATGAGCTATTAATTTTTTTTTATTTCTTGCATAACCTAACTGTGAGTTTTAATAAAACTGTCATTTTAAGTGGCCTGCTGAACATGACCAATAATCACACCTTTCTCTTAAAAAATATTCCTTTTTGTAATCCACAAAGACATACCTCTACATAACTGCTCCCCTTCTTTGTTTTGTTTGTCATCACTTGAATGACTTTGTTCACCATGTTCATTGTGCTCTCCTGGTCCTGTCTCTGCTGTAAACCTTGTAACACACTGGAAAGTTCTGAGATTTATTTACAGGGGTTTCTGATGTTTCACTAAGGGTAGCATAGCTGCTTCAAGAAGTCAGCTGCTGCTTCAGGGAGTTTTGTGGTTGGCGGTGATGCTGTGGAGGGGCTGTACAACACCAGCTCATCCCAGGGTGTAGGGTTGGGCTAATCTGGGGTCAGCATACCTGAGGACTATGTGGATTTAATTGCCTAAACAATATGAGTCTAATCACCCTGGACCTCCCAATCTGTCCCCCAGTTGCATCTCCAGAGGGACAGAAATTTTCTGTGGGTCACATCTGTTAGCCATGGGCAAACATCTTGGAAATATACTAAGTTAGCATCTGACTCGCTTGAAGGACCCTGTGTATGTAACTCAGAGATGCCTTAGTGTGAAATTATGTGTGATATTTATGGATATAAAATGTATTAAACTCCCTCCTTTGTCTTCAAAAGCTGCAGGGAACCAACCTCAAGACTTAACACTTGAAGCTGCTGTCCCAGAACAGCCAATGCAGAGACCGATGGCAGGTTTCACTTCTCATTTACCAGCTGGCAGCCAACACTTAGCAAATCTAATTCAGAAAGTAAAGTCAGGAAACACTTATATGAGGAGCCTTCTCACACTTGTCAGAAGTGTGAGAGTTTCATGATACAAGTGTAGAAGTGAGTCAGAAATTAAATAGTTTTTCTTGTATTAACACTTCCTCAAAATTTGAATCAAAAGTTCTCCTCTGTTTAAGCAATTGGTATTGCAAGGCTTCCACCAGCATTTTTATAGGGTTGAATACTTGGAATTTGTTGGCATACAGCAGGATTATGCAATATATACTACTTGTTTCCTTTTCTAGCATGTAAAAGCTGACAGCACTGCTTTGTGAACATTCCTAGTGTGGCTCTAGCATCTGCCACGTGTCAACAGTGGGTTGGAGCACTCTCAGGAGAACTGTTGCAGGAGGAAGCATTCTCTCCACATCAAATCCAAGGACTCCATCTCACCTGATGTCATCTACAGTGACCTGGGCACTCATCAGCCTGTGTTCTACCCCTGGTGTCTGCAAGAAGCTAACCTGGTTGTGGACTACTGAAGGGACTAGGATCATATAATGTAACATAGTTGGATATGTGATGCTAAATACATAAGCATATTTTCTTGCCGTGTTTATGTTGGATTTTGATTGTAGGCCCACTCAAAATCCAGTGCAGGGGGAGTACAGGAGTGATATAAATACAAGAGAACCAGAGAGTGATTCCTGGCCCAGCAAATATAAGCTTGCACTCAGACAATGAGTTACACTCATGGAGGGAGCCAGGTTTCAGTACTCCAGCAATCTCTGCATGCCCCGGCTCCCATCATGCATCCTGCCCCCATGGCAGATGTGGACCAGCAAGGCTGCACCAGGGAGTACATCAGGCTTGTGCTTGGTCCTTGGCTGGGCTCCTTATGATCTGTTCAGACTGACTGTTCCTCAGCATTGGACAGGAGATTGTTTGGAATTCTCTTGAGCCTGGAGATCTAAAAATGATCCTTAGGATCACAGTCTTCTGCCTTGGGAGTGGAGCAGCTGAGAGCTGATACAGAGATAACCAGGCGTTGCATTCTGCACAAAATTTTAGGACTTCAGTGACAGGCTCAGGAATCTTTAAAGACATAACAACAC
>JAWWEW010000001.1:90368894-90381412 GCA_035583185.1 Anabacerthia variegaticeps | reverse complement strand
CTGTAGATATCTCCCAGTAATAATCCTATCTGTTTGTGACAGGCATAAAAATTACATGGGATTAAGTTCATCAGGCAGAGTGTAACTGTACAGTAGTGTGATTTTCCTTGTGCTAATATGTCACTTGCACATTGTAAAAAACTAATCCTACAAATAAATTAAAATCTTGTCCTTTGCTCCAGAGACAATCCGTTAATGCTAAGAGGTACTGTCACATGTGCTCACTGTGCTCAAAATATAGGCATATGTATGTATAGGCAGGCATGTATATGTATGTGTATAGGCATACACAGGATTGTGTACACATATATGTGAATGTTGCATAGGACTGAAGGGTGCCTCAGGACTCCCCAGCATGCTTACCTTCCAGACAAAGGAATTCCTATCAGTTCTGTGATTTAGTTCAGAATGAGGTACAGTGCAATATCATCCAGTGTACATTTAAAATACAAAATAAAATGAAACTAATCATAATCAGATTTATTCATCAAAATTCAGCTTATTTCTTTATATTTTTTCAGATGCACTTCGTTTTCCCTTTCTTGGTAAAAACCCCACTGTGCTTCAGCAACTAAATCACTCAGACCTGTGCAGTTTGGTTTGGGGAGCAAGCAGCAAAAAGGTCCTCTGGACAGTGCTCTGTGAGCACTCAGTGATCTTCCAGTTAGTGGAGCACTGTCCTCACTGCATGTTCACTTATTCTCACTGTAAAACCTGATTTCGCATTACCTCCCACATGAACTGGTCACTCATTCAGCTCTCTCACTGTCACCCACCAGTGATGGCAAGCCACAGGAACAATCACATTTTGTTGTTGCTGTTCCAATAAGACTGGATGGCCACCAGAGCTTGTCTGTCTCTATCTGCCTTTCTGCTAGAGTCTTCTCTTGCTAGCTCTCCTCTTCTGCTCATAGAAGACCAGTACTGATGCCTTAATAACCATGGAGGTGCTTTCAATGCTTTATTATTTCATCATGAAAGTCAGCTTTTTGTGTTTATGACCCCCTGCTTTCGTCCTTAAAAAGCTCTTAAACCACTGACATAGGATGCTGGGAGAATTGATGTAGGAATTTGATAATGAAATGAAAGCTTCCAAGCCCAAAAACTGCAATGCTGCACCAGGACCTGCTGCATCTGGTACAGATAACAAGAGCTGTTGGGTGATGCTTGCATGGCTGGAAATAGGGGTTTGTGAGCCTGTCTGCACCCAGGGCAGATATTAAATGCTCCTTGTCTCCCTCACTTTGTGTAGCTTCCCTTGACAGCTGTAGCCACTCATCAAGTCCTGAACCAACCAACCTAATTTTATAAGTTTTTTTTTTCTTCCAAAGCAATAACTTACCTTTGAAGCATGAAGCTTCTCCTAGAAGCATGTTCTGGTGCTCTCTGTTGGATTAGATGTTTGAGGAATCACCACTATTTAAGGAACTTCTCTCCTAGTGGGGTTTAGGCAAATGTGCTGGCAGAAATTGTGTACCAGGGATTTAAGCTCCAGGGATTCCACTGCTCTGGGAGAAGGTGACTGGCTCTTCAGAGACTCCCTGCCAACAGATGCCATCACACTACACATGGGTGCTCAAAACCTTTGTGTAGTTGTGGCAGTAAGCTGCAAGACAAAATGGTCACAGCTGGCCACTAAGTGTATCTATCACATTGCCTGGAGAACCATGTGAAAGATTTAGGGATAGATTTGTGGTGGTGCTGAGCACACTCACAGCTGATGCAGGAGCTGATTGAAAATGTGTTCTGAATATACATAAGACCATAAAAAGGCAGTTCTGAAAACAAGAATACAGCACTATAACTCTTTGATGGGGTTATCATCTACAACTCTAGATAATCCTTTTTGAACATATTTCTATACCTTTGATATCCATAATAAAATGTAGCACTGGAGCCCACAATGTAATTACAACCTGTTCTCAGAATTTGTTTCTTAAAAAATATAAGCAGGATACTTTCACTAGAGGTCCTTTATTTTTCTTCTGAAAATTATTTCCTCATCAGCTTCTTTTTACAGTCTGTAAAGTGATAAGACAACCATCTGTTGTATCTACTACAGACTCCCTCAATAACTCAGGTACGTCACCCAAGATTGATTAGTGCAACTTAAATTCTAGCTGTAGACAGTCTCTGTATTTGAGTTTCTCAGGTGTAAAACTAGAGCTGATATACAAGCTGTAGAATTAACATTGTTGTTATTCCTAATGCTCTTAGACACATAAGTAGGGAGAGATAAAAATTCCAGAAAGACTTTGAGGTTATAAGCACCAGTTCTCTAAAGTCTGTAAATAATTTAAAAAGATAATGTAAGAGTTTTTTAACTTCCAAATATTAACTTGTTAATGACTTTGAATACTCCATTTTCTATTAGTTGCAATTCAAACAGTGGAGTGATTTTGCAATATACATATTTTCTCCATATAAAAACTAAATTTTTACTGCATATACTTTTCTCATTTTCTCATAGGTTTTTTTTTGTTTTTGTTTGGTTGATTGGTTCGATTCTTTTTGTTTGCTTGTTTGTGTTGTTTTTTTTTTTTTTTTCTTTTTCCATGCACGATTCTGAATCCAGAATATGTCTAGGTGATTCCTTGGTAAATGAGACAGGTACTTTTTCCTTGGTAGATAAGACACAGGTACTTTTAGGAGTATGTTCCTTTTCTTTTTTTCACCCTGATCTCATGCCTTGCTCTACAGGACTTTGAGGAAATGCAATTATTTCTGCCACCATCAGAGAAACCACTTAGATGCTTAAAGGTGAGGAGTTGCTTAAGTGCTTTACTGATTGAGCTTTTATTGTTCGGGAGAGTATCAATTAAAAAAAAAATTGCCTTGTCTCTCTCATGATTCAAAACATCTAAAGAAACCGAGCACCATACAGAGAAGTTTGACCTTTAGAAAACATTTTGTGAGACACTTTAATGAAATGCAAAGGGTACTTGTAAAATCTTCAGCATTCATCAGCCCTTGCCTCGTCTATCAAAACATGCAAGTTAATTAAAGGCAGGAACAAAAAACAAGGAGCCGGGCTCGGGGAGAGCCTCCATGGCGCTGCTGGCTCCGGTAGATGGCACTGCTCTGAACGATTTGAGCCGGAGCCAGCGCTGCCCGCAGGATGCTCCCGCTGCCGCCTGCGGAGCGCGGGGCAGAGGCGCTGGACCGGCCCCGGCCACCCCCAGGACGGCGAGACAAGGCGTTTGCATTCTCCCAAGAGATTTTTGCTGTATTTTGGTAAAATAATCAAGCGTCTTGCTAGCGGGGAAAAATAATTGCTTCCCATTGCTGTAAACTGGCTGCTGCTTGTACCTGTTGCTTCACTTCATAATAACTCTTTCCCCCCTTCACTTAGTGATAATTCGTTTCTCCCCCTGTTCTGGTTTTCAGCAAATTCAACGTTCATTATGTCAAGTTACAGAAAAATCTGCTGCTGGTGACAGCGATAAGAAATGTCCCTCCCGGACACCTTGTGAGGTGCTTTGGAGGGACTGTCAGCAGAGGGGTGAGTCCGCCCTCCTGTGTGTAAGTCCTGCTGGTTTACTTTCACAGAGGGAAGCAGGGACCTAAAAGTTCGCTTTACAAAGGAGCTCGAGGACTGGAAAATTTAACTTTCAGGTACCTTAGTGCCTAGAAAAATCATCTGTCCTCATTTAGAACCTCAGATTTCCTTGAATGAGAGGACTTTGGTGTCAGATTGGACTTGGTGTCCATATTTGGGGTGGACAACGCTCCTTTTCTGGTTTTATTTCCTGTACTTATGTGTGATTTCTCTTATGAAGCTTGGCACTTAAACTATACCACTCCTTTCTGGTGAAAAAACAGGGACAGTTTTTCTGATCTGGGAGCACATTTTGACTGCTGTCTTTGGCTATTGAACTGGCCTTGCTCTGATTGCAGGGAGGGGAACTGTGGGTGCCCTCCTTACCCCTGAGCTGTAGGGCAAGTAGACACAGGCATGAGGAACAGCTTTGAAATTAAGTACTGAAGGGAGCACACCACTTCCTTCCTAGGATTCTGCAATTTGAGAGACCTGTCTTTTAGTTAATTCTTGTTATCTAACAGATAGGAACTATGAACATATTTCGTTTCCCTCTTGTTCCACTGAGTATAGCAAACCACAGACTTTTTTGATCCTTGTGATGGAAGAACCTGCAGTTTTTCTGCATGTTTCCATAATCATCTGGGATGAACTCTCTCGATAGTATAGATCATTCTCTCTAGTCTGAAAACAGCATGAGGAACTAATATCTTTGTTCCCTTCTTCTGAGTCTTCAGCTGAGAAACAATTGCTGTTTTAAAGTGCTGCTTTTTTTTTCCTGAGGTAATCGTTGCCCCATTGACTGAAAACTGGAGCAGAGTAACTGGTGTAAGCACTAGCCTGTTGCACAGATTACTTTCTCCAAAACTTGGGCCAACATCTATTAAGGCAAATTATATAAAATAAAACAAGTAGGCTGGGACGATCACAACTAAACAGCCTTGTTGAAATTTCCATTGCATGATTGGAAAGGCAGAAAGAAATCTTCTCAGACAAATGTAAAACTGAATTTGGTGCTCCTATCAAGTGAAAGAAGAATTTGTTAGGAGGTGAGGGCAGCCCCTTCCCTTAGAGGCTAGGCTGATGCATCCTTTCAGGACAGAGCAAGGCTGCTGGCAGCAGAGTAGACACCAACCCTACCATCAGCAGCTCAGGCAGCTCCCTGCTCAGCATGCAGGTTTTCATAGCTTCTGCTTTTAGCCCTGTGTAAGATCCATCCCTCTTTCCTTAGGCAGGTGCCAGCCTTCACTGGATTCTTTTTCCTCCAAACACCTATTTTGCCTCCTCTTTATTCTTTTTCTTCTCATCACTATCTGGTTTTGTTTCTGTTCTCAGACGGAAGACACAGAGAACTCAGAAATCCCAGTTTCCCCATTTTTTTCTCTTTTTTGTTCTCTTCTGTCAGCAAACCCCAGGGGCAACTTGCTAGCTATGTGCTGTGCAACTGGGCAGGCTCTTGAGGGAAGCAGCACTTTTTCTCCTGATCAGTTTGGGTGCTAAGAAAAACAAAATCGAGTGAAATAACACCTCTCTTATAGACAACCAACAGAAAAACACTCTTTGAAGAACTCACCCCCTGACTGTGAGGTCCTGGGGATTAGATCCATAACAGGGGAAACCTGGTAGCCCTGTCTGTTATTTCTTTGATACAAACCTACATAGTTATTTGTGAATTGTGCTCCATATTGATGGTGCTGACTGACATGGAGGTTGGGGAGCATTGCCTTCACCAACTGTGCTCAGAACAACTGCATGGCTGAAATTGGGTGAAGCAGGGGCTTTAGCAGAGGAAAATAACTTACACATTTTTTTCTTAGAGCTCCCTAAAGTGACTTCTTCACTGAGCAGTCTTTGTTCCTGCAACATTTCTATTTTTAAAACTTTCAGTGGGAATTTGAATTGGTGTTTTCCAAATGCATCCAACAGCTACCTTACTGTGCTATGTGTCACCATTCAGAAAACCCAGACTGAAGCCAGCCAGGGACCAGAAAACACTGGATTCTCCTCCACCTCTTTCCCCAGGCAAACAATTTCCTAAAAACGAAATTTCAGAGCAGTAAACATGAATGTTGCCCATTGCCATTTCCTACTGTGGTAAGTAGTTTGAGGTCATCTTTTCTGTATTTACAATGTGTGGCTTAAAATACAAACACCCATTGTTTGTGCTTTGTTACTGTTTGCACGACTGAATGCTTTCACAGATATATGCTGCAATAAAGGATGGCTTAGAAATTCAATGTAAAAAGGCAGCCAGTGCCACTGGGGAATAGAGTACTCTACCAATCAAGACACAGACTCCATTGACCAGGCTCATAATGTAATGCTCCTTATAAAATGTATTTAATGCAGGGCTGAAATTTATGCATCATAAAGAGACAAGAAAAAACCCACCTTTCAGTCCTTTTCAGCATTTGGTAGAAACTTTGATCATCAATTTAATTAAATAGTTAGTCATCTAAATTTTTAAGATCTGCTACAATTTTGCCTGAGACTGAAAACAGAGACCTTTCTCGGCACCCTGTTCTTACTTTTTTTTCTGTACAAGAATGTCATGACATTTTAAAACCTATGGGCATTTTCTTTTCTTCCACTCCTTAATTGAACAGCAGGATACATTTTAAGTGCTCCTTCACTGTGGTTCTGAAACCTGCCCAACACAGATGTCTCTTTTTGTTATTCTTCTTCCTTCCCCTTTAAAAATTTTATTTTCCAGATAAACAGGTGATTCTCAAAAGAATTTTCTTCAAAGAAGATTGTAATTCTTGTGACTGAGATTGCCAGTTGCAAAATGTAATAAATGTGTTTGCCTCTGGGCTTGGGAATAAGCCTCAGGTATTCATTCTTGAACAAGCACTTTCAGAGTTACTAGGCTGCAATCATAATTGTGTTAGCAGGTGTGAATTATATAGTTAAGGTTAGAAACCAGTCTTCCTTAGAATGAGCAAGTTTTAGGTGCAGTTTGATCATTCAAAACATGTTAATTGCTTGACAGAGTAGGTTAGCTCATTATGGGTTGGATTAAATTTTGTTGAAATGAGTAGATCCTTCATTAAGATAGGTTTATGAAGAACTGGGGCATACATTACATCCTCAAGTAGAGGCAGTGCAAGACATCTTGGAAATGTAAGTGACGTGTGGATGAGCTGGGTCTATCTATTATTTTGACAATACAGGGTTTGTGGAAGACAACACTAAATGATTAAGGAAAAAATCACAATATTATATGGCATCTGTGTGTGGTCATGACAGCAGTGTATATAGCATTGAGGCATTGGATTGAAAGAGTGTAAAAAAACCTTTAGTGTTCAGTCCACCTGACTTTCAGGAAATTTTGGTGTTATACATCACTGTGAATGTACAAATTACAAAATAATCCAAAGTTTCCTGATGCAATCACTGAATTCTGCATGAAGTAGAACATCGGTTCTGTTCAGCAGGATCCTGGTGGCCTTGACTCTTTTTGTCCAGGGCTCAAATGCCTTTTTGTAACCTGTACACTTTTTGTAGCTCAATTTTTCATGCATGCAATGCCCATGTTTGTGCTGATATGCAATGTATATCCAAACTGTCCTGCCCCAGAAAAGCACAAAATAACCCAGCTGGGCTGGGACCAGCTGTAAGTAGTGGTGGGTTTGAGGATATGGAGCACCGGGCATGAGATGAGCAGACTGAAAATTTGTGGCTGATTGAATTTATTTTCCACAGCACTCTTCTGCTTTAGAAAAAAAAGTCTCCTGACCCATGGTCAGGCCCCTTTCCCCTGGGGGTTTAGTAAATACCTAGTAGATGAGTTTGCTAAGAGAATCCTAGTGAAGGGAAAGACAATAACAAGTTGTTATGGACACTGATCAGGTAAATATTGGAATTTGAAACTAAAACCTCTGCAGAAGAAGTTACCCTGGCAACAGCATCCCAAAGCTCAGGGGTGGAGAAGGAGAGAGAGACCTCACCCTGGGGCTGAGCCAGTGAGGTGCCTAATCAGGAGTAACCAGCATCAAGAAAGCTGTTTGAGCATGGACCGCTCCTCTGAAGCTGCTGCTGAGCAGCCTGACTTTTGCACATTATTAACTGCTCAACTGAATAATTTTGAGTAGTTCATGAGGGACTCTAATCAGGTTTGATGGAAACCTTTCCCCTGACTTTGCCACCCTGCAAGAATAAGACCCTTGAATCATACACTGCTGGCAAGCAAGTCTCAGAAGAAGGAAGAAGTTGAATTAGTTTCCTGGTTCTTGCAGGCAGCAGAGCTGAGACATTGTGTGTCATCGGCTTTGGACCTTGAAATGGGAGAGATAAAATAAGGACAGGATGTAAGCAGCAGTATTATTTATAAGAAAAGATTATTTAGAGTACATTATAGTCAGCTCTATGTTACTTATGTAAAGGAGGAAAGAAAACCAGAAACCTAAAGAATTTTTTTCTTTCTGTTTGAGCATTTTTCTAAACAAAAAGTTATACCAGTGATGTCTAACTTGTTCACTGGCTTCTCCTTACTGGAATCACTACTAAAACCCCAGCTCTTGCTTTGTCACACAAAAGGTCAGAAAATGTAACTGCACAAGGGGAAAGAAAAAACAGTCAAATGCAAGAACTGGAACATGAATGAACATTAGCAGCAGTGGAGCTAACTTGGCATCTCTATTCTGTTCTCTCTAACATATCCAGACCCATACCAGCTCTGTGCAGGTGCTCCAAAATCAAGTTCACCAGGCTCACAGGATCTCTATCAATGCCACTGTGTCCAGCACTGTGTATCCCCATGCAGGACAGTCCACCAGCAGCTGGTGGCTATATGACTGTTGTTTCTTTCAGCAATTTACCAGGTGCTTGAGATACTCTGAAAGTTCTGATAAGGGAGTTTGGTTTTCCTCAGCAGACTGAAGTACTTCACAACTTTGTTAGTAAAGCCTACTGAGGCAGACTATTCATGATGTTATGAAAAATAAACAAATCCCCTAAACATTACAAGCAAGAGAGCTACATACTCTCACCTTCTTGGATACTATGCAGATTGTTGCAAAATGATGTTGGAACTGAAGGAGCTTAGGAAATTTGTGGTTTAAAATTCAGTCCTAGTCAGCATTAATGACCAGTAATTTGCAACCAGCTGGTGACTGTTTTAGTTTATTCCTTATGAAAGAGACATATTCACATGTGTGAGGTGAAAGAGGGGAAACACTTTCCTATTGCCATTTCTAACAAAGCAGTAAACATTGTTGAATGCCAGAAAAAGGAGTATGAATTTGATTTGTCCTGCTGGAGCTTTGTAATGCAGAAGCAAATCTGCCTAGTGGCTAAATTATTGATGAAGGTTGCTGTTTTTAACCGCACTGTATTGCCTGTGATGCGATAAATGTAACTTCTCCACAGGTTCTCATCCTGATTGCTGGCCAAATTTTATTCTTGATTGTTCATCTGTGGCTGCTATTAACTTAGATAAGAGGCACTACCATGGCTGTGCAAGTAGTGATTAGGCACAATTTATTTTTGTCCTAGATATTTCCTGAGTGGTGAATATTAAAATTTTGCACAGAATCATTTTTCATTCTTCTCAATGTTTCTAACAAATAGATTGTGACATGAATGCAGTCCACACACACAGAAACAACAAAGGATCAAAGTAAGTCTTCCTGCTTTACCCTTGGATGCAGTTATTTGTTGTGCAGGTACATCAGAAGCACAACTTGTGTCTGTCTTCTGTAGTCTTTGCCTATATAACTGAAAAAGTATGTCAGGGAAATTGCAAAAGAATGGATTTATTGCATACATAGAATAGCAGTAATCAAAATATCATTATGCCATCAGTGAGCCTTGAGACACAAGCTGTGACTGCTTAAGACACTTTTCTTAGGTGTTTAGCTGCATCCTCAGATCCATTCTTGACCACTCACACTGGTAGAGATGAGCTGTTTTCTCTCACAAGCATTTCTTGGTGCTTTATTGCAAAATTTTATAAAGTCCATATTTTTTGTTTGAGCCACCACAATACATTTAACAAAGTAACTTGTGGTGATGATGCCAAAAGGGTGGTATTTTGCAACAACACTTTTGCCACAGAAGCCTTTGCACACATTAATAAGAAGAGAACACAGTTGTACACGGTCATATGAGAGTGTAGGGTACAAGATGAAATAAATGTGGCTGTGGAGAACATAAACCAAAAATCAGAACATGATTTATATACAAGATTTCTATACTGGTAAGAAAAGCTGCATCCTCTGTGGCAGAAAGCATAGGCATTGTCATCCTGTTTCTGAACACAGGTTTGTAGCAGCTTTCTGATATGATATCTACATTGACTTCCACAAAGATGCACTTGTCCAAGCCAAAGTGTGCCCCAGAGCTACAGTTTATAGAGCAAATGACTGACACAAAGGGTTTTTTTGCTGTTTTAAACAGTGGGGAAGAATTTTTTCAAAAAGTCAGGCTTGTAGTTGATGAATAAAACATGGCTCAATGTGATGCCATTCAGCAAGAGAAGCTGCAGAATAATTTAAACTTTCTCACACATGGGTTTTGTACACTGGCCTCCTGGTCTCATTGCAGTAAGTGTTGAAATCTATTATAAAATTGTGAGTATAACAGGCATGTAAGAAGTAAATATCATTAAAATTGAGAGTGAATTGTTCCTGTTAGAGGAACATGAGCACAATTATTAGGTATACTTGCTGCCTGTGGGAGAGATTTCTTTCTCTTTTTCCCCTCCCCAAGCTCATCAAAGGATAAAAGCAGAAAAAATGAGTGTAATGGATTTATTCTTTCTTTGTGCGGTGTTTGTGGAAGCTAGCAGCAGTAAAAACCCTTTGTAGCTTAAAATAATAGTTCTTTAAAAAGCTTTTAAAGAGAAGTACATTGGCAGCATCATAAAAAAATAGAAGGTTGCATGTCATTTATAGGCTGATTGGGTTTCAGTGGGGCTCCCAGTGTGTACCTGAAATATGCATTTAATCTGCCACATACCCTCAACTGAGAGCAAGATAGTCTTTATTAGAATAGCTGTTTCAGCAGGAAATGCCTTAGATATTCCTCAGAGCCACGTTTTTCACTTTTGTTTTCAATTTTACAGAAGTCATGGGAAGTATCTCATTGTCCTGGAAGGCAGTCTTTATTGCACCAGTACTTTGACAATCTGCTAACTCAGCCACAGCTGCACTGCTAAAGGCACCCAGCAAACCTTTCTTTTCCAAAATCAAGCCAATTGTAGTGCCACATTGAACAGGCTGAGTGGTGATGTCAGCACATGCTTAAAAGTAGCGATGGCCTCAGGTGGTTAGTTCTGCATGCTCAGTCAGGCATAGCCCACATAATCCATGTTAAATAATATTGTCTTCTCCTTCTTCCTTTTTTTCTTTTTTTTTGAGTACCTCTGCATTCTGCCTTTTTAATATAGCCTTTAGGTCACTAACAACTCAGTTACTGAAGATATTAAATATGTTTATTATTTAGTTGAGGCAGTTTGTCATCTTTTCTGGACATTCGTATATATTGCCAAGCATTTATAAATTTATCTAGACTCCACATATGCAATGCAAGGTCAACTATGGAAAGTTCTTCACAACTTTGAAAAAATGTGTTTATAAAAACCAAGATCAAATAATAAACAAACAATAAATTAATGGCAAAATTCAATATTGTTATTTTTAAAGAGCTGTGTGTCTGACAGCCAGACACAGTACTTGTTGCTTTGTGACCACTGAGTTAAACTGAGGACAGTGGAATTGGTTTTAACTAGTATAATTTATTCTGTTTAAAGTGCTTGCAAGGTGGAACCTGTGGGATCATTTTATGCAAGTGAAAGAAAACCCTTCCTAGATAAGGTCAAGCTGTGTCTGGTATTTCCAAAGCAATAGCATATATGGTGGCTCCAAAGAGTCCAGGCAATTGTCCTGGGCTTTACAAGAGGGTTTTTTTTCCTTCACCTATTTGATCTCGTAATCCTTGTCTGGTGTCAGAATAGTCACCAAATTGAAATATAATATTTAAGGTCTAATTTAATGGTCAGAAGTGTTAAGTAGATTTATATTAAGTTTCTGTCCCAAGTAATTTGTCACAAGTTTAGTATTACTTTCCTCTGTGGTGGTTTGACCTTGGTCAGATGCTAGGTGCCCACTAAAACTGCTCTAACACTCCCTTCTCTGCTGGGCAGGTGAGAGAAAATACAATGAAAGGTTTATGGGTTGAGATGAGGAACAGGGAGAGATCACTCACCAGCTACCATCACGAGGTCCTCCAGGGCCTGCAGGTGGATATCTGCTCCACTGTGGACTTCCATGGGCTGCAAGGCCACAGCTGCCTCACCATGGTCTGAACCACAGGCTGCAGGGGAACCTTTGCTCTGGTGCCTGGAGAACCTCCTGCCTCTCCTTATGCACTGGTCTTGGTGTCTGCAGGGCTGTTGCTCTCACACATGTTCACTCCTCTCTCTGTCTGCAGTTGCTTTTGTGCAGTAAGTTTCCCTCTTCTTAAATGTGCCATCCCAGAGGTTCTACCACGGCCACTGGTGGGCTCAGCCTTGGCCAGCAGTCGGTCTGTCTTGGAGCTGACTGGCATTGGCTCCATTGGACATGGGAGAAGCTTCTGGCAGGTTCCTTCAGAAGTCACCGCTGTATTTCCCCACTGCCAAAACCTGGCCATGCAAACCCAGTACACCCTCTAATAGTGTCAGAGGAGGTGAAGAACAAATGTAGCTGAGTCTAGCACTGGCCCTGTTTTCATAAGTACTTTTTAAAGCAAAAATTATAATTCCACTGTAAGCAAAAATACTTCTTATTTCTTCAACTGAAAAATAACTTAGGAAGTGATGGATTGCTTGTGCAAGAGAGCTAGATTAAAAATATTTGTTAGTTTCTTGTTGGATTCAAAATATGGAGATGTGCAGATCTGTGGGGGGGGGGGGGGACCAGTTGTGGGGGGGTGGGTGTGGTTTTTGTGGTCGGCGGTTTGGGTGGGGGTGGGGGGTGTCCTGGGATTCGGGAGTGGC
>JAWWEW010000001.1:90124266-90368884 GCA_035583185.1 Anabacerthia variegaticeps | reverse complement strand
TGTTCCCCCCCCCCCCCCCCCCCCCAAATACTGATGTCCATCATAGATTGAGAAAAGTGATAACAGACCCACCTGCCACCTGAAAGGGACTTGAAGTGCAAGTTACTTCACAAGTGCTGCCAACACGTTACTGAAACACATGGGTGTTTATCTGCAGGAGTTTGAAAAATACTTACTTAATTTTCTCCTGGATGAAGATTTGTTACATCTCAAGGTTTGAGACTTGTAACTACCTCTCCCCCATCCCTGCAGCCCACAAATCCATATACATATGTGTATATATATACATGTATGTACATATTTGCAAAGCATGCACAGAGATACTGACACATATTTATGTTAGATATTTTCCTCCCAATAATGTTAAAGCTTGATATAGATAATATTTCTTACTCCCAGGTAGATGCAGAGATAGGAATATTATTATCATACTAAAGAGCAAGTGGAGTCCTTACTACATAACTTGCTGAGATGATATAAAAAAACAATGAAGGAAAAAATATTTTCAGTTTGATGTCTTTGTTGAAGCAATCTCTTCCACTCTATCCAAGTGGTTCCCTATGACCAGTTTGTGAAAGGAGTGCTAACCTTGCCCAGATTGTGAGTTGGAACATACCCATAAAAGAGTAAGCAAAATGGGAAATAACTGAAGAAAACAATGAGAAACTGCAACACGTATACAGTGATACATCACATCATGTCTTCCCAGCAGATTGGTAAGATCATTTGTTCTGTTGTAGCTGTAGCCCATGATAATATTGCTGCATTTGATGTTATAGTTTCCCTTAGTACAGGTGCCTTCCCAGCTGTCCTGAACAATTCTCATGCCTCTTTCTTTTCCAGAGAGAACCTTGTAATACTCTCCTATTACTTTTGTTTTCTTTTTTCCTCAGCTCAGTATACACACTGTTTATAAATGCAGTCCCTAGTTCTGTGTGTGCCCAAGTGGCCAAGAAGGCCAATGGCATCTTGACCTGTATCAGAAATAATGTTGTCAGCAGGACTAGAAAGTGATTCTTCCCCTGTACTTGGCACTGGTGAGGCCACACCTCAGGTACTGTGTCCTGTTCTGGGCCCCTCAGTTCAGGAAGGACATTGAAGTGCTGGGGCAGGTCCAGAGAAGGGCAGCAAAGCTGGTGAAGGGTCTGAAGCACAAGTCCTATGCAGAGCGGCTGAGGGAGCTGAGGTTGTTTAGACTGGGGAAAAGGTGGATCAGGGGAGACCTTATCAATCTCTACAACTACCTGGAAGGAGGTTGTAGCCAGGTGGTTGTTGGTCTCTTCTCCCAGGCTACTAGTATTAGGACGAGAGGACATAGTCTTAAGCTGTGCTGGGGGAGGTTTAGATTGGATGTTAGCAAGAAATTTTTCACAGAAAGAATGATTAAACATTGGAATGGGCTGCCCAGGGGGGTGGCAGAGTCTTTGTCCCTGAAGGTGTTTAAGGAAAGACTGGATGTGGCACTGAGTGCCACATTCTAGTGGACATGTGGTGTTTGGTCATACATTAGACAGTCTCAGAGGTCTTTTCCAACCTCATTGATTCTGTGATTCTATGATTCTGTCCCATCCTTCATCCCTCCAATTCACTCTCTATCTCTCATGTACTGCTGAAAGAGCTCCTGACAAAACCTCTCATGAATAAGCCTTTTTAACCAGAGGCCAGAACAGCAACTTCTCTAATTGACTCCCCAGTATTCCACTGTTCCTGCACCAGCTTGACTCTGGGAGGGGAATGAATAGTTTGCAATTACCTGCAGCCCTTTCTGCTCTTAGAGGGTCTGTGTCAAGCCTCACCTGAGATAATTGTAGGTTTCCTACTTAAACTGTAGATCTACACAGATCTGTTCATTTGTTGCTGTTTGATGTGTGGAAATAGGGGGAGAGTGCTTTATGGGAGCTGAGAAAGATCTTGTTATTTCATGAGAAATGCATGGTCTTTGTTAAACCCTTAGTCTTCATCGGGCTCTGGGTTTGTTTACTGCTATTTCACTGAAAGAAAGTAGTATTTGTTCTATGAGAATTTGGTCAGAGATAGTGCCTAGATGTTTGTTTGGTTTAGAAAACTGGGAAAGAAAATCAAAATAGTTGAGAAAATTGGGATATCTAGGTATTTGGAGAACAGAGATTAAGGAACAGTGATTTAATTCTGCACTGATTGACTGTATGTGAGAAGGCTTTCAAGGAAAGACAAATGGTGAATTGCGTTCCACTGTGTTATTTAAGTGGTTTCATTTAGGTGTACAACAATGAGAACATGGCTGGGCAAAGACAAAGAAAATTGACTGTGACTAGGAAATAAAATCAGACCGAAGATTGAAAAATGCTAAACCAGTGAGAATATGATTGTAAAAGACTAACCCACCTAGGAGGCAACTAATTCCTGGCCATAGTCTCTTGCAAGATGCTCTCTTTTCACAGAGTTTAATTTACAAATCATCTTTCTTCCTCTGCTAATGTCTTGCAGTGTAACCCCCAGCCCCATCAATAAAAGATGTGGCAATGAGTCACACATTCATTGCAGTCATCACATCTGCAATAAAAATTCAGTCCTCTGACAGTTTACAAGATACAAATCATATCAGCATGCAGTTAAGGTTGAGGCTACATAGGAGTAATTTAGAAAAAAAACCCCACAAACATTAGATGGTGTAATAGTCTTGAAATCAAGTATTAGACACTGATAAAATTTAGATTTTGGTTTATAAATAAAAGACATTTGGGTGTGCTAAGCCTGGGAATGTTGGCTCTGCCCTGCTGCAACAGAAAGCCGCAAATGCATTGAGTGTAAATGGAGGAGCCAATTAGACTGTGTTCAGGGTCACTCCAAGTTAGGTTTGAAATGAAACAGCTGGGTCTTCATTCGACAGTTTCCAAGAAGCAGGTTATTGTTCAGATCTGAAGCAAACTAGTCATGACTTTTAATAAATCTTTCCCATGTCCTACTTGTTACCTTTGACATGCAAAGATTAAACTTTCATTTGTAAACTGATAGGCAAGCAGCTCTGAACACACTTTGCTCATTGACATCTTAAAGATGCCATTTTTGCTTGTGTGTCATGCAGTAGAAAGAGACTGCTTTGTTATTTATTTTATTTATGGTGTTTTTTTTCTGAGAGGAGAATCACAAAAGGCATTCATCACAACTTCTTATTCAAGCTCCCTGCAGGCCTCAAAGTGTTCTGAGAGGAACCAATATGCAAAATGAGATGCTTGTTTCAGTTTTGTATGTTAAAAAGCTTTGTATTTTTTCTGCCTGTAAAAATGCTGTTAGACTGGTCAAACCCTTTAAAATGGTTCAATATCTAATTCTAGGTATTGAAAATTAAAATAAGGTGATCTATCAGGAGATGAGTAACTTGTATACACATTGTGGATACCTGTTAATGTATCTTCTGGAAAATAAAAGTAATGTATACATAGAAGAGACTGTCATTATTGTTAGATTTCTTGAATTAAATCTGTTTTATCTTCTGCCCAAAGTTAGTATTCCTATGAATAGTGAGAGAGGTGTACCATACTGCATGTACAAATATCAGTACCTGTGAACACAGGAACAGTTTTGCTTTGATGTCTTGTGTCCCATATGCACACAGAAGAAGGGATGGCAGGAGTGTCCCTCCAATGCAGAGGTACCATGAGTAGGTCCTACATCTACATCTGGGTACAGACAGCATTTTTTCAGTCTTTTTGGATTTTAGTAAAGCTTTTGATACTGCCTCTCACAGGATCCTTCTGAACAAAATGTCCAGCACAGGTGACACATGATGTGGTGGGTAAGCAATTAGCTCACAGGTCGGCCACAAAAGGTTGTGGTAGGTGGGGTAACATCAGGCTGGTGACCTGTCACTAGGGAGATTCCACAGGGCTCAATCTTAGTTCTTTTCAAAATCTTTATAAATGACTTGGATACAGGACTCAAAGGTATACTGACTGGGTTTGCTGATGATACTAAATTGGGAGGAGCTGTTTACTTTCTCATAGACAGAGAGGCCCTGCAGAAAGACCAAGACAAATTAGAGGATGGGCAACCACCAACATATGAAGTTGAAGAAGGGCAAGTACGAGATTCTGCATCTGGGATGGGGCAACCCCAGATGTACATGCAGACTGGGGAACGAGATTTTGGAACTCAGTGCCACAGAAAGGGACATGGAGGTCCTGGTCGAAGGCAAGTTGTATCTGAATCAGCAGTGCCCTGGCAGCCAGGAGGGCCAGCTGTGTGCTGGGGGCATCAGGCAAAACATCGCCAGCCGGTTGAGGGAGGGGATTGTCCTGCTCTGCTCTGCACGGGGGTGGCCTCACCTTGAATATTGTGTGCAGTTTTGGGCACTGGAATATAAGAAAGATATTAAGCCATTAGAGAGTGTCCAAAGGAGGGTAATGAAGATGGTGAAGGGCCTTGAGGGGAAGCCGTATGAGGAGTGGCTGAGGGCACTTGGTCTGTTAAGGCTGGAGGAGACTGAGAGGAGACCTCACGGCAGTTATAACTTCCTTGTGAGGGGAAGAGGAGGGGCAGGCACTGATCTCTTCTCTGTGGTGACCAGTGACAGGACCTGAGGGAATGGCCTGAAGTTGTGTCAGAAGAGGTTTAGGCTGGATATTAGGAAATGCTTTTTCACCCAGAGGGTGGTTGGTGGTGGATCAGACTCCCCATGGAAGTGGTCACGGCATGAAGCTTGACCGAGTTCAAGAAGCATTTGGATGATCCTCTCAGGCATGTGGTGTGGTTCTTGGGGTTGTCCTGTGCAGGAGCAGGACTTCAATGATCCCTGTAGGTCCCTTCCAATTCAGGATATTCTATGATTCTACTCTATTTGATTACTGGCAATAATAATATGGCATGAAATAACATGAGACTATTAAATATTTGTTTTCCTTCGTAAGATTGTAAGAGGTTTTTTTTTCTTTTGTTTTCTATGCTAATTCCATTAAAAACAGGAGAAAGCCTAACCTACAGAGTATTACTGGTGGCTTCTAGTTTTGTTTTCTACTGAACCATGCTGTGTTATAACTATATGGAATTTAGCTTATTGTGAGAGAGCCTTGTATCAAGTTCCACACATGTAGCAATAAGTTTATTTACTTCTGAAAGGAGGTTGGCAATTAGTTGCCTATACACTCTGCTCTCCAGTTAGAATCAGTAATATAGGAGAGCCTGATTAGTAACTCCCTGTAAGATGGAAATGGCTATCTGTCTTTTGGAAAGTAAATATCTCTCTCAGAGAGGAAAATAAGGTAGTTATTGTGTTTCCATGACTTATCAATTAGAGCACCCCTGAAGGTTTCTTGCAGTCTGCATTAGTTTGTGGCCACTCCCTTGCACACAGCTGTATGTGATGCCTAACCCTGATTTAGCTGGGGGAATGAAACTCAGCCATTCGCTTTCTCACAGTATGTAGTGCAGGCAAATTTCTAATTCTTAACACTGGCTTGATTCAGATCTATCTGTGTTTCTTTTGTGGGTATGAAATGTTAGCTAAAGAAGATATAAACTGCTTCCTGCTGTCACTAAATGATAACTACATTTCATTTTACATCAGGCTTTGTAATCCATCTTCACTCACCTAATCAGTTTTCCAGTAGGAATATTTGTACTGCAATTAACCGATAGTCTTATTTTGAAGCCTTATTATTGTATTATTTCTTTACTGGGAAACCTCTAAAAAAACCCTGAGGTTTTGCCACTGACTTCAATAGAGCCAGGTGTTTACTCTTTACTTACTGGCTGGTACAACACTTCAGCTTTCATGGCTACAGTGAAAATCAAAATATGAGTAACTATGAATCAGTTGTGGGATCTGATAGTACAGTAGTAAGAGAATATGCTTCCTTCTGTGAAGGGCAATCTTATGTTACCTCAGCCTCCTATGCATGTCTGAACTGACTTGTCAGTCATTGTAAGTATGCGAAATTGTCAGCTCTGTCAGCTACGAACATTTTCTGCCATCCCAATTATGTGTTGCACCCTCTTCACAAGTTCCTGGACAGAGCACAGCTCAGAAGCTCAACAAGTACCTGAGCAACCTAGAAGGAATAATGCATTGATGCTAAACTAAGCATAAGCTCAGTTACTCTATGTTCAGTTTTATTTGCTTCAAATCAATCTAGAGAAGGCAAAACACCTTGTATTTGGTGTTGTACATCCTACATTGCTTAGTTTGAAACATAATTATAAGAAGATTTCTAATTCCCTTTTTGAGTCTGTCTAAAGCCTCAAAGTTCTGGTAATTCAAAAATCTAAGCAATATATTTTCTTACTAAAGAATGAACCTAAGGAATTTGTGGTTTGAAGACTTGGAAAGTCCAAGTACTCCTAACATAATATCTGGTGACAACTTATCTTTTCTCATTCATTGCTTTCAGTGTGGGGAAAGCGCATACTGAACTTTCCCATCTGCTTCAAAACCATGAGTCAGACCCCTTGCAGTATCCTCATGCCAGAGTAGACATAATGCCTCTGTAAGCATTTCCAAGCTAATTGGCTGCCAGCAGGAACTTTTTTTGTTGTGCCATTTTAAAAGTTTTTCTCAGCCAAGTACATGAAACAATACAAGAGAGCTATTCTGTTTTTACAGAAATAGATTCATCTCCTCCTGACATTCATATTGTGTCTCCCATTATAACCAATAGTGAGATTTGGCAACTGTAGAGGGCAGGTAAACACTCACTGTCTTTTACTGATAAATATGCATTGGTTAGAAGTCTCTGTTTCATTCCCTGTAGGCACATTGAAAGCCAAAAGTAAGTGTCTCATTGACATGCTTGGGGGTTTTTTAGGCTTCCGTAACAGCATCTAATATATTGAAATTAGATTTCTTGAAGCATATTTATTAATTGATTTTTGGGGGATATTTTTTCCTAGCAAATATCCAAATCTTTTGGTCTATATACAATGTGAAGCCACATTTGCTGTGTTTTCATATTCAAGAGTTTGTGTTCTACTATCTTAAATTCATTAGTGCTTTTTGGTAGTGCACTGTAGGAAATACAATTCAAATTCCTAGACAGAACTGAACATGCTAAAAAAGCTCATAAGTCACCTGTTGTGATTCATCATCGTTTATCTTCTTACTTAGAACAAAGGAAGGAGGTTGCAGATTGTCCCAGTCAGTATGTTAATGTGCTGAAGGAAGGATTTAGTGTTAGTTATCATTATCAGAGGGTCACAGCTTGGACTGGGAACCATGTCCTGAGAGAGTGTTAGCTGCTGAGCTCCTAAAACAGTCATCAGCCCTCAGTTTGAATGGTGACAGTCTCCATGCAGAGGATGGGGACTCTGAATAACCCTGCACAGAGAAGGTTGACAAGCAGCCCGCTGAACCAGCTTCTCCTCTGCCTCAGAAAAGTGCCTTTCTCTGCTGGAGACTCCTTGAACAAAACTCCAGAAAGTAAGTGCCTGTGCTCATTTTTATTCTAAGTAGAGCAAGGGGTCATGGTTGTATAATGCCACTAGAGGAAGTATCATTCCTCTTCCCTAGCAGCAAGCTCAGTGTTCAGGGCAGTCATCTGTGACGTGATAGACAGAAGTTCAGTCCCCTCTCCTGTCTGATGGGAATTCAAAACTGCATCTTCCATCTTTAAGGAAAGTCCCTGCATAGCCTGTTTGCAGTATAAGTCCCTGCTATAAAAACATTTTATGCCTCTTGTATAAAAACTGTTCATTAAAATATCAAGGTGTACCTAAACAAGTCTCAGAGTAGGGTGAGTACTCTGTTTAGCGTAATGCTTCTTCATTTCTCTGTGCTGTTTCGTCCAAAGGAAGACTGGGTAAAGTTGTCTGTCTTCTGAAATGGCTTCTATATTAGTGATGAAGCTGTTTACATCACTGAATAAATGGTTATATTTATTTTTCTATATCCTAGATAAATGTTGGGTTACTATAATTAGACTGCATGGAGTTTGTGTGGCTTCTACACTGGGCATCATGAAGTAGGCATTTTTGGTGTATTCTTGTTAGCTTAAATCCATCAGAGATGGAGAAGAACCCAAAGAACATAGGAAATATCCTGCTGTGTCTGACAGGCCATGGGGCCCAAGGCTTGGGCTGAGACCTTGGTGTCCCACAGTTCCCTCTCCTCAGGCTTCTAACTGTCTAGAGTGGCTGTGTTAGGGATGTTAAAGCATACCACTGCTTTCAGGGTCCATTTTTTGATCTGAATTCTTTTGAACATGCCAATACTTTCTGCACTCATCACTCCCTGTGGTGGCACCTTGCTGAAGTCCTCTAGAAGCCATGTTACATAGCTTTCTTCAATTCAGTCTGGGGTGACATAGTGCTTCAATGGAGTTCTGCCTGTCTATGACAAGTTGCTCTCCTGTGAGCCCATGTGGACACTGAGGTGCTGGGGTCCTAGTGGCACTGATTTTGGAAGGAAAAGCATGGACAGAGAGTCATTGTCATGTGATGGCATCTCCGGGCCAGTGGCTGGGGTTGAAGTTTTGCTTCTTGAAGTCTGATTTTGAAATCAAGACTGGATCTCTCTCTGAGTTTCTACCTGATCCCTTTCCTTCCTTCAAGAGCAATGCCATGTTTCCAACTCTTCTTTCAGCAAAGAAACTCCAAGCACAGCTGATGAATAAAGCAGCGGGTTTTTCTTACATGAACCATCAGTGAGGGAGAGAGGGAAAGCAGCTGTAATCAATACATTGCGAATGAGGCCTTGCTCTCCCTTCAGCCTCATGTGTCTGTCTCATACTGCTGCGTGTGCTTACAGGCAGCAGGAGAGAGGAGGGAGAATATAACTTAAACATTTGATTAACTCACTATTCCTTTCTTTCTGACTGAAATGGAATCAGCATGCAAATGCAATTCCATGTTTTGGGTCTTTTTTGCATTGGCAGCGTAGCTACACAAAAAATATTATGATCTGCTGCTGCCAAATGCAGCTGAATGAATTATCCTGAAGCACTCCTAAGCCTGTCTTTGTCACAGTCTCCTATTTCAGTCCCTGTCATGCACTGTGCCTATCATTCATTATAGCTGATGGGTTGAGGGCAGAAAGGTGTCTCTTGCCTTGTTCTCTGGAGAATTTTGTCTTGTCTGTCTCACCTTCAATCACTGCTAATAGCTCTGCTGGCACAAATTCAGAAAGGGACTGTGAAGAGACAGTGAAAATATTTCATGGGCTGGTTTATATTTTAATAGCTACTCTTAAAAATGAATTTGCTGGAGCAAAACAAAATGAAGATTGCTTAAGGAGATTTTTCTTACAAACTTTTTAATTATTTTTTTTTTTGTTATTAATCTTTAAGCCCTTTGCATTCTTGCTACTCTTTTCTTACAAATGGCCATGGAGGATTGCGTGTACTTTGACTGACCAGTGACCATTTATCTCATGAATTCATTAGGCTGATCTGCTGTTCAGCAAGTGTTGGAGGAGAGAAAAAAATAACACTGCAGTTTTAGGATTGTATTTTTGTAGGATGCTTACCCAAATTTTCAACTGCTACCTCTACCTTGTTTTTTAAGCACATTGTAGCTGTGTTTGTGGCAGGTATACTGTCACTGCTCTGATATTTTGCAAAGGTCATAGTAGAGGAGTGCAACAAAGCACACCATTTTGGCAGGAGTACAGTGGATAACCCAAGTGAGGGTAGAATTAGTGGACTGTTCTTAAGGTGTTTAGATTGTATTTACTTTGTGTTCTTGTGAAAAGGGGGCTTTCCGACCTCTCTGTGCTGCTAGAATATCTATATGAAAAGACAGAACTGAAGATCTAATCCAACAATTTGGGAAATACAATAGTGCATAAATGTTCCCAACTATTTCAGTGAGTATTTTTTCAAGCAATTGTAATTAATTGCATGAGGTAAGTGATATATTTGGGCATCCTTAGGCAAATATATTCTTTTGTTTATTTTTATCCTTGTTAACTTGCAGTCAGCTGTACAAATAAGTACCAAGAGATCAAGTATCAATAAATGGAGAGACCTCTTTACATCAGTAGTTTGAACTACTATTTGCTTTTACGTTGCTTTCATTCCTATAAGCATATAGAAAACAAACTTTTGGATAACAAGAAGAGGTTATAGCTCATTGCTGGAACAAAGGCAGACATCTCTGTGGATACTGGTATTACCTGTGATTTCTTTTGATTTTTGCATCTACGTTCCGTTATTTTTTCAGAAGTAGGAAATCGAAATTGTGCAAAAACTGGATCAGAAGGATGGTATTAAAACACTGGAGTGAAGCTGAGAGAAACAGGCTTCATACCTGGCTCTATTGCAGGATGTCTTTGGCAAAGCGGACAAATCATCCTTCATGGCTCTTGCAAGGTAAATCCTTTAGCACATGGGACTCCAAACAGAAGACTCATTCTTCCTGCCTCTCTCTGTTTGTGGTCTCAACTTGAAGTGCCTGTGACTCAGTGCAATTGTCTTCTCAATATCAGGAGGCACAATGAAAATATGAATCTGTGCATACTTTCCAGAGTGGTATGTAAAGGTTAAATCTGACTTGAAGAAACTAAAATTACTAAAGATGATTTTTCACATGACATCAGTGACCTAAGTAATAGCCTCTTTCATTATTTACTATGATGTATTTAACCATGTAATTGCCTTGAAACAAAATAAACATTGTATGTTGAAGCCTTTTTAGAATCAGTGATTTAAGTGCTACCTTTTCATGCTTCATTTTTTCCCCTGGATTACAAGATTAGCATTTGTTTGAGAAGAAAATAGGGCATTTTTGTGCTAGACTTGAAGTCACTGTCTGCAACTGCCAAGAAAAAATTGACTTGAAGACAGATCATCTTGTTATAGGAGGCTTGCTTCAGCAGTCTGGAACTTACGACAAATTTAGTTATGTCAAGGCATTAAACCTTTTCCGTGAAGACAAGGTGTGAAGGAGTAAATTAAACATGTTTTATCAGATTTTAATGATGACTATTTTTAATTAGTTGCAGAAACAAGCAGTGAAGAAATTATATTAAACATTGTAGTTGAGGAGTTTAGAGATTAAAATATTCCCTTCCTGACTAATGGAAGTGCTAACTGAACTTTTGTCCCTCAGGTCACTACTTTTCAAGGAATCTGTGAGTGCTGCAATCCTTTCTCTGGAATGTGACTGACAGCTGTGCTGCAGGAGCACACTCAGTGAGCTCTGGCTGCTCATGGACTTTTGGATCCTTGAGCTGCAGCAGCCCAGAGCAACCCCCTGACACACAAAGGGTGAGGGCAGGGGCTCCTCAGCAACCTCTCTACAGCCCTGGTGCTGTGCTGTGCTGTTTGCTGGTGCAGATGGAGCAGAGCTCCTGCCATATGTGACAGGTGGTTTGACTTGCTGCAAGTCAGGTGAGTTACTGTGGTGTGTAAGTTTATATATTATACATGGTAAAAGTGTATACTGTGTCAGTGGCATTTTTTATGCTTCCTTTGGGGTACTCACAAATGAAAGCAAAAAGGAAGGGTGCAGAATGAAATTTGCATGTCATATATGAAACCCGAGAACCCTAGAATAAAGTTTTGATAATTAAAAAATACATAGATTAATTATCCTCCTTTTTGGACCATGGCAGAAAAGCTAGCAAAAGTATTTGAAAATGTATTTTTATTTTGACTTCAACAAGTGCCAATCTCTGAATCCCTGTTTAGTCAAAGTGTTCAAGGAACCATGAAAATATGAGTCAGCTCTTCTAAATAACTGTATTTTAACAGGATGTAGAATACAATTCTTCCATTTCTTATGTTGTATGAGTAAAACCTCTGTTACATACAGGTGACACAGAAAACAAGGCCACTCTTTGATTAGTACAGGAAAAAGTGGATTCTACAAGTATGAATCATGGAAATGGCACCTGAGTCTATGTTTATCTAGACTTAGCAGTCATTAAATTGTTTTATCTTGTCATGTGAACTTATCTAAAAGAATTTCACTCAGAGCGAAGTAGGCAGAGGTTACAATCTCTGTAAAGCACCAGACCATCCCTTCTGGCATCTTCCAAATCCCACACCCCATGTTTCTAATCTCACTAATGGTATTGTTACCACTCCAGAGCTTATGGAGCTCATAAGGGAAGACCACACAGATACAAATTTATGTTTCAGGTATGGGCAATGCTCTTTCTATTCTCATTCCTCTGGAAGGGAGTCAAAATGAGTTATTCTTGTCCTCTTCCATTAAGCATTCCTCTGCTTAGTAGCATAAATTTAATTAATATTGTGGGCCTCATGACTCTCTTTAATGGAATTAGATCTCATGACTCACTTGGGCATTATCTGAGGAACATCTCCCTGTACAAAATGACTCAATCACTAAGATTGCTATCTGGCAGCATGCCAAGATATTAGGACCCAAAGAGCTAGCACTTAATCTGATTCAGGGACATCTTTAATATTTTCTGAACATACACGCAAGCTTATTCCAAATCTCTTTCTCTCCAAAAGAGAAGTTAAGAATTTATTTTAGGCACACTCTGCACTCTGAGGTGTCTTACAACATTATTGATCCTTTTAAAGTAATTGCGTTTAGTTCTGGAACATTTTGCAAAATTTCACATGAAAAAATAGTGCATACAAATCAGAACAAAGTTCAGGGCCATGAGGAGGTCACTGCGCACTGAAGGCTGTCACTGCCAGCACTTTCATTTGTTTAGCCATTTTTCTTTTTTTTTTAACTCTCTTGATCTCAAGATTGAGAAAAAGAATTAGGTCAGACCAAATATCCATGATTAAATCTCCACCATTATATTCAGTTACAAATGCTTATGAAAATATCATGGGAACCAGCAAGCTTTCTTGGTCAAGGGCAAATTGAACATGAGTCAGCAGTGCCCTGGCAGCCAGGAGGGGCAAGCTTGTCTTGGGGGGCATCAGGGAAAGCATCGCAAGCCGGTCAAGGGAGGGGATTGTCCTGCTCTGCTCTGCAGTGGTGGCCTCACTTTGAATATTGTGGGCAGTTTTGGGTGCCAATAATATTTGAAATATTCCAGAAAAAAATGGTGTCAATATTATTTCTGGTTTATAAAGCAAAAAACTAGAGACACCAAGGTGAAAGATTGATAACTCCCACAGTCTTAGCCATGAGCTTCTCTGACTCCCTGGGTGGAGAGTCACAGGCATGGTTGTTCAGAAGAGTGTGTAAAGCAAAACACAAGTATGAAACACTTGGAAACTTCACTACTTGGTCCCAAACCCAGAAGAAACCAGTTGTCTAACTCAGTGTCATTTGTTATTCTTTTTTATGACTCTACAAAATAATTCAGATAACTAGATAAGCAGCTTAATCAATGAAAAGTTTTGATAGCTTCAAGTGCAGCAGCCCTCTGAACACAACGACATGAGTGAATGGTTAAATGATTACTAATGCATTTATAATGCCTTTGCCCACAAGCTATGGTTTTGTTTTCAACACCTACTTTGACTTCAATGCTTTCTTTGCAGTGTTCATAATAACTGTGTTAGTATGGATATTTTTTTAGAGTAAATGTTTAATTTTCTGAATCAATGAGTTTGTCATAAGGAAACCAGAATCTTGGTTAACGAGGAAGCAGTCATGCATGTGAGAAGGCATCTTTCTATAGACTTTTGACAATTTTTTTCAGTACTGATTCTTACCAAAGGGGTGGAAGATGGGAAAGGTCAAAATCCTACTATTGAAATGCTGGGCCTCCAACTTGTGGCTCTTCTCTTGAGCCAATCTTGGCATAACAAAGCTTCCTATAAACTATGCCAAGGGATAGTGCTGAGTGCTCTGTTTGTCTTCCTTTGCTCTCTGCTGCCAGTAAAGCAATACAAAAGAAATATTGTGTGCTTTCAGGTAAGTGGAAGAGATATATTAGGAAAAAAAAAAGGAAAAAGGAAAGAAAAAAAGGAAATATATCTTTCAATTACCAGGACTTTTTAAAGAAATAGAATGGAAAATAAACTTCCCTCACAGTAATGCCCTCTCATATATCTTCTCAAATTTTTGACTTCTGAAACATTTATGAATTTTACTTTACTTTTTTTCCCTTTCTGTGCAGCATATGGTCTTTGTTGAAAAAATTAGTCTGGTGTATCTTCAAAAGCTGAACTTATCTGAACAATGTCCATTCAATCCGACAGACACACTGCATTATTAAATTACTTAAAGACACTGACAAAACCCATAACTATGAATCTTAATCTTAAGGAGCTCAGTTCTAATTTGTACAATGGCTTCCACTAGATTAGCACAGAGAAAAGATAAAGTGCCTCTGCGTGCAAGCAAGACAGTGCACAGCAGAGCCCCAAATCAATAAAAGTAGCAGAAAGTCTGCTGTACTCCTTTAGGCATTTACTCACAGAGTAAAGGCATTTTTATCAAGTTAACTGGGCTCCAGAACAGGCTTTATTTTATATGGGATTTTCCCTTTCAAGGAAGGATAATTGTATTTTGGAAACAATAGTTTTCTTCTTCTTAGCAGAAAAAAGACATTAACAAATTTATAAATATAATAATAAATTCTTGTGATGTATTTTGAACCTTCCTAAGAGAAATTCCATCAATAGAGAAAGGAAATACATGGTTTTCGGCTACTGGTAATCCAGAAAACACCTCTGTCCGTATGAGAATTTCAAGACCTCTGTCATTAGGGCATTCAGACCCTATATTTTGTAGTGACTGATAGCTTCAAATATCATTGTAATTTTTCAGTTTTTTTCCCTTATATCAAGCTGGATCCTCCCCTGTTTCTGTTTGTGACTACTGTGTGTTGTTCTCCCACATTTCCTCATTCAAGGGCCTGGTTCAGTCTCAGTTATCTTCCCTTAAGTATTGGAAGATTTCTATTAGGTTTCCCCCAGGACTTCTCCAGACAAGAAAGTCACAGGGGTAAAATGCATTTGCATTTGAAACATAACGCACATTTGTTCATTTGTTTGTTTTATTGCTATCCTTACAAAGAATATCAGTGAAAACTGTGTCATTTGGTTGAGGTAAAGTGCCAAAATGGAAAGTCTAAGCAACATTACTCTAAAAAAAAGGAATACTTTCATTTTTTTACATAAACATATTCCAGGGAACAAATTTGATAAGCAATGCTAAGCTGAGGCTTAAACACACAGATACCTATTCTTTAGGAAAAAATTCGGCTTTTTAAAGTAACAGTAATCTTATTCTTTTCACATCTGCATGCAGAACTACTACCTAAAACAGAAGTCAAACACTACTAAATTCAAATTAATTTGAAGAGGGAATTTGTTTTTTTCTGTAACAATGAAGGCACTTCTAGTGACTATATCTGATAGGTCAGATAATGTGCGCAGGACACCTTCAGGGTCATCAGCTGGTGTTCCCGTGTAATCATTTTAGATGTGTAGCTTTTTCTAGTTCTCTTCACGACCCGAGGAAGCTCTGAGTACTGTAAATGCGAAGAAATCAAAATCTTTGGAGAACACTCCTTTTCAAACTAGGTGTGAGCTGGTTTTCATTGGGACAGAGTTAATTTGCTTCCTAGTAGCTATGATAGATAGGGCTGTGTTTTGTATTTGTGCTGGGAACAGTGTTGATAACCAAAGGGATGCTTTAGTTACTCTTGAGCACAGTTTGCACAGCAGCAAGGTATTTCAGTCTCTCACCCCACCCCACCAGTGAGGGGGCTGGAGGTGCATATGTAGTTGGGAGGAAACACAGCCAGGACAGCTGACCCCAGCTGACCCAAGGGACATTCCTTACCATATGATGTTGTGCTCAGCATATAAAGCTGAAGGAAGAATAAAGAAGGGTGGAGTGTTTGGAGTGATGGTGCTTGTCTTCTGAAGTCAGTGTTACACATGACATTGCCTGGCTTTCCTGGAGATGGCTGAACACCTGCCTGCTGACAGGAAGTGGTGGATGAATTCCTTGTTCTGCTTTGCTGGTGTGTGCAGCTTTTGCTTTCCCTGTTAAACTGTCTTTATCTCCACTCATGAGTTTTCCCCTTTTTGCTCTTCTGATTCTCTCACCCTGCAGGGGCTGGGGGCTGAGCTGCTGTTTGGGGTTAAACCCAAATAACCAAATATGTGTGATAAGCCACCATTTCCTGGTGCCTCTCTCTTGGTATGTAAAGCATAAGGAGCTGAAGATGCCTCACTTAGACTTACACAGGTAAGGTCAAGATGAAATGAATAATGTATCTTAGATTTCAGAAGATCAAATCTAGTTCAAATCTACAGGCTTAATTATTACAGCTCCAATGTGGGAAAAAAGATTGGCCCTTCCAAAGAAAGTACCATATGGAATACTTAGAAAAATAACCATCATGTGCATACAATGTCTATGTTCCTCTCTTTCACCTGGCTCCCCATTAAATGTCCAGTCTAGAAGAGTGTCTCCACAATATGGAAAGCCTTCTGCAGAACTATGTATTCTTTTCTGTGATGTCCCACAATAGATGGAGTAATTCAACTCTTTACTACCATGAAAGACTTAATGGCTTTTGATGTACTGCCTCCTACTAGAAGGAAAAGAAGGTTTGATCTCATTTTCTTGTCAGGACATCATGTTTTTCATTAGTGTTGGCAGTGGAGCTGCAGTAGTTCACCAGGTATTTCTGGAACAAAATACTTTTGTGATGAGAAATAGACATTTGTGTTTTAGATGGAGTTGTAGAAAAAAAGGGGTTGAAAGAGACTTCTGGAAGTTAGCTAGTCCAATCTCTTGCTGGACACAGGTCACCTCTGAGAAAAGCCTGAGGAGATGTCTCTAAGAAAGATGAGTCCTGAGCTTCTGTTTCTTTCCACTGACTGTGAAAGGAGAGGAACTTAAATACAGATATTGATAATGATATTCCATATATACGTCGTGGTGGTACTGAGGTGCAGGTTAGAAAGCCAGAGCAGTTTTTTAGTCCACTGCTACAGAGCATTTCATTTTTACTATATCAGGTTTTGTATAATTGGATCACACTGTCCATAATGCTGTTTTCAGATAACTTGAAAAGTCACTTGTCACTTGTTTAGGCCAGATATGAAGCAAAACCAGTAAGTTCAACTACTTGTGTTGAATATGTTGTGTATATGTAGTAGTCTTCTGCTGTGGGTGATGCCTTGATAACATACAACGTACCAGCAGCCGCATGGAAAGTACATCTAACCACTTAGTCTGAATCTAAAAGCTGTGTACTAAATGGACCTGTAGTTTTCAGTGGTCTGACAATTCCTATGTTTGCATGATGAGAAATAAAGAAATTTAGCAGGTTGAAGTTATTTAGTACCGAATTGCCTCTTTGCAAAAAAAAAAAAAATCCTAGCCACCTCTGCATTTTCTGCCTCTATACAGTTCCATATATGTTAATATTGTCTAGTGAAAGTCTTCCATATATAGGCAGACATTATGCTTTTTGTGCTATTTCTTATTTAATTTACAAGTCAGTATGAATTTCCTTTTTCCGTTTTTAACATCAAGACAATAATTCAAAGTCACATGCGGGTTCAGAAGACACTGTGTACTTGGATACTCTTGTAGCAAAGAATCTGTTATGTTATGGAACCTGTTTTTTGGTAAATTACATTAGAGAATTAGCTTAATTTATTTCATTACCTTTGCCATTGTGGGACACGCACAAGCAATTTAGAGTATTAAACTGGAGCTGCACAGAAATGTGAGAAGTCTATTTAGGGCTCTCAAAATTTGATTCTTTTGGTAAGAGAGTATCTTGTGCCAAATGAACATTGGAGTGGCCTTCTGATTACTTTTAAATGTACACTGTAATTTCATTATGGTGACCTTGAATGTGGAGTTGTATCAGATCCTCACAGGCTGACTCATCTCTGCTTCACTCTGCTAATTCATAAAGGGTCAAATCTTCCAGTTCTTACTTATTCATCCCCTACAGAGAATTCCCCTGGATATCTAAACCACATATGACTTTCAGTCACAACAGATTTTGGGCAGTATCTTCATGGAGTATTCAAGTAAGTGACTGACATGGCCAAATGAAAAGATGCAATGGTCCTAAGCTCGTGATTTTGGACTGACCTCTTCATACAATAGCCTGGAGGGCAATGCTGTTTGGGAATATTCCTTTTCCATTACCCAGAGTCAGAAGAGAGTACAGGTGCTGTTTCAGGCACACTGCAGTACTCCTGTTTGGCTGAAAACTCTATGACATTGTTGGTGCACTGAGCACCATGACTGTAGCAGGTTTCTGAGCAAAAGAGAAGGGATTTAAGCATTTCTCTTATGTTTATGAGACATGACTTAACCGTGAGTCATATCTTGAAGTTTTATATTATCAGAAAGGTGCCATTGTGTGTGCCATTTATAAATGAATCTGCAGTTTCCTGTGAGCACATAAACTATGCAGTAATATGCTATAGAGTTTGAGCAACAGTAACTTTTTCCTTCCTTTTTTTTCTTTTCCTTAATTAAATTGGAAATGTACTGTATTAAATGTTTAGACATTAAATAGAAATATAAGGGGAAGAATGGCTACAGAGTTGTAATCCATGACCTCTGTATGAATCAATCTTAAGCAATGATATAGAACACCCTAGAAAATGAGGATGTAACAGGCAGAGGACCACCTACAATCTATATGCTATAAGGGAGGGGGTCACAGTTTAAGAAGGATTTATCTCTGGGAAGATTTGATAAGTCAATCACAATACCTAACACTTTGTCACCTGCTTGACTAAGACTAGAGCTGGGATCATCATCCTCTTTTTCACCTACATGTGAGTTTAACTGAGACTTAACACTTCCTCCACCTTGTTACTAGTATCAAAGGACATCACACAGAGAACCTTAGACGATGTGATGTCCAGACTTCTCATAGGGGCCCTACCACAGTCAGTGACTTCCTCAGGGGTTTCCACCTTTCAGTAAGAGTAGACGAGTAGTCAGTGCTTAAACGCCCAAATCAATGGCATGATCTCTTTTTCTACTCTGTGATCTAGACCTGATGATCTACCCAAGTTCCTCAGGAACGGCCAGTTACCTCCCTTGCCATGGAAGCCAGGTTGATATTTGCTTGCAAAGAGCTGCCTTAGAGGTGTGTTATTATGAGGCAGTGCATTTGTGTTGTGAAGGTTGTGTTTGTCACAGTTGCTGCTTTACTTGGTGATTCTTTGGGTATGGATAATAACACCGTGGCGTGGCTATCAGTTTGCATTAGGGAAAAGTAAACCATTTGCTTGACTTTTCCAATCATCCCAGACAATTATTTTTTTTAAGACTGGGTTCTTTTTGATATATCACTCTCTGGTCATTTTTCTGCTTTCAGAGAGAAAATTTCAAAGAAAGAATCTCATCCATCTTGTCCTGAATCTGCCAGAATGCTGTAGACGGCTACACTACCTGATGTTTATAGGGTAAGATCGAAACATTGATTTTTTAAGTTGAAACTTCCCGTTACCCTGAACAAATTGCGCTGAAGAAAAACTAATGGCATAGCTATTGCCCTTACAGATGAACAATACCTGGTTCATCTAGCATTCTGTTTTGTTTTGCAACCTCTGATAAAAATGTTTCTCTGTTAGTATGCACTTCTTTCTTTGACTTGCTTTCAACCTTTTTGTAGTAAAGCTGTTGAGAGAAGAAAGTCACAGCTACCTAGTATGCAGTAAATGGGTTATTCTTATTTTCATCCATGACAGATTAATAAATGAAAAAATTACTTAATGAATTTTTTTTCTGTGTCAGCTCAAACCTCTGACACTTGTAATTGCTACAACACCTTTGAGAAAGAAACTCATGCTGGGAACAGAGTTTCTTCGTAGTGAGATAGTGAACAGCTGCTCCCACATCTCTGTGTAAATATGTGTCTTAATCATTGGTGATTTCTCTGAGTTAAGCAAGGGAGATGAGGTTGACTGACCAAATCCTATGCTTGATGTACAAACGGAGCTCCCACAATTCCCACTCTAATTTGTAAAAAAAAAAAAAAAAGTGTCTCTGAGAAATGGTGGACTGTGTGCTTTACATTTAGAGTAGCTAGTGATAGTAGCAACTCCAAATGGTAAATTCTATCTCCTGCTCTGTAGAGCAATGAGTAGATTTAACCCTCTTTCTCACACACAACATGGCAATTTTCTAGCACTGTCTGGACGTAAATGTGATAGCAACATATGACTACTGAAGACCAGAGCGATCATGTATCACAGAGATAAGACTGTGTAAAGTAATAATCATAAAAATATGCAAACCCAACTCCCACTTTTCACTCCAAATACAAATCTATAACAAATGCCAGGAGAACATAAATATAAGACAAAGAAAATGTGTATTTATTATTTACTCTAAATATAGGATTTTCAATAGAGATTTAGCAAGCATGAATGAACCATTCTTTCTCTTGGAAGAGAGAAAGCTTGCAATGTGTGTTTTGCTTTGCCAGCAGCTTCTTACAAGAACACATGGTAATTTGACACTGCATTCAACTACAAAGAGATTGAACTCTGCCCCCTTAAGGTTTTTCTCCAGATATTCCAAATTTTATACCCACAAAATGATAGATGCCCTCAATTATGGTCAGGGAATGTTTCCTTAGTAATCTATAAATGGTTTTATTACTATGTGTGCTACTAGGAGTCCTTTCACAAGTAATCATAATTGCTTCCTTCTGTTTGCCAGTATTCTAGTAATTTTTGGGTTCCATCTTCATTCTAACCTCTCTGCCATTCACTGCAAGAATTTGTTTCACTATTTTATTTGCTGAAAACATTTCTACTGCTTTTCCTATTTTTCCTCAGGTCATTTGAGACTATTTAAGCAAAACTTGAGCAGGGGTGAAAGAAAATGTTTTGAATACTTTCAGCTCAGCGAAGGGGAATAAAATACAGAACCATGCTGGGTTTTGATGGACTAACTGATTTCTTTTGATGATGAATAGTAGCATACTGTGATTCTGCTTATGTAGTGTAGAGTATATTCTTCTAGAAGAAAAAAAAGGGTCTCAGGATTTATCCCTTAGTGGCACTGAATATCTGCTGAGTTTTCTTTTTTTCTCCCTCTATTTCTCTTTTTTTTGCAAGTCCATGAGAGAAGCAGCTTGCTTGTTTTTTAAGTTTGCTTGTGTTTTCTCCCTTCAGGAAAGTACGATGCGTTTCTGCATCAACATGCCTGAATCATTGCCATGTTTGTTGTTTTACTTTCAGGATAACCAGCAGAGGCTGGCTTGCCCCATGAACAAATGTGGAGAGTGGTATACTAAAAGAGGTTTTTTTTTCAAGGGCTGATCACTTTTGGACTTCCCTTCAGTGGTCAGCATGGTTAGCTGTGTGAGTCTGGAACCAAAGGTGGTAATCATTTGTTGTTTTTAGAGCTGATCTGTTTGATCTGGTCAACTGCTTTTCAAGCTTTCTGTGTCCTACCTGAACACTACTGTAAGAATGATAGATTAGCTGACTTTGAATTTGTCTGTGTTGTTTTTCTGCTTTAAACTTGTGAAAGTCTCATCAGAGCCTCTTCCTGGGACCAGAGACATTAAAATTGTCCTGCCTGAACAATCAACTTTGAAATTAAGTACACACTTTATAATCATATATATGGAAAATTAAATAAAGAGTAAAGAATCTCAGGAATGTAATTTTGTATTTACTGCACTATCTGGAAAGTTTCCATTGTGTTTAAAGAAGATGAAATTGAACTGTTGCTTTGAAACTGGCATTTTCTCACTTAAATAAGAGGAAGAAGATGTAGCTTGTGAAGACAAAAATCGATTTCTTGAATGAGGGACTGTTGTAGAAGAGTTATGCATGAGGGACTGGAAATTTACATAGTTCTGTTGTCAAGTGTCTGAATGGGATAGTCTGTGTAGAGTGAAAGCAAAAGGGTGTGTTTTATTCTGTGTTTGTTCTCTCTCATGTGCATTGAGCATCAAATCTCCTGTGCACTGAGCATCAAAATGCTGGTTTGGATTAGAGATAGATGTCAGTCTTTCTTCCTGCAAATCTTCTCTGTAAATTTGGTCTGTAAATGTCTTATCAAATGAAAACTCAGCAGTGATAAAAAAAAAACCTGTGTAGCCTGCAAGGTGAATGTCATGGTTAATCCATCTTATTTCAGAGACTGTTCTCAGACTACTGAGTTTTGTAGATGAATTCTTTTGCAGTTTGGGCTCAAGATTAAAATGTCTGGCAAGAATAACTGGAAAAGACACTCTGAATGAGGAAAAAGAAAACATCAGTAGAGTTACTTCTATGCTTCTCCTTTCACTAAGATCCAGAACCTATATCTCACAGGAGCCTACACGTACACTGTGAGTAAACTAAAGGCATTCTTAATAACTCTATAAACCGACTGGGAGAAGATAGAAAATCACTGCTTGCAAAATTTGCAGGTGCACTCAAGCTACTTGATAAGTAAATAGAGGTGGCAAGCTTGTCATACAGAGTGAGTTGGATTATTCTGTAAAATTGGTTGTTCTGAGTTGTGAGCTTTTAAAGACAACTGAATTGAGGACTGGATTTTGAATCACAGAATGTGGGTCTTGCTTTTGCTATAGGACACTGTTATACTGACATCAAAAAGTTCTGAAGTTCAATTACGAGGGTAGGCATTTCTGTTGAGATGGTTAGCCAAGGAGCTAATGTGACCTGGGTAGGTATCAACAAAGGCACAGGTAGGAGGAGAGGCAGGGCCATCTGTGTCAATACTAGCAAAGCCATCACTGGAACACTTCAGCTCTGAGGCCCTAATTTTGAGAATTCTTCTGAAAAATTGAAAAGGTTTTGAAAGTCTAAGCTGTTGTCTGGAAAACAGTAGAAACCTGAAAAACAGGTAGAAGCCTGAACCAATTACCTTAAATTATTCAAGTTACAGATATGTTTTCCTCATTGTCAAGAGATATCTAGATGTAGGAAAAACTTCAGAAAACTAACAGCTCTTTAATGCAGCAACAGAAAACTCAAGACTGAGAATTTTGCTACGCAAATAAAGATTTTAAACAAATTGCAGATGTTTTAAATGGTGAATATGCCTATGTCCTTGAGCAAGTCAAGGTAAATGTTGTGTATTTCCATTGCTAGAAGTTTAAGAATTCTGGCTGGACATGCTTCTAAAATATTTGATTCAGATTTATCCAAAGTTCAGGGATAATATGGAGTACATTAGATGAAGTTCCAGGGTTTAGACTAAAAGATTAATGGCTCCTTCTGGATCAAGGGTTGGTGAGACTTTAAAAATGTACTTTTTTAGTGAAGAGGGATACTCTCAGCATCATTGACTTTGCTGAAAATGGTATTATCAAAACACTTGTTAGTATTTCATTATTATTAGTCCTTTTAGCCAAGGAATTTGCACAGTACCAGATGCATGAATTGGGACAGGATCCTCTCCCGTGGTTTGGTCTCAGTCACCCCTCTATCTGATTTGAATGGTGGGAGGGGCCATAGGCACTTCCTCGTAGAAACTTCACCCCATGGTGGAGCAGAATCACAGCAGGACTTTGTTACACGAAGCATGGAAGTTGATGCACCCCCATTAGCTATCCCTCTCACCCACCCATACCTTTCCCATATGACTCTGCCTTTTCACCAGCTCTGCTCTGATGGTTTCATGAGGAAAAGGAAGATTGCTGCCACTTGAGGCTGGTAAGGCACAAAGAAGCAAACTGCAGTGAAAAGAGTGTGCAGAGAGCTTAGTCCAGCTCTGGTGAGAGGGAATAGGCAGGAGACACAGGCAGAAGTACAAGACAGCCAGGCAGCCAAGGGCTGGGCTAGTCTGTGCAGCACTCCTGAAGCTAGTATGCAAAACAGCTTGTTTAGCACCTCATAACTCTGTTATTATCCAGTAATTGTAATGGGGTGACAAGACCTAACAAAAGGAGTTGGAACATTTCTAAAACTTAACAATATATGGAGGTAGATGCATGCATATAAAACAGTCTTCCTGGAAAGAGGAAGACTTTTAATTCAGGTTGGAATGAGTTGTGGTACTTTCAGGAAGAGCCTGCTTGGATGCAGCATCATTCAAAGCCTCTCTGCTGGGTGGGTGTGCAGCCTGCTAACCTGACTCAAGGTCTTAGCTCAGGTCTTGCCCAGCTGAGAAGACTTGAACAGGGCCAGGGACCTAGGATTTCACTATGGGAACAGCTTTAACAGAGCTAATATGTTAGAATTGCAAGGAGGTTGACAGTAGTTCCAAGCTTATTGGTGTTCAGAAAATAATATCCCATTCTGATTGCACCTACTAGCAGAGTTACAGGAACTTCCCGTTCCTGGTGTTGGATTACATCTTGGAATGAAAGCCAGTGTCCTTTCCCCATGAGTGGGGTGGGGTGGGGGTTGCCTTTATACTCTGCAGTTTACCTTGCCAGGGCTCTTCCCTGAATTTTATAAACTTAAGTTAGGCAAACACACAGACAAGCTTTTCTGAACTTGGTCAAAGATCTGTAAATAACAAATTTAAGTTTGTGAATAATCTCAGTATAGAGTCTGGATTCCTGGATTCAAAGGGCCTCCCAGTAAAGCAGAACATAACAATTATGTGCATGCCAGAAACAAATTATGTTCACCTTGTAATTTGATTTTGATGTTATGTTTTGCAGTTATCTCCTTTGGCTCTGAGTCATTACTTGTAGTGGAAATACTGACACATGTAATGGCTCATAATAGTATATGGAAACTTTCCACTCTTCCCTCTGCATCTGGTCACCAGGACTCATTCACTTGTCTTCTTTTAGCAGCAGAAAAACATTAGACTGGATATGACCATAGGATATTAGCGTGCATCTGAGAAATGTTGAAAAAGCTTCTTCTCATATAAGTAATGGTGATTCTTAGCCAGACTGAACCTCATGCATGTTGAGCATGTGAAAGGGTGAAAGACTTCTGGACACTGAGGCTTACCAAGACTGTTCTGATGTCCTGAAAGGTTTTGTGTTACTTATTCCACACCTTTTATTAATTCCTCCTCTAACTTCTACGCAGCTAATGCAGATTGTTTGCCTAAATAACTCTAGAGATCTTATTGGAACTGTATATGTATTTCTTTTCTCTGCAATCTGAAAACCTGGAAGAATAGATAACTTCCCCTAGTACTTTCTTGCAAAGGAAATAAGGAGAAAATAAACTGATTCTATTGAAAAGCTCCAAACGTGCTTTTAAAAATGCTCTTGTTACAAATTAAGCCACAGACATTCTGCTACCTCTATAGGCAGCACCAACTTTAAAAATTGACAAAACTGCAGCAAATGACAACTAAGCACTGTTTTATTCCTAATTTAGAGAAACTGCCTTCCTTCTCATCCAAGCTGTAGATGCACAGTTGATGCTTCCTTTCAGACTGTTGATTTTAATCTGTATGTCGCTCTCCAGTGTCAAAGATAACTAGACTACAGTAGGGGCCGGTGCTATTTATCAGCAACTTACTAAGAAACAGAAAATAAAGCCTCTATCTAAACTTACATGATCTCCATAAAGCAATGTTTTTTTGCAAGTTTGTTGCTGTGACTGCACATGGAATATAGTTCTTTATGTTGAGTGTTACGTAGTTCTGTAAAACCGAGGAAAATACTGATTCCTGAAAACATTCTAATTATATATATGTTAATATTTAAAATTCTATTTATGCCCTTGGCACTTAGGAGCAACACGTGAAGCTATATTCATAAAAGTTCTTCTGACTCACTGGCAAGGAAGACTATTGCAGTACAGCATACTTTTTGTGCTGAGTAAGGGGAGATTGAGAATGCATTTAGATCCTGAAAATCCTGCTCCACTACCTAGTGATTTGCCATGTCTGCTGTGCTGCCTGACAATTCTTCACACTGCATTACTGCCCGGGCTCAGCAGAACAGAGAGTTCAGGGGTGACTAGCTGGGCGATAGAAAATATTCATTCTTCTGCCTGGATTCCTCCAAAGGTCTTGGTCTTATAAGCATTTTGTTTAAATATTTTTGTTCCCAAAGACATTTTGCAAAATGCAACCACAACTGCAATGTGGGGTTTTTTTTGTTGTTGTTGTTGTTTTTTTTTTGTAATAACAAACAGGAAGTAGCTATGGTGTTCCTTATTAATTAACTTGTCAGTGATTGAATTATTTGCTGGAAGGTGGGAGGATTTCTGCATTTTGAGCAATTCCCATCAAGCCTGAGAAGGTTCAGACCTATGTGTCCTATCTCCTAGGAGAAGCTCTGATTACAAGATTAAGCTAGGTCATGGCATTGACTCTTCACCTTTTGTAAACAGGTCACTTCACTAAGAACCCTCTTCAAGATCCACTGGGTGAACAGAAAGAAACTCTGTGGCTGCCTTCTAGGACAATCACCAGACTGGGCAGACACTTAGCTCCTAGACCTGGATAAAGTAGCAAAGAGTGAGGACTTGAATCTGGAGGGGATCTGGGCCAGCATGGCTGCTTGCCTATATTTTGGTTTCATTCAACAGGAACTGAAGTTTTTTCAGTTTGCTTCCTTGGTAATTTTTTACATGTTAATAGACTCAATACATACCCTGTGTACTTTGCAGTTCAGAGGGAACTGTCTGACTTAATGGCTGGAGGAGAGAGTAAATCATTAGGACTGTAAAAGTACCTTTGAAAGAGGTCAAAAGGCCCAAAGGGGAAAATAGCAAACCTTTGACTCTGTGTACCAAACAATTATACCTTGATGAAGTAAAGATCTGGGAAACACAAAGGGACAGGGAATTAATGGAGGAGTTGGAAATGCTGAGGATTAAAATGAGAAACTGGAAAGGCAGAAAGGGAGAGAGTGAGAGGGTAGCTCATACCTGACAGATAGACTAGTGGTGCAGACTTCCTTTTGAAAAGACTTTTTCAATTGTCAGTGCTGTAGCAAACTTTTTTTTTTTTTTTAATCCTCTAGGTACTTTACCCTAGAAGTCTTATTTAACAGCATAATTACATAATTCTGTGCTCAGTTAGCTTTATAAGCCTCAGTGGAGGAACATGAGCATCCCTTTCACAGAACCCTGCATTTTTCTTGCTCTTAATTTAATGCTTATGAAGAGCACATAAATTTATATTGATCTTTTTTTTCCTTGCAGGCTTCAGCCACATTAGTATATGGAACAGATGGGAGTCTTTAACTCATTAGAGGGAACAGTTTAATACTGATTCCATCAATCTGTTCTATTTTTACCTTGGAGATGGAAGTTTTTCTGTAAAGGGTGTAGTTAAATGCAGCTGCTGTTGTGTGTGTACCTAGATTGCAAGTTCTGAAGTTACTGAGGCAGAACAGAAGGAAACAGGAAAATTGCAGTGTAGATGAAAAGGGGACCTTTTGGCATTCTACCAAACAGAAACATAACTAGAGTGAATTTATACCCCTAGGGCACTTAAGTTACTTAAGCAGAAACAGGAATACACAAGCATGGCTTGGCACGGTTCAGAGTTTGACCTGTTCATGTTTTAAAAAAACCTCACTAACTCAGCTGATACATACACCACCTCCTCTAAATTTAATCGCTCTTGGACAATCAGGGTAGTTTTGTGTCTTCTGTTTTAGTGCTCCTCTGAAACTGTAGCATCTGGATGGCTTTAAGGACTGATTTGACTCAGTAAAACAGAAAAATGGGTGCTTCTGTGATTAACAGCTTCCTCACATCAGGTTTACTTTTCCTTTCTTCTTTTGTTTTTCATTGTTGAGTCTAGATTTCTGAAAGGTTAGTGTAGGAACTATCAGGGAAAGCTTCACTTAGAAGATCACCACACAATGCACAAGTAAGTCACAAAAGAGTGGGACATGTAGAAAAATATGACATTCATTTACTAAACAAATCAAGTTTCTGCAATGACAGTAGCTTCATTCTAGTAATTAGCACAATGTACAATATAGGAATATTTGTTTCAACTTAATTTGGGAAACTCCCTTGGAAAGATGACCACCATATAGAGCAACTGTTTATAGTGAGTGAAAGAGTTAATGGATTTTACAACTTTATTTCAAATCATGGTTTTCAAAACACTGAAAACACATCCTATGACTGCTTGTTTGAGCAGCAAGTAAAATTGTAATTGCGCTGGTGTTACTGGATGTGCAAAGGAAAGTGTAGTGAAAGCAAAAACATGACTGCAGAGTACATTAGATTTTGTTTTAAGGGTTTATACTGTCTCAGAAAAATAGTAAGAAAAAACGTAGTTATCATTCAAGGTAGAAACAATTATAAACTGGACAACAGATACATTGTGTGGGTTTTTTTCCCTTTGTTTCTGGTTTGTAGGAACATGCCCAGTAAAATTAGATCTTCGTTCTCCTAGAAATCCCTCCTTCTCTCATGACTTATCATATGACATGACACCAATGTAATGTTGGTAGCAGCCAGTGTCAGCCAGAAGTTCCAGCCAGAGAACTGGCTTTTTAGAAACAAGGTATTAATTTCATTACATTAACTAATTGTGGTGCCTTAATCTAAATCTCCATGTCTTTTTACTTTTGTCCTCATGAAGAAGTGTCATACCATTTCCTGAAAGTTCAGTTTGTTTCCTTTTAAGTGAATTTCTAAAGAAAACAAAGGTAATTTCAGATTATAGCCTTAAGTAAAGAATAAACTGCAATATCAGATAAATCCCTGTCCTTGTTTTCACAAAATAAATAAATTATATAAGAAATTGTTGCAAAAAGTTTCTAAATATGTATGTGATAAAAAGTGGCTTCTGACTTTGTAATTGCTTAGTCAAAGGGCCCTACAGAACATTCAGTAAACAGAACATACAGTAAACATTCTAGGATATTCGGTTCAGCTTCTTTCAAATTTGAATTTATTAGTAACTTATTATTTATACTGTTTATTTAAATAAAATAAGGCAATAGGTGGAACATGAAAATATGAATAATTTTAACAATGGGTTTTGTAACTGGCCATTCCAAATCAAATGTGTATGTCCCCACAGAGAGAAAAAACAGCAATACAACACTTAGTCAAGAACTTGCAGACAGCCTAATTTTTCTTTTTTTCATCTCTCAGTAAGCAAATAATGAATAAAACTCAGCATTGTCAATGAATATTGATTGCACCATTGAGTTTTCCTGCTCTGATGGTTTTAAAGGGAAAGTGTGGTTAGCACTGACACTTGAATTACAGTTTTCTTAAAATTTAACATAATTAATCCAGACATTGCCACATACACTGTGCATCTCAGACCACAAGCCCAAATTGCAGCTAACTTGCATCCTGATGCATAATGTTCATTTGCCATGACAGTCCTTGGTATATGCTAAAATAATAAAAATGTCCTGAGACCCGAGGAACTGCAAGACGTGGGTGCGGACCAAAGCCCGTGCCCTCAAACACAGCTGAGCCCGTGCTGAACTGATAGCAAGTGAAAACTTTCCAGAAGTGCCACGTCAACAGCTAGGAGGTTGTTCAGTGTGGGCATGTTCTCAGCTTGTTCTCTGGAAAAGGGCCCACACGTACTTTAGTAATCCTCTGGAAGCAGAATGAGGTTAAGGAGGAACAAAACACTCTGTAGCATTATTACAGTGCTGCAGGTGACTAGTGCTGCAGCTTGGTAAAAAAGCTGGAATCCAGTCCTTGCTCCAGACATTGTATATTTTAATAGATGAGTACTGGCTACTCTGATTGGTGCTCAGGATTTCCCCCTTTCTAATCAAGTGTCCTAGGACAACCCTGGCTAGGGTAGAGTCAGAGTCTGGCACAGAGGCAAAACTTCAACACCACACCCTCATTGATAGCTGAAGGGATTTTGAACCATTTCAGTTAAATAAAGGGCTAGAATGCAGGTCCCACAAGGCTCAGGCTTTAGTGAATAAGCTGTATTTTAAAAAAACCCCAAAAAACAACAACCATCAAGTGAAGTAAAATTTGTGGGTCTTGGAGAAACCAGAAACATTTTTGAACAAAAAGTAGCCTCACCTCCACTGACCTCCAGGAAAATCTGACCTACCAGTGTGTGCTAGGCTTGTTTTGAGCCAGTGAGCTGAGAGGAAGAAGGTATGGGAGTGCTTCAGAGCTGAGCTGTGGAGGGACCTCGGTCTGAGATCTGAATCAGTCTCCCAAAATGGGATTTGACCTGAACTTGGACTTTGGAAATCAGCAACTTTTTGGTATAGGACAAAAACAAATATGCAGTTGTGGCAGCTGCACAGTTAAATAGTTTTTAATGCTGCCAAGTAGAGGTTTCTGGACTGGGTTTCTTAATGCTGGGGACCATATTCCTCCTACTTTGTCTCTGGGCTGCTTTTGTCTCTGATCTGCATGACCAAATAGTCTCAAACGCAAATAAAGTTCAGTCAAATGCACAGTAGCTAGAGCAAATGTATATTTTCTTAAAAAAAAGAAGGGAGAGAGAGAAGTAAGAATTTCTGCTGAGAAAGGGTTTTAGAAGTTGATCTGAATAGTTAAAATGTACACAAATCAAAATCAAGGGTAAATCTTCCACTAACTTCACCCAAGAGAGGGATTAATTTATTTTATTTTTCTCTTCTCTATGCTTAATGTTCTATCTGGAAAGTTGAATTCTCTTTGAGGTGATTTCAAGCTTATTTGTAAAGATAGATTGCCTGTATGAAATGCAAAGTAGTACTATAAGATTGATAAATCAAGACGTGTAATTTTAAATGTTCATAAGGTATAGAATTTTAAAATTGTCTTCTTATAAGTATCTTGCAAATGAGAAACTTCAAACTACCCCACAGGTAGATTTTGAGGTCTGATATCAAAGGGTGAATATGTGTGTATGTGACTAAACATACTATTCTGTCACAGGTTGCCTTACAGCAAAGAGACTTTTATGCTTTTAGACGCATATGGTCCTGCTTATAGTCTACATAATGCAAGGATACCTTGGCAATTGTCATATCTTCACTAATAAGACTTATTTTTTTTTTTTAGGAAACACTGTCTAATTATAGCTTTGAAGATTTACTTGATTTAGAAATTAAACTGAGGCCCAGATTCTTAGATATATTAAGGTCCAAAAACCTGATGAATTGGTGCTGTCAGCTACATGCAAACTATGGCTAGAAGCAGAGGTTTTGTCTTCATTTCCCAGACAGCATAAAGTTAATGAGCCAAACACATGAAGACCTTTTACACAACCAAAAGAGAAGGGAAAAGAAAATTTTGGACTGGAAGTTGTTCAGAAATATTGAAACTGTTTGTAAATATGACCTAAAAACAAGAAAAGCCAGAGGCCATTAACAAACGAGTATTTGGTATCAGTGGGAAGACTTTATGATGGAAGCAAGTTTAGGGTGGCATTTGTGAAAGGTATGGTTTTGATAAAAGTTGCCATCTATGAGTTCATCTGACTAAAGTTGCCTGTAGCAACTCAGGCTACTTTGAAGGAAGTGCAAGAGAAACAGAGAAGTTGCTGAAATTAGTTTAACTTTGTTAGAAATTTTCCTTTTTATATTATTTTGATTTTTAATATTATTTTCATTTTTAATTATATTTTTAATGCCTTTATGTATATCTACTCTGGAACTGTGTCCTCTCAGAGATCCAAAAGCCCTACCTTGATTGCTCTGTGGAACGAGAGCAGCATGTCTTTTTCACTTATTTTGGCACATTTGGGAGACACTAGGGCTGTGCAGTAGAGCAGCAGATTACTTTTTTTTTTTTTTTCCTTTTCTCAAGGGCTGTTTTATTGAACAGAATATCTCTTTACAGATCTACTGTCTTTATGTTTTCAAGATACAGAGACTCTGAGCTATCAGCTGGCCACGGCCAGGACTTCTTACAAAGAAGTGTGTGAAAAAGTTTCCTTGGAACTCTTAAAGAGCAAGTGAAACTCCGAAGGATAAGAAGAAACCCCAAAACACCAGTTTCATGAAGAATGCCAAAAAGAAGGGCATGGGAAGGACAGTAGTTTAGCAAATCTACTACAAAGGCAGCTCTAAGCAAAGACCTGAAACATGGTAAGCTCTGGGATCCACACAAACGGCTGTCAGAGAAGAAGAGCATATGTATCTCTGCTTAGGATACAGAAGTTGTGTTGGCATTGTCCCTGCCAATTTTGAATTTCCCAAATGATGAGTCCAAACATTTAGTGGAGAGCTTAAAGACAGAAGAATAAAATAACTCCAGATGGCAATAACTTCAGTGGCAATGAAGACTGTGTGGAGAGACAACGATTTTGTTTTAGTATGCTTGATCACCAGTTGATGAATACCCAGGAAAGAAGGACCATAAAGACAGTTGTGTTATCTGTTTTCAAATGTAATCTTTTCACATTAGGCTTCTGGACAGCTCTGTGTGAAGTGGGAAATGGTTTATTGCTGGTGGTGTTTTCCATGCTGTCCGTGTTCCAGGGATAAATAACTCTGTTGCCAAGACTGTCGGCTTGTTACCTGTCACAAACAATAGATTGCTTCTTTATTAATTCTATGTAATTCTGGTTTCTGGGGTCACTACACAGTCTTCCCTCAGGTTATGTTGTTCTTATAAATCATATAGCTATTGCTTTAATGGTTTTTGCATCCTTCTCTAACTTCTACATGTTTTCTCTTATTTCTCTTGATGATTTGGGCAGTTTTAGTTACTGAATTAAAATTTTGCATCAATATATTATCACCCCCTAAAAAAAAAAATTAATCAGAAAAGAACCCCTCTTGTTTGTTAATGTCCGTCAAGATGAGGCCCAGTTTATATCAGCCTGGACTCCTCCTGCTCCAACATTAACTATGAACTCAAGAAAGCCATGTGTATTAGCAATGGCTTCTTGACATTCATGAGCTTATATTTTGATCGTGGTGAAGTTCAGTGGTTTAGTAATTTATCCTGGAAATAAACCCTGAACAGCAAAACCAAGCATGCGCTCTTTGCAATTTACTATTCTATACTTAAAGGACTAGAATCTAGTGTACAAATACACATTTTCGAATCTGTGGCCATTGTTGATTCGACTTATACTGTTCAAGATTCCTGTGTATCATTACGGTGCAGGGAAGGCAGATACAATTCCCTGAGGGCAAGGAAATGGCATCTAGCTCTCCTCCAAGAATGATTTGAAGGCACTTCATCCAATAGGAAATAGCCATCCTGCATGCTTGAAAAAAAACCATGAAAAAAAAAATGGAGAGTGAGGGCAGTGAGAACTGCGTGTAATCATCCCTCTAAAATAATTTTAGTGGAACCCTTCCAGGCTATGCCGAGGACAGAAAGATCTTGGGTCTATGTGGAAAAAACCCAGTTTGTAATATGTTTGAAAATGCATAATGAATTGCTTGGCGCTATGGGTGGGATGCACTCTGCCTAACTTCAGACACAGGCAGTATGGGAATCTGCATCCTAAAACAGGATGTCATCTGACACCCAATTTCAGCTGAACCCCATTTAGGAAGTCCACACCGTATCTGTAAAGCAGCTTAGTTCACTCTGCTTAATGGTGACCTTGATAAATTAGGCTTTTTTAACTCAGCAAGCAGCATTTAGAGAACTTGGCCCATACTCTGGTTTAGCATCCCCTCCCAAGAGTGAAAACACAAGGGACTGGCTCAGATCCACAGATGTTCTCCTAATGTCTGAGTTTCAGTGCACCCTGGTGCTCATTATCCCTGTGTCATTTCCCTTTCTAAGGAAAAGAGGCCAAAACAAGGGGAAAGAGTCTGGACCTTGTAAGGTTTCCAGTCCCTGAAGCATCTTCATGATTACTTTTGTGTTGGTTACAACAGATGCCTGTTAGATGACCTCGTCATGCAGACAACCTTCCCTGCCTGCAAAATACTTACTTCAAAGGAGGTAGCTTGTTGTCTGGGTCCATTACTTTCAAACAGTGCAGGACTTCAGCCAAGAGCCTACTATGAGACAATTTATACTGAGGTGCGTGGGAAGATGCTTTCAGTAAACACAGGGCAAGCTGAGCCTCTCAAAGTCCCCTGCATGTGTCTCAAAAGGGAGGAAGCTTCTGTGGGTATAAAGGCCTTGGGTTGGATTTCTGTCATGGGTCACTGTGAAATTTAGTCTTTCAAGAACTATTTCAAAAGCAAAACAAACTTCATGAGCTCCCTTCTTGGCTCTGGAGCTGCTTACTGCTTCATTCCTGGCTCTCCACGTCCCTACCATGTTAGTAATTGGAGAGATGAAGGGAGGAAAGAGGAGAGGGCAAACGGGCCAGTGACCAAGCAGATTTCAATGGGAACCATCCTCGAGTCAGTTGGATTTTTTGTCAACATATTCCTGAGAACATTTCAGTTCTAATAAGTCTGGCATTTTCTGTCAGAGAAATGCCAAGTGTAGAAAAGCTTCTGCCATGTCAGCTGTATTTTCAAATACATGCCTATTTATGTTAAAACTTTGACACACTGATGTTTTTCAGTTGGAATTAATGGAGATAGTTGAAAAAGCTGCTTAGAATAACTTACTCTGAGAGTCACACATGTTTATAGTAACACAGCAGAAAAACTCGGGGTGGTGGAGCCACAAGACTGTCATTAAATTGGTACTAGGTGATGGCTGTGAGCACTTTTTAGTCCTGACAGCTGGGTAACACTTTGCAAGTGAGAATGAAGAGAGGGAATCACGAGGGCCCAGCATCTTGTCACATCCCTGTTGAAGCCACCAAGTCCTGAAATGAGTGTGGGTGTCTGTGCCAGGACCCTCACTAAAAGCAAAGGGCTGAGATGATGAGTTATCCTACAAAGAGTGAAGTTTTACCGTAGAGATGGCATACAGTGAGCAGTACAACAGCTGACACGTATGGATCATTTAAATTGGTTTACTGCTTTGCAAAATGCTGTGTGTGGTGACTGATGTGAAAGCAGAAAAGGAAGCTTAGGTATGAGCTATGTTACTTGGGTTTCTCCAGAGAAAATTGGTTTATCTTCCACTCATCCATAAATTCAATTTGCCTCTTTGACTTCCTGTATTGATACAAATGGAGTAAATCAGATGACAGCTTAAGCAGACATGTTGAGGTAAGCATTTTTCATTCCCTTTTTTCAATTAACTGAGCTGCAATTGCATTATGGGCGACTCTGCTCGTCCAACTCATAAATATTCTTAATGCATTCTGTCTAGTGAAACCTGTGGTGACGCAAACAACTGGCCCTCTGACCCATCCTCTCCATTCTTTGACATATGTTTGGAGAGCTGCATTTTGAATTGGAGCTGTTGCTAGCTGGGATATAGAAATATTAAGAGTTCTTTGTATATCCACTTTCTTTCATATGTGGGTACAGGCTATTTAATTGTCAGATGGCCATTAGACCTCAGCAAATTGTAGCTGGAAGCAGGATTTTATAGCACAGGCTTGCTTTTAAGAGCCATTCTGGTACTGGTTTAAAATTAACTTTCAAAACATTTTATAGGATGTTTTCTTGCCTTAGAGGAGAGTACACTGGAATGAAGAGGAGATTTAAGGAGTGCAGATGCTTTGGCAAAGCCAGACAGAAAAAGATAAAAAAGTGTCCTGCATGATACCACTGTTATACAAATCAAAAATCAATGATGGTTGCAGAGAAAAGGAATGTAACAAACATCAGTATTTTTGCGGGTTTGAATACATGTAAATTTGCTTATTCTGAGAAATGCTGGTTTACTAGCCTCTGTAGGGGTAATTTAAAATATGTTTTACAGCCTACCCATGAACTAGTTATTCACTGCACTTGCAAACAAAGAGAACATTAGCTCTTTCAGCAGTATTGTGCTTGCTTTTTTTTTTTTAAGTGCTTTATCTGAAAGTTTATAACATGAAGATTTTCTTTCTTTTTTAAACAGAACAGTCCTGCTTGCCAGAAGAATGCAACAGACTTAATCAAGGACTAATTTAACTCTGAGTTTTGGAGCTATCGTGAAAACCACTTAGTGCTTTCTAATTTTAGGTTTTCTTACTGGCAGTATAATAAAACGATCCTGTCCAGATAGCCATCTTTCTTCTTACATCTGATGAGGATGAGAGCAATATAGATATGTAATTTTTATGTCATATTTCAAGAAAGTATTTCATTTTGTAAAGCCTATCGCAGCACTGCTCTGGAAAGAACATGTAGAGGCAGTATTTTTATGCTGTCTTATTGACAAGCCATAATATTTGCACTATAATTATCAAGTTTACTTTTCCACAGTGGGATATCATTGAATTTTAAGGTATTTTCAGAGCATCAGGTGAAGTTTAGAGTGGCAGAAAGTTTTACAGTTGATGTTGTGAAGATGCACAGAACATTTCTTTTTAATTTACTCTGCCCTACAAGATACCTATCAGCCAGACACTCCAAGATTGCTTGGCAAGACCACTGTGAATTATCCCCGTGTAAACCAGAGTCCAGACATTCCATCCTCTGGGTTAATGTTGTAACCCATAGGCTACAAGGTAAAATATTTGCATTTCTCTTCTCAGCCTTGAAGCCTATGATGTCCGTGTCTGCTGAGCTGCAGAGTCTTCATGGATGGTTTTCATACTCAGAACACTGTATGGACATATGAGAATGAGCTGCTCTCAGAAACATGTATTTTTAATATGATTCAAGACCCAGTGCTTCCTCTTCCTGAGAGCATCTCAAGGTGCTTTCCATTAGGAGAGAGCACCTCATTCAATACTGCAAAAGAACAAGGTCTAATATTTAGGAATGAGGTGATAATTTCTTGGCTTTCTGTATTGCTCTTTTGGAATTGTGCCTAATTCTCTCCATTATTTGTCTAAGAATGCTGACATGTTCTTCTGAGTTGCACTGCACGAGTCAGAAGTGCTTTGACTTGTACTGTGGATCTTCAACCCGTAACACAGGCTCTGTTAAAAATGTAGAAAGCCAGCTTTTAAAATCAAACATCAATGACACTGAGTTCAAGGAAGGTCCCACAGAACCTTGTGTTCTATGTTGTCACTTCAGAAAATTCTTGTTCGCATTAGCATCGCATCAACCACATACAGAGTGGCTGAAGAGTACAGGAAAAGAAATACTGACATTGAAAGAGAGCAAAGTCAAGCTTGGAGACATAGTGCAATCCATCTCTCAAAGGCGATGCACTCCTGGAAACTTCTCATTGTGTGGTGCTACTGGTACAAGACCTTTGCTGCCTTTCAGACTTCTGGAACCCCTATCCCTACTGAGAGTAGGTTGGCACAATGAACTTCCCTAACACTCCTCATCTGTCCTGGGAGACTCCAGTGGGTGGTTGAGAAAAAGCTGCTGATGTGACGGAATGGTTTGCTGGAGCTGAATTTAGGAGAAGCCTAGATAGGAAAGGCCTCATATCTGAGATGAAATTGTTGCTCCAGGATAGTGGAAAAGAAGCGCAGTCCACTCAAAATTGTTTGCAACATGCTGACTGGTATTTCTGTCACTTAGTGTTTTACTAAGGAGTTCTTGTGCCTTAATAGGAAGAAGGTGAGTGGATGGTGCCATCATTCCTATCTAAAGGTCACTCAAGAATTTGTGTTTACTAAATTATGCATTTGCAGTGGGTATCACAGGTGCAGTTTAATTGCAAATGGAACATGTAGTGGACAATATGCATAGTGTACTGCAGGAATACTGAGCAGAAATTGTTACCGTATTTCACTAAGAAGCTGTGGCCCAGACTATGAAGGAGAAAGTACATCCTTCCACTGTAAAGTTCCAGAAATCCTCTGCTGAGTTGAATTAACAAATAATTTTTCTCTTCCAAAGAATTCATGGAGTGATCTATTGAACTTTTATTGTTAATAACTATTTATTCTAATAATTCGTAGAATGCTTTAACTCTATGAAGCATTGTTTCAAAAATTTAAAAGAACTACATGGATGCTATTTGATGATTTTAGTCTAGGTCATGATTGTAATAACAGTTACTGTCTTGTTTTCTAGATAAAATATTAATTCAGAACATTAATTTCAACTGACTGTATTCAAAGAACACTAAGTAAGAGTGAATTGAAAGTTCCCAGAAATAAATATCTAAATCATACTTGAAATTCTAGTTAATCTCAAATTATTCATATCCCCACTAATCCTAGAGGTTAGTCCAATTTAGTCCTAATGGATATGACTGGAGATAGAGAGGGTTTTGGTTTTCTCCTGAAGGTTGTCTTATTCTTCTAGCTCTGTTCTAAAGATAATAAAGCCCATAAGCTGATGATATGAGCTGCTTAAGAGCACAGCATGAGTAATGCTGCTGTGAGAAGAAACCCACCCCAGCATGTGGTCTCGTTGGACTCTGTCCCCACACATGGTGCAAGGAAAGCTTATTAACTTAAAGCAGCCAAAGTAAACAAGCGCCTTTTTATCAATGGTATGGGGCTGTATGATCTCTTTGCTAAGGGGCAGGAGTGGCACTGGCAGCCTCCGTGCTGGAGAGCCATATCCTTCTCGGATTTCAGCAGACAGCAAATGCTCTTTGCAGTTTAAAGCAAAGCTCACAGTTGCACTGGCAGTGAGAATTCAGGCACTCTTCAGAGTGTTTTTGAAAAGCATCACAGTGGGGTTTTTTATAAAGTTTTAATATGAACGCTGTCATTCACAGCCATTCTGCACTGATGACAAGTAGCTCGGTCCTTTATGGCTTTCACTAGCCAACAGATGCCTGCTGGTTTTGTTGCAGAAGAAAAGAAAAAGGTAGCTTTATTTGGGCCAATTGGAGATTTTATACTGTTCTTTAACTTCGGCTGAGAGCTGAAATACTTTGTCTTCTGTCGGAGTCAGAGCATGGCTGCGAACTTGACTGGAACCTAATTCAGGGTTCATCAGTGGTGCATTCTGGGAAGCTTATAAAGACAAAAATCCAAAGTGTCCCCTTGGTTCCTACTTGAATTTCACCAGGAAAGGAGACACTCAGAGACACTCAGAGTTTTGTCTTCCAAATTCTGTGCACTTTTATTATGTTTATGTGCCTAATTTGTTTACAGTATTTTAATTGCCTGAGACATAAAACCATGTTCTTATTCAAGTGTATGTTTTTTTGCAGTCAGAGACATTATCCTAACACCCTTTAGTGTAGACTAGTCCTTATGAAGTTTTTGGATTAAAAATATGGGTAAATCCAATCCATCAATGGCCAGATACTGGATACCACAGATAGAATATCCATCAAATACTTAGACAAAAGTTTGATATTATATTATTATAGAATACACTATTTTTCTTGCTATCTGTCTGTAAAAAAACAGTCATATGATCACTGCAACTTTGACTTCTTTAAATAGATGGGTATCTGCTATTCCTTCTATGTCACACATTATTTGGACACTGCTGCAAACATAATGATGAGTTTTGCTAATGTATCACACAACATTCAACCAAAGACAACAAAAATTACCCTTACACTTAAGGTGACATAAGGTAGCAGACACCTTGATTTATATCCCCCTCTCTCCTGGCTTATTTACAAGATTAATTATTCTTCCTAGGTGCATCCAATAGCTTTGCACATAATATTTCTGTGTATCTGAATGCAAAAGGCATTAATAAATATACCTAATAAATCAGGCTAATTTAGGACCACACATGTCAGATGTTCTGAGAATTTGCTAATTAACAGTGCTGTACTCTGCAGATAGGAACCTCCAGAACCTGTTACAAACAGTCTGGTGTTCAGGAAGATTAATCATTGGGTGCGAGTCTTGGATTCTGAATGAGAATGTTCAATGGAGAAATTAAATTCCTTCAGGCAAACTGTAAGTTGTATACCCTGTTTCCACAGTCATCACTCACCTATTTGTTTATTTAAGATAGCAAATTACCACTCATGCCTCAATGTAAATTGCTGAGAGATGAAAGAGCCCCTTCCAGCTTTACCCACAGGCACTGAGTTTGGATCCTAAAAAAATGTGTTCACAGAAAAATATTTCTTTTTTTTTCACTACAGTGAAGGCAATAAAACTTGTATGTGACAAAAAGCACCTACTAGTTTTGTGAATATTGTAAGAATCCTGTGCCTCCCATGGCAATTTTTCTCTTGTTTCTACATTGGTTTTAGTGCATGTGTGGAGGAAAAAGGTACACAGTAGACAGTCATGTACATTTACCTGAAATATCACCTTTGCAGAGAAGGACCTGGGAGTCCTGAGGGCAGTGAAGTTGACTGTGGTCCAGCAATGTGCCCTTGTGGCAAAGAAAGCCAATGGTATCCCAAGCTGCATTAGGAAGAACAGGGACAGCAGGTCAAGAGTGGGGATCCTTAGCAATAGTGATGCCATACCTGGAATGCTGGCTCTGGGATGAGGAAGACATGAATGTACTGAACTTAGTCCAGCAAAGAGTCAAAAAGATGTTTAAAGGATTGGAGAATCATTTCTATAAGGAGAGGCTGATAGACCTGGGAATGTTCATCCTGGGGAAGACAAGGCAGAAGAGAGGGAAAAGGACCGCATTAAAATAAGAAGAACTTTATGGTCTTCTGATAAAATTTACTGATTCAAGGTACAAGACAGCATCTCCTGTTGTGACTGTCAGCTTGTGTTATGCATCAAAAAATAAGTATATTTTATAATTTTGTTGGGCAACTCTATAACTGATCTTTTTCCCTTTCCAGAAAGAAATACTTCAGTGACTAATGGGTTAGGTCACATTACATGGCAAAATTAAACACACATAAGTATTAGGAAAAGCCATTTTTCTTATCTTCTTCTGATGTTTATGGCAAATGTTTCTGTGTCTAGCTGTAAATGGTTGATGATTAATGAACTAAGTTAATGGTGTTAATTTGAGATGGACTATAGCAATATCAACTGAGCAGCAGATATGCTTGTAAAAAAAATACAGTGGGTTCATTCCCCCTCTGTATATTAAGGTTTTACCTAGGATCTTATGTCCTGTAATATCTCTATGTTTTCCTTTAATAGCCTCATATCCTTAAGCTTCTATATACAAGAGTTGTTTGGAACAAGGCAGGGCATCTGGACTCTGTCTGGAATAATGAAATTTTCTGTTTCTTCTGAGGTCAGCTGAGTTCATTGCAGAAAGCCAGACCAGCTGGGAATGTTATTCTGTGGCTCTCATTCTTTCAGGGAAGCATGAAACCAGATTTCAGTTTCTGGAAATGTAATGGGTTAAAATACAGTAACAGCCTTTTCTTCATCTCACATTTTATAAAATAATGGAGGCTATGAGCAAAGACAATATCTACATTCTCAGAAAGGGCAGCAGCACAGTCATATTTATCATGTCAGTTTTCTCTGAGATGTGCAGCTTCCAATAAATTTAATGTTCTGTCAGTGTGGAGGATAATGTGACCCTGAAAGTACAGGTATTGTAGAGTTGAAGAGCTTCCCCTCCAGGAAGCATAAAAATTACACAGAATTCAAGATAATGTAAGGCTGTTTTCAAATGTACAAAAGGAATTATTAGGCAGAAAAATATAAAGGCCTTTAATACTATTTTTTAAATTGCAAAACTTGTTGAAATACAGAATTCCCTAGGCACAGAAGGCTAAGAGTGGTGGCCTGGGCAAACTCAGCTTTAGAAGTAATTCTGAACAGGCATTAAAGAGAGAGCTGGCAAAGAGGAATACATCTAATTTCTCTTTAAGAGTTTAAATACATTTTTGACACCAGATATTATTACCTGGATGAGCAAGATATCTACTCCCTTTATCCCAAAAGGTGATTATATAAAAAGCCTAGAATTTTCATGTTCTTTTTGGAGTAAAAAATACCACTTCCCCAACCAACCCAAAGGAACGCTTTTTGCAGGGGTGAGGCTTGGTTCAAACTAATAATGTTGGAGCGGGCAAGAAAAGACTGTGCATTTGATCAGGAACCTTCCCAGCTCGTGTTAAAAATCAGGGAGAACTGACATGTCTTAGTCATGTCCTAATTCCCTGCCCCAAATTAAGATGTTGGCTCATGCTCCTGCCTATATACATGCTTTACCTGCAGTCCTATTGGTATGTGTCATACCTCTGTGCCTGTGTTTATATCAGAAATATTTTGAACCAGTAATTAATTTTTTGCTCATATTTTTGAAGACCACAGGTTAGTGTTTAATAAACCATGTGAGACGTTGTCAGGTAGTCTGCAACATGCCTGAAGCAACAAAATGATCTTTGTGTTTTCATACACGGATTCTTACAGGCAAATAAGCCAGCAAATGTAGGCAACATATGAACTTTAAAATTTAAATGTAATTTCCATATGGTTGTAAATAAAAACTACAGAGACAGCACAGCCTAAGTTGCCTTATGCAATTTTCATAAAAATCAGTTGTCCTTCTAATTAAAAGAGATTAAAAGGATTGAGAAGCACTGTGCTAGGTGATACTTTGGCCATCAGAATGAGTAAATCAGTTCTCTCAATGTAATTTATATTCTCAGCTAATGTGATTTTCTGTGAACTGCCTGCAGTATTTTTTTAAGTCATGTCATTTGCATGGGCCCTTTCTGAAAAACATATCCAGCCTTTACAGCCTTGAGTGGAATCTGAGCAGTGGGAACGTGCTGAGCAGCACGAGGAAAAGACAGGAGATTTGAGACTTTTAGGTATCCTAGCTTCAGGGAAGGATTTGCTCTGTTTTGTTTATCATGAATACTGTATTAAAATGGGAAATAAAGCAGTAGCCTCCTGTATTTCAAGTGAACAGTGCCTAGGGAGAGATCTAAGTATTTTCAGTGTGCAGTGGTTTGGTCCAGGTCTTTTTGTCTTCAGTATGAGTGACCATGCCCTGAAGCATAAGTTCCCAGGGCAACAGGTCATTATAAACCCTGAAAAGCACTTGTGGTTCACTGACTGAGAGCTGGCAAGTTGCTACATTACACTATCAGTATACCTTATTAGTAGTCCTTGGACTACCAATTGTGTGACCACAGTTTAGCCATCACTGTTCATCACTTTCAGTTGGAGGCTTGAGAAACTTTGAGGTTAAGTTAATGTGTTGGATGTTTCCACACACCCAACAGCTAAAGGACATGTGGTATCAACAGGTGCTGATATTTGCTCTGTAATATGCAAACTTAAGAGCATATGGACTGTGTTTGTGGGCTTATAACTATGTGATGGTAGTGATGAAAATGTTAGAGGTGCGCAGTGCATTCAGACAGGGTGAGAACACACTCTTCCTGGTGTATGTCTCTTCTTTTAATCTATTAATTTCATTTACTTCAGAAGTTTCTGATTCTTAGCAAAAAGCAGAAAAATTAAGTTAATAATAGATTTTCTTATTGGAAGCTTAGCAATCAAAAATAACATTCCATATACAGAACACATTATCAGACATGTAATTCTCTCCCAAAAGTCCGAGCTGGAGTGGATATAAATAATGGGCTGTGGCAGACAACTTGATGAACAATCAATAGCAATTTTTTGCAGGAAGCAAAATCTCAAAAGCACAAAAAAATCACCACATTCATTCCTACTGTTGTTGCTATCATTATCATCAAAAGCCCTGTTTCAGCTTAAGAAGTGGATAGCAAAATGAAGAATAAACAGAGGACAAGAAAACAAAGAACAATTCCAAAATCATCCCAAAGGATGATCAGAAAGAAGAAATGGAGGAAAACAGTTCTTTTATTATTTAGGATAATAGGTTCTGGGAATTCCACTTTAACAAAGAATCAGAACTGGATAAGGAACAGACATTGCAGATATCAGGGATTTAAGAAAAGCAGAACAACGATTAAAACAAGTCTCAAAGTCAGGCTTATATACAAGTATGTAGACCAAATATGTCTGGAAAACTTGCTCCAATGCACATGAAACCAAATCAGGTAAATAACTGGCTGTAATCACAAACCATGTAACGTGTGTACGCATACATGCATATGTGTTCACAAACTCAGGCAAACACAAAGTTTTATCTGGACCCACATAGCCCCAGATTAGTTATGAATTGATGTGTGAGGATAAACATGCCCACCACAGAAGTATCAGCTCAGTGTATGTTTACTAAGGCTTACCTAGAAATAAGCAATGGATGATGCAAGAAGTGCAAACATCGAAGACTGTGAGAAGCATCTTGCTGCTACTACATGTGACTGTATTGTGAAAATGATCTACTGATGTGCAATCTTTAAAGGGATGTATTCTGCAAGACACGGTCCCTAGTATTACAGAAAGGAAAACACTATTATATAGGGTAGTAGTATTAGGATAGAAGAAGAAAGTATTATGGATGGCTCAGATAACACTTGGGAAGATTGCTTAGCCATGGTCTCTCTGCCTTTGTTACCATCTGTTAAAGAGTAAAGTAGTACCTCTTTTGTTTGCTTGCCTATTTATATTATCATTATCTTTTCATTGCTGTCAATTTCTACAACAGGGCCTGCTGTTATCTCTGCTGTCATTCTGCACTCTGTGCCGGGTGACAGCAGAGATGTTGCCCTGTGGCACTGCCCTGTTCTCCCGGCTGTGGTGCCTGCACCATGCACAGCTCTGTGCTCTCCCAGGCAGTGAAATCCCCAGCTCAAACCCTGGTTTCTAATCCAGAACTCCATCTACTCTGTGGTTCCTTATAACTTCAGCTGCCATGTACAGCAGACCACTCTTTGCACTGAAGTTTTTAAGTCCAGTGGGAGTCTGAAGTGTTACAAGCAGGAAACACCCAGCTAAAGGAAAAAATGTTTCTGCTTTTTGCCATTCAGACCTCAGCCCATCTGCTGACAAAGTCTTGCTGCTCAGTCTCACAGGACAGGGCCTTCACCATCTGAGAGCGATGGGTTTTGTTCCTCATGTTCACTGGAGTTACATTGTTAATACAAAACTATGTGATGTGCATATATTGTACAAACAAGGGACAACAGCTATAATCACAGACAAGGCTCCATAATTTAAGCAGAGAATAAGACCTCATAGAAGCATAGGGCTTCTGTTCAAGACCATTAGCTCTAATGAAAATGCACATTTTTCATTAGGCTCTAATAGCCTGCTGCAAAGTAGGGCAACTGCTGTGCAGTGTTTGTAGAAACAAATTGCTAATCAGTCAATAAGGACCTTTACTGTGCACTCTGCTACAGTCAGCTTTTACCCATTTTCAGCTACACTGAATTATTTTAACTCCTTGAATTGTTACTTAGTGAAAAAGAAAACATATTTTATTTATAGAGTATTCACTGTGGCCATACAGAGTGAATTTTGCATCTTGAGTCCATTTTGTTAACATTTATACAGGTGATTTATTATCACTTGGATTTGCCTTATGGCATTTTTTTTCCTAAGGTTCAGAAAGTTTTTATTTTATACTGAAAGCTGGTAATGAATTGAATCAATCATTCTTTTAGAAATAGATTTTATAATTCCATTACAAGTGCCCCATGCAACCTAAATCTTAATGACAGGAGCTGTTGCTACCAGAGCACAAAAGCTAATCAGTGCTGAGTGAATTATTCACACAGAGGAAAACCGCAGGAGGAGGATCATATATATATGTGCGTGGGTATACACATACGTGTGTACATACAGATATATATAAAACTATATATGAAACCATGTAATTGATTTTTAAAAAACTCTTAAGGAATAAAACTTAATAATTTATTTTCTACAAGTAGTCAGACTCATATATGTTAATGGTGATAGACACAGCAAACAGAACCGGATTGTGCTTTTCCAATCTAGAATATGCAATAGCTGGCACCGTTCTTTTAGCAAGAAAATAGAACAACTATAGTAGTCCTTGCTGGGTATGAATTGAAGTACCATGGTTTTATGACAAGTTAGAATATGGTATAATATGAAATTCTGTTTTGATTATGAATGGAATATGGAGAAAATCCTCATTCCTATAACTAGTGATAACAATAACGTCAGTGATACCATTTTGGATCGAAATACTGAGAGTAATATTTTAGTGGAATTGAAGCTTCTATATGAGGACAAGAAGTACTGAATTTGAGGGAAAGCCAGAGAATTAAAATTTGGTAGCTTGGAAAATAATGCTGGCACCTGGAGAAATATGATAATTACATGCAAATATTTAAATGTTATCAAGATTAAGGATTAGTTTTATTTTTAATGTTTGACCTTCAGACAAGCTGATATGAGAGACAAGTTGCTAATTGAAAATGGGGTAAAACACTTAGTATGAAAAATACCCCTATAAGATAAATAAAAGAAATCTTAGACATCTTTATTGTCAAGGAAAATTTCTGCTGGATCTCTCAGATGTGTTTGATACTAAGGATGAAAAATAGCCTCATGAATATTTGGGAGACACATATTTGTTTAAGAAATAATTTCACCATTATGACCACATAGAAAACTGAATTTTAGCATGAAAAACTTGAGAAATATTGTATTTTCCACATTATGATAGTGCTGCCTGTTGGTGCTGTGTTTTGGATTAGATTATTTATCACAAAGATACACTGGACATAGTTATCTATAGAAGAGGCTATAAACCTTAGTGTAAAACAAATGGAAAGCGGATTGCAAGAGCTAAAGGTGCAATGTTTTTATTCATTTTTCCCTTGTGAGTTGTGACTGTGTATTCTGGAGTAATTCAGGAGCTTTTTACTACGGCATGATAAATGGCATTATTATATTGGTTGGATGGTTGCTATCAAATGAGTGTATCTAATCCCTTCTGCTCAATCTGACAGAACTATGGGATGCATGCAAACCCTATTTCAGTAAAGGTGGCTCATATAGGCTTTTGGAAAAGCATTTGACTTTTTAACACTGACAGTGAAGTTAATCCTAGTATTTTGAGAAGCACACATGCCAAGAGGAATTGTAAAATACCTTTTTAATTTGAAGTGAGTGGTACATGCAGGCTACTTAATGCTTCAGGATTTTAAGCCTAGGGGGAAGCAAGATAGGATGACATGAAAGCCTGATAGTTGGCACCTCATTATATAAAGGAGTCTGGAAACAAACTGTTAACACATGGCCTTTATAAACTAACACTTTTCCTTTCCTTCCCTTCCCTTCATTCTCTCACACATATTCAAGAGTGGACCCAGTAAAAGGAAATCCATCCAATGAACAACAAATCAAAGATTTCTTTGACTCCTGTTATACTGTAGTTATTGCGTTTCAGAATAGTATCTGTTTGAAGCACTCATTGGACCCTCTCAGATTTGTAGTCCTTTCACTCAGCCACGTGTATCCATGGCAGTGGTACTGTCCATTAGGTCTGTACATGAATTTAGTGTGATGAACTGCAGATACTGTGTGAGGGTGGTAGCAGTTATAGTCCATTGAATTGCCCTTGACCCAATATAAATATTTCCACTGACTGACTGATCACAGTTGAATCTTTCTATGTTCTCCAATATGTTTACTCTACTTTAAACACTCAGTTTTATCATAATGTTCTCTTTATAAAGACTGGTTTTTCACTTTAATGTTTCCATCCTCCAGGGTTTTTACTATGAGCTGATGATTCTGAGGTGTTTGCATTACATCTGTGTAATGAGTAGTGTATTTTGTCCAACAGAATGAATCAGAGAGACAATAACGTTCAGAGTCCCAGCCTTTGGAAGATGAGCCAACATTAACTCTCACCTTCTTGAGACACCCTTTCCCTCAAATGGGTTTGAAAGAAATCCAAGGGACTAGATATAAGGAAGAAATATTTTGCTGTGAGGGTAGTGAAACGCTGGAACAGGTTATGCAGAAAGGTGGCAGATGCCCCAACCCTGGCAACATTCAAGGGCAGGTTGGATGGGTCTCTGAACAATCTGATTGAGTTGAAGGTGTCTCTGACCATTACAATGAGTTTGGACAAGACGGCCTTTAAAAGTCCCTTCCAACCCAAACTATTCTGTGATTCTCTGATTCTGTGACCTGAGTGGTATGTCTACATCTAAAGTCTCAGTATTGCGGAGAAACACGTGAAGTTCTCACAAGACTTTTTTTTGCCTGCTGCATGTAGGTAGTTCTACTGTCCCACTTAACCACCTGGTCTGACCCATTTCGATATTTCTCCTGTGGGTCCTTGTTCCCTGTCTAATCACCTGTCTTACTTGTGTAATTACCCTTGGTTTACTTCTGGGGATAATAGAGGGAGATTTGATTTAGAGGTAACAAGACTGCTGAAAGCAACCTTACTCCAGCAACAGGTTTAGTTAACTTAGGCTATGACTCAGACATTGCTCAAAATAGGCTTATTCAATGCAACACGTATTGGTGAAACTTTGTTGGAGCTCTGAATGCATGATCTCATGTTCCCAACAACACAGTACAAATGAAGGGCTATTTCCAGACCTATGTCTAGACTTCCTCTTGGGAGTGATGCCATCAGTTTGGAAGATAGGTGAGTGGAAAAATTTTGCCCAAGAATATCATCCTGTTTATTTATTTGGTACAGACACTAAAATGTTTTAAGGCTCTCTTAGCCTATGATGACCTGACAAACGTAAATCCAGGCATAGAAATGTAAGTAAACAAGAGGGCAACACTTCTGTTCCTCATTTTTCTCAGGTACCTCACCTAATAGAGCTGCAATGAGAGCTGCCTGTTTTCCTTCGATCTAATTGTGTTGCCCCTTTGGAGCTAAAGTGAAACAAGTGCCTGCTGTAATGATACTACTCTTCTTTGGAAACATGTTGTGGCCAGTGCAGCATCTATCACTTTTTTGGTTATCTAGGGTAAATTATTGGGATGCTACTCTCTTCAGGCTCTACTTCTGCTTCTATATGACCTCACACTCACCCTAAGAATCTCAGGACAGTATTTACATCAAAACAGTTTGATCATAACAGAAGTTATGCTGGTTTCTCTCACATTGAAAAAGCCTATGGCTTGCCTGATTTCCCTTCAAAATGGAAAATAACAACTTTTAAAAGCTGTTCTCTTCATCTATACAGAGTCTCTCTTAAGCTCTGTACCATGGAGATCCTAGTCTCAGACCACTCTCTTCCCTCAAGTGTCTTCTCTTCTGCAGGACAGGTAATGTGAACAACAGACTTGTGCCTTTTGAAGATCCCTATATAGTCATAAATAGCCTTGGGCCTCTTTAATTGCAAAAATTATACATGTCATCTTATAGAGAAATTGTCATCTTCTGCTGACAGGCCCTGTACTGTGGTAAAATACCATCCCTGTTGGGTTTGATGTGCCTAAGAGGAACCAGAGCCCCTCAACATCTCTAGGCCCAAATCACATCTGCAAATTTCCCGGAAAATACTTGTAAGTGGGCAGAGTTTCAGATAGCTGAAAGGATATTTGCTCAGCATATGTGTGAAGTTTTATATACTTCTGTGTTAAACTCATAAACTCTTAAAGCAATTACCGAACACACAGTAGATATTAGGGTGGTTTTTTTTTTTTTGGAAGGAAACAGATTTTGTATTGGTAACCTTGGATTCCAGCCAGATTCCATTAATTTGCAATACATAAATGCTTTGCTGCTCACTACACTGCCTGACTAGCTGGAAAGCCATGAGGTAGTTCTGGTTTCAATGTCCAAGGAGCCATGGCTTTTAGGGGTACAAGCCAAACAATTGCAGTACTCATTTTTCCTTTAGTTTGCTGAGAGTGGTTTTGCTGAGATCTAAGAGACTGAGAGGTACTGGACATGGCTGGTCCTTTTCAGTTCAGTAAGAAGAAATTATTCAAAGAAGATAGAAGGCCTGGCACATCACTAGCTGATCCTCCAGAAGTTTTGGGCAGCTGTAAAATGACTGCAGATGTACAATGGCTTACAGCCAATGAACATATCCTTTTTCTCACCACGACTGAGTGGTGGCCATGCACTGAAATACATCCCTGAGTACACGGTACTCATCCACCTGGAATGGGACTTGGACAAGGGTATACCATGCCACTTGTTGATGCTGAGAAATTTGTTTTTCTCTCTGTGGAAACAAAGCGTGGTGGAGGATAAGAGGGTTGTCTACATGAGTCTTGCTTTTACAGATATTCTGGAGTCAATCAGGGCACAGGCAACAGAACACAGATGCTTGGAAGAGTTCCCAAGCCCATCAGGTAAGACAGCCAGCAGGATCAGTGTCTTAAATATTAAGAGTAATATGCTTTAATGTCTAATTAAACTGTTAGTTATACATAGTGAAACATAGGAAAACAAATGCAAGACGCAACCTTTTAGGGTGAATGCTATTTACAGGGGCAAAAATGAGCAAGAGGAATGAACACAGTGGAATAATGTTATCCAGATGCTGTCTAGGCACAGCAGTGAGCTCAGTGGTGGAGTTTCACTGAAAATACACAGGCATACTTTAATCCCAAGAGAACGTCTAAACTGATGAAAACACATTATTGCTTCTGTCCTCTCCCAGTTTCCCAATTTCTTGTGCTTTGAGTGATAAAGATTGCTAACAAAGCCGGTACAATTCCTTTCACTCTTTCAGTCGGATCTTGGTATTGGGAGCCAGTAAAATTTTAGGTGCTGGTTTAAGCATTCTTCCAAGTAAACAAGTAAAAAAAAAAAACAAAAAAAAAACTACCATGCAATTTATTGCTGAAATAATGTTTTTGCTGTCAGAGAACAAAAAAAAATAGTCCATCCAGACCATGCAGCATAAGATCAGAACTCCTTTATTTAATTCAGTAGCACAAAGAAGAACTCAAATGATTCACTGCCACAAAACAGTGTAAATGTATCAGGAAGTAATCATCTGCCTCCACAGATCAGAGAGGTACCTAAAATCTTGCAGATCCAGTTTATCTGTGCTTTCATTCTTTCATGCTGTTTTATTAGACAAAGCTCAAAGCTGACAGCACCTAACTCTCTTTACTCAGATGCAATCAGCAATTAAGACAAAGTCTTACTACTTGTTTATCTTCCAGCACTTGGGAATGTGAAATACCTCTATACTGTTAGTGTTTGGCTAGATTTCTTAGTCAGAGCCAGCTCTAGCAAACTCCATCACTTAAGTTTTAGAATAAGTACTGCTGGGACCCTCCCTCTTTCTGTGGTCCTGCTAAGTGGCTGCTAGGAATTCTTGTGGAACATGAAGACACTCCAAGATCCTGGCCTCTGTGCACAAAACGGCAGCTCTCCAAAAGGAAAGCCTGAAGGAAGAGAATCAATCCATAGGTTTATTCTTGTTTCCACAATGAATAGTAATAGTACTTGAGGTATCACATGTTCCTTCTGGTGAGATGTCACTCTTCCTGATGACTCCATTAGTGGAGGACAAATGGAGACATCTTAGGTCACCTGGAGAAGATGCCTTCAATTCAAAGCTTAGTTCTTACTTTGGTATAAAGTCTCATAAAAACTAGACCTCAAAATTGGGAGACATTTGAAATATGGATAGTCTGAAATAGTTATTTATGAAGCTTTTGGTATAGAAAGAGCTTAGAAGGAAAGAATCAAATGGACTCAGCCTTGCAAATGTTATTTTTCCATGAATAAACACAGTCTTTGAAGTGAAGAGCCCATACACAAAAGCACTGCTGAAATGATCACTTGTGGTGAAATCGACGAAGTGATGGACAAAGTGAGGGGGGAGACCGGCTGAAGAATGCAATGGAGTGACAAAAAACCAGAGGCTGAGATATTTAGGACTGACTAGTTATTGAGAATGGGCCATCTTTCTTTATGGTCTTACTTTACAAATCCAAAAAAGAGAAGGAAAAAACCCTTTGGTTGCTGTTACTCTGTACAGAGAGAAGATACAATGATTTATTAAAGTTTTGGAAAAATTAAACATTTGAACAAAACCTGAGACAGGACCAACAAGAAGACAGAAGCACCAGTCTTTGTAGTCTAACCTTGACTGAAGGGAAAGTGTACTATGTGCTACTTCCAGTATGTACTGCATATTTTATTGCTCAGGCAGCAACAAAAACTGATAGGCAGAAACAGAAGGGCTTGTACATGTCTGTCTTCTTAATGGTTTGCAGCTACCACATCAGGATTTCACTCTCCCAGCTGATCTGAAAGTTCCAGGGTTGCAAGATGGAAAGTGGCTGATAATACATATTTCAATTTGATTAAAACTTAAAGATTCAGAATTTGGGAAAGTTAACTTACCCTGTTGCCCAAAGGAAAAGAAGGAGAAAAAAATAAGGAAATTAAGCAGTGAAGAGACCGGGTCCCATTTGAGTTATAGGGGTTTGATTTATGATAACCATTGTAATTTTCAACCTTCTCCAGTACAGATATGGGGACTGCTCCCTCAGCTCATCTGTCTTCTTTAAGAGGAAGGAAAATTTCATCTTCAGGACTCATTCCATATCCTTTGAATCTTCTTGCATTGTAGATATTTTTTTTACCCCCAACAGTGTTTATTAGCCCAAGTCAGATACATTAGTTTCTTTTCTTCCATATTGAGCATATATGTATGTGCTTACATGTATGCACATGCATGCACATGTAGAGTACATAAAGGCAGGTCTGTTTCTGACAGTGGTGAGCAGCAGGCTGGTGCATGCTGATGTGAAAGAGGCATAGAGATCCTTCCCCTGCCATACCCTGCCTACACCATGATTAGTGGTGTAGGGACTTTCTGAACTGGAGGCTACTTTCAGACTTCTTTTTTGTTATTTTTCCTTCATACCCTTCCTAGGAATAGAGAACTTCTACCATACCCAGCCTGAGCAGGGATCATTTGAGCTATACACACTGATGACTTACTGTGCTATGTAACACTGTCATTCATCTGCTTCAGTGGTTGCCCCAGGTCCATTTCAGAAACTAATATGAGATATATGGACTTGAAGAGTTAATTAAGTTCGGGAGGCTGTACGATTTGCCCAGCAATATTTTAGGAAGGTCTGTAAGCACTGGTTGTTGAGGGAACAGGCATTGTTATAGAACATAAAGCAGAGATGAAGTCAGAAGTAATCCAAGGTCTCTAGTGTATTATAGCACGGAATATTAGATCAGCAAACAGATATCAATAACTCATTCTGCAAATGATAGCTGCAACTGCAAAGGTAATAGTTATATTTTTCTCAAAATTGGGAGAGTGTACCTTTGCCTGAGTGACAAAACTGTTATCCCTGTATCAGAAGTGCAAAACAGGATGGCAGCAGGACAACCTTAAAGTTCATTTGACAGACAGACTTTGAGAGGCTGTGATTTCCCTCCCATCATAGTCCTGAAAATCTCATATTTCAGTGCTCATTGTAATATTCTTCCACAGAAAGGCAGAAAAACAGAGAGGAAGACTAATGCTTTCTTCTCAGAGACTTACCTGCTTTGTATACTTTCTGCACAACCTCCTACTGAAGTTACCTGGAACCTGCAGATGGATGGAGACTGTCAGTAGTACCAAGGGTCTCTTTGGACTGAGAAGATACGCTTTTTTTATAACTGCAGTGTCCCCTGTCTCTGCAACCAGGACTTGTGTCTTTAAAATGGGTAGTGGCAAAAAGCTGTGGAAGATCTTTAGGTGGATTCTTGTTGTCCAGAACTTCTAAAACTGGTGAAAATGTGGGTTTATGTTCTGGTGCACAGAGAGTTTTCCTTGTGACAATGAGCTTATGCAAGAGATACCCTCAAATCAAACACCTTTAATAAAGGAAATCTAAGCCAATATTGCCCTCCCTGTCACACTTTTCCCTAGTACTTGTGAGACATCAATTTTGTTTGTACGTGGCATGTAATCTGCACTAACACTCTTTCACTATGATGTTGAAAGAATGGTTTTTAAAAACCTTGAACAAATACTATAAAACTTACCAGAAGTACTTTAAATCAAATACTTACTGTTAACCAAATTAACTTAATAGTAATAATAAAAAATTAAACTCTCTGTTTTGGTAAGAATTAAAAAAACCCCAAAAAACAAAACCCCAAACCCAAATATTCTTGCACAGCTGAAGAAGGAAAGTGTTTTATTGAATGGAGAAAAAAGAAAATACATCACCAGTTTCCAGGATGTAGAAAGCTGAATCATCCTAGCTGAACCACTGGAGAGAATCTGACATATTCAGCTCAGTAGCTCAGTAAGATATGTTGCTAGTCCTATCTTGGAAATGATAGCTTTATGAAGCAAGAGTTGCTTAATCTTCTTTCCCAGAAGTCCATCACATTGTATGGTTCCAAGAAGACTTCCTCTTCTGCATGCTAAATCAGGGTTTGCTTGGCTTATACTATTTTGTTATTTTGTCCATTACTGGAAAGTTTTTCATGCTATGCTTCGGCCAGCATAGGTATGCTTGACGTCTGCCAGGTGGTTTTTAGGTTTGGGTGCAAACAAGAGAGGAGAGGAAGAACACAAACCAGCCTCTAGCTTTCTCTGTCCTAACTTTTGAGAATATGAAGATGTAAGAAAGTACATTTTCAAATCAAATATCTAGGTTTTTCACTAGGGTGTTCCTCCATCACAGCCCTGGTAACATGGCAGGAATATTAATGTTTTATTAGGCTCTGAATTTATTTGCCTGATTTTAGAAACCTGTACTTGGATGTTTTCACTGAGGAAGTTATCTGTGTATTTCCATTGTGTGTGTTGTGAGATATATTATTTAAGCAGTTTATGTAGGAAGAGCTATTATTGCAGAATGTAGTCAGGGTATCCTTGTTTTTCATCGGTATTGTAACCTTCAACAAAATAGACAACACGTGCATATCTCTGTTAGTCCCACTCCATCACCAGAAAATCAAAGCAGACATTCATATTTAGGAAAATCTGGCCTAAATATTCCCTTGAATGTCCAAGTATAAATATTGATAGCTCTGTATCCACAGTATGCTTCTGTATTTCCCTCTTATCTTTATCAGTATTGGTGTTAAATGGGCAGTCTGGGGATACAGAAACTGCAGAACAAATTCATTACAGAGACTTCCTACCTCAGGCAGCAGTAGCTGGAATTTAAAATCAGTCTGCCCTCCTCCAAAACAGAATGCATATATGAAGACAGTTCAATGTCCACATCTCCCATTTGCAATAATTCATTTAGTTACGTTAATAAAAGCTATCTATTCGATTTGTCAAATTGCATTACAGAGGCTGCTGGAGCTGACAGGAATTATCTTGTCTCCTGCCCTAGCGCCTGGCTGCCAAATCGGGGAGGTGGTGGACGTTAAGACCAGTTTTGCCATGGCTCATTTACTCCTGCTGTGCTGGTTTATTCCATTTAGCTCTAAGTAGGATGAAGAGAGACAAGCTTCAGCCAATTTGCCCTGTACAAGAGCATAGCCTTCAGCCCTGTAATGACTGAAGAGCTGTAGGTACAAGTAGCAGAGCCACAGTGAGCTCCTTCAGGTCATGAACTCTGGCAGAATGACTTCTTCTGAGTCACATGCTGGACTTTTGCCTAGTTTATGTGAAATCAGCTCCCATGATTTTTAGTCATTGATAGCTCAGGTCTGCAGCTGGAGCACGTAATTGAAATGGTTGTAAAAGGAGTTTGAAGGCTAAGAAAGTAGGAAGATGGGAGAGGGGGTTAAAACAAAAGGCTACATGCAACATTGCTGGAAATCCATGAAGTGACAAAGAAATCAACTGGAGAAACAGAGATAACAGCACTAATGCACAACAATGCTTTTATTCTCATTATAGTTTTCCTCTGAAATGCATGTTTGTGTCTACAGTGGTGTGCCATTTGGTAGATTGCCCCCTTCCATGGATCTTTTTTTGGTTATTATTTATTTTCTGATCAGCAGACTTGATTCTCTTTGTAGGCAGAGTCCAGTTTGAAACAATACCATATAACCTTATGGCAATGTTGTAAAAACCTGAGAATGTTTACCTCTCTGCAGGACACTTCACATATCTATGGACTACAGCCTATCCATCCCTGAAGTGCTCCTGCATCACCTGTCATGAAGCTGGGGAGCCAGTGACCATCTGTTTTGGTTGATGTCAGCCGCTAAAGAGGGTAGGTATCACACAGTGAGGCTGAGCAGTGGTGAGATGCCAAAGCAGGGCTTTACTATGACAAGAGGCCAGCAGGTCAAGCTACCAGTGTAGCATGAAAATAAAATGAAAACGATGTGCTGTGGGTCTGTTCTGGCTTTGCTGTGTTATCCACATGTAAGTGACGCTGAAGAAGGAAAAGATCCAGGCATACACTTAGGCTGCAATTTTCCCAGACCACAAGAGGCGTTCTCAAAGACTTATTCTGTGCAGTCATTTTTCTTTTGTTAATGCATATCAGCTTGGGCAAGGGCAAATTCACCCTTTTAGCTGGGCCTAGAGGCTGAACACAGCTGAGATTTTGCACAGAAGTCACAAGACCTTCCCCTGCTTTTTGTAGGAGACAGTCTTCCCTTTCCCAAGTCTATTTACTAGAAAAAGAAATCCTTCCCTCACATCTCAAATTAACAGTTACCAAGGCCTAGTGCACAATTCTGAACATCTCATGGAGAAAGTTACTTATTGAGTCCCTGGATAGCTGAGCAGAAGTTAAAGAAGAAAGGAAAACAAACCCAATTCACATCATATAGGCAAAATTGGCCCTTGGAGTAACTTCTCTCCAGGTCCATAGAAGATTTAGCTTGATACTCAGAAAACACATACCATTTGTGAGGATAACTGGATTTCTATGGAAAACTGGAGGGCACCTGAAATATTTCAGATTAAAGCAGTTTTGGTCACAGAAACTTAGTAAGTAATTTAACAGAGAGGCACATGTATGTTTTAGTTGTATATGTTTAAGGGCTTATAAATAATTCCCAGAATCTGATTAATAAAAAAAATAAATCAGAGTTTGACGAAGAATCGAGCTCCAAAATGACAATATTGTACATTTATAGGGTTTGAGAGGTGATAAAATTCAGTGGTTTAATAGATGTTGTGTTTCTGACCAAGCATGACTAAATTTTGCAAACCAAACACTACCCACTTGCTTACCTCCTATAGCAGCACAGAAGATTTCTAAAAACCATATTTGTGGTTAAAGACTAAATAGGATAAATAACTGCAAAAGACACAGAAAACACATTTTGTTCAAACAGTTTCTCATCCTTTACAGGAATGACTAGAAAACAAATGTCACTTTGGGTTAATATAACCTGTCTTGATCAGTCTTGCTTTGGTGCATGTTGCATTGTGTGACAGCAGTCATAAGATGTGCTTTGCTGGATTCTAAGCTTGAAGAGAAACATAACTGTGTAATTTCTCTAGCATTCACATTGTCTGTCCCCAGGCAGGTATTCAGTTTTTATAAGTGATGAGCTCGTTAAGATTTCTGCTTCTTAAAAGCCCCTTAGGGAGACATTTGTCTGTTACCATTCTGTATTTAAAGTCCGTAACTGCAAAATTTTGTTGCAATGTTGTCATTCAGCCATCAGCATAGTGTCAATAGCTTGGATTTATAACACATGTATCTTTCCATCGATGGTTAATGTAGGTAAGTGAATCAGCTTTGGAAATCAAATAGTTCCAGAACTTTTAACAATATAACCATTTTGGGTTGCATGAAAAAATTTTAAAAACATTCTTTCAGTTGTCTGCCTTTGAAATTTTCTTGCAAACTAAGGGCATGTTGAGTCCCGTGTTTGCACATACACATCACCCATGATGAGCAGTTGTAAGGAGAGATGGAGAGTGGCTTAGAAAATTGGACTCATGAGAATTAAATATCCGAAATCAGAAACCATCTTGGAAAATGCCAGCTACACAAGTATTTGGCAGGACACTTTCTGGGAGAAAATGAAGATAACTTTTAGCTGCAATAGAAGTTCTGGACACAATTATGCCATCATTTTAAATTGGCACACAAGGCTTATAAAAGCCAAGTATATTGTGTCATGGTATTGCATTTTGATAATTAAACTGCCTTATTAGTGCAGTCTCCTGTATCAGCTGGAGATTTTCAGCTAGAGAATATACATTTTCCTAAGAAACACAGACAGAAAGCTAACTAAAAAAAAAAAAAAAAGACAACTTGATACAAGAAGCAGACTTTTTTATGATAAGGGACTTAAAAGCACAAAAAAAAGATATGAAAGCATCTCACTACAGACTTGGAACAGAGCAGTTGTTTAAAGTCTTAAAGTCAGCAATATATCCAGTCTTGTACAGCACCAGAAGATGCAGGTGCAGGGACTGGTATTAAAGAAGGTTGTGAGAGTGTGACTTTCCCCCAAATGCTAATGAAACACTTAGCTAACGTTAAAACGGCCATGTCAAAGTTTTAGGCAGCTTGTTTTTGCTCCCTACAGGACTGGCCTGTAGGAAGATATCTCTAGTGGCATCCACTAATGGGGAAATGTAAACTGCATTATTTAACTGTGTAGAAAACAAAGGCCTCAGGCGTGTGCTACAAATAATATTTTTTTAATGGAATATTGTAACCCTCATCTAATCACTGAATTTCTGATACCACACATTCTCCCTACCATGTTTTGTAGTTCTGCAGGTGTGCTTCACAGCATCTCCTTCACTGAGCTTTCCAACAGCTCACTTTTGTAGCTATCTCTATGGTGAGCTGATGAAATAATTCCGTCCCATTTTGCATAAAAAATACATCTTTTGAAACAGAGTTCATATTGCCTTTTTTCAGATCTGTGATAAATCTCTGTGCACGTTATTCTAAATGGCAGTGTATGTAAAGAAAGATGGACCTATAAATTGCTTTATTTCTTCTGTGTACTGATATATCTGGGCATTGCCTCAAAATTGCATTAAGTTCCTTCTGATCTATTTCACAGTCATAGAACTATTAAGGTTGGAAAAGACTCCTAAGATCATAGAGTCTAACTGTTAACCTTACACTGCCAAGTCCACTACTAAACACGTCCCCAAGTGACACATCTACACATCTTTAAATACTTCCAGGAATGGTGACTTCACCACTTCCCTGGGCAGTCTGTTTCAATGCTTAACCACCCTTTCTGTGAAGGAATCTAAGCCTCCCCTGGTGCAACTGGAGACCATTTCCTCTTGTCCTGTCCCTTGGTACTTGTGAGAAGAGGCTGACCCCCATCTCACTGCAGCCTCCTTTAATGTATTTGTAGAGAGTAGTAATGTCCTCTCTGAGATTCCTTTTCTCCATGCTAAACAACCCCATCTGTTTCAACCACTCCTCATGAGACTTGCGTGCCAGATCCTTCCTCATCTCTGTCATCCTTCTCTCATTATGCTCCAGCACCTCAATGTTTTTCTTGTAGTGAATAGCCCAAAACTGAACACAGGATTTGAGGTGGGGCCTCACCAGTGCTGAGTGCAGGGAGATGATCATTGCCCTGGTCCTGCTGATACAAGCCAGGATGCCATTTTCCTGCTTGGCCACCTGGGCACACTGCTGGCTCTTATTCAGCCACTGTTGAGGAGCACTTCCAGGTTCTTTTCTGCCAGGCAACTCTCCAGACACTCCGTCCCAAGCCTGTAGCATTGCAGGGGTTATTGTGACCCAAGTGCAGGATGCAGCACTTCGCCTTGTTGAACATCATACAATTGGCTTCAGCCCATTGATCCAGCCTGTCCAGATCCCTCTGTAGAGCTTTCCTGCCCTCCAGCAGGTCAACACTCCTGCCCAACTTGGTGTCAACCGCAAAGTGACTGAGGGTACACTCAATCCTCCTGTTCAAGCTGATGATAAGGATATTAAAAAGGACCAGCCCCAGTAAAGAGACCTGAAGAACATCCCTGAGAGTGGCTGCCATCTGAGTGTAACTCCATCTCCACCACCACTCTCTAGACCCAGCCACACAGACAGATTTTTAATCCCATGAACACTGCACATGTTCAAGCCATGAGCAGCCAGTTTTTCAGGATAATGCTGTGGGAAATGGTGTCAAAGAATTTACTAAAGTCCAGGCAGACACCATGCACAGCATTTCCCTCAACAACTAAGCAGGTCAGCTTGTCATAGAAGGAGAACAGGCTGGTGAAGAAGCACCTCCCTTTCACAAATCCATGCTGGCTGGGACTGATCCTGTACATGCCATGTGATGGCACTCATGATGATCTCTTCCATGGCCTTCCCTAGCACCAAGGTCAGGCTGATTTGCCTGTAGCTCCCTGGATCCTCTTTCTGGCCCTTCATCTAGATGGGTGTCACTTATGCCAACTTCCAGTCACCTGGGACCTCCCCACTTAGCCAGTACTGCTGGTAAATGATGGAAAGTGGCTTGGTGAGCACATCTGCCAGCTTCCTCAGTACCCTTGGGTGGATCCTATCTGGTTCCATACACTTGTGTGTGTCTAAGTGGTGTAGCAGGTTGCTGACCATTTCTTCTTGGATTGTGGGGGCTTCAGTCTGCTCCTCGTCACTGTCTTGCATCTCAGGAGGCTGGGTACCCAGACAACTATTATTTAATTACTATTTAATAATTAAAATTATTTATTTATTTATTATTAAACCTCATCCTTTGGCTCATCCTTTGTCCCTATGGTACCTCCCATATCCAATGAAGGATGAAGATACTTCTTAGTCCTGTTTTTGTTTCTGATGTATTTATAGAAACGTTCTTTGTTGCCTTTTATGGCAGCAAACAGATAAGGTTCTAGTTGGTCTTCAGCCCTCCTAATTTTCTCCCTGCATAACTTCATGGCATCCTTTCAGTCCTCCTGAGTTGCCTGTCCCTTCCTCCAAAGGTCATAAAGTTTCTTTTTCTTTCCTGAGTTCCAGCCAAAGGTCTCTGTTCAGCCAGGCTGGTCTTCTTTCCTGCTGGCTTATCTTTCAGAATAGGCTGCTCCCATGCCTTTAAGATTTTCTTCTTTGAGAATGTCCAGCCTCCTTTGGCTTTCATGTCTGCCTCCCAGTTCTCTCATCCAGCATCCTAAGCAGACCAAAGACTTCCTCTGCAAGTCCCAGGTAGTTGTTCTGTTGGTACCTCTCCTTACTTCAATGGCAAGTTCAATCGCCACTGTATTGTTCAGAATTGTTTTGGAATTTTTTTTTGCCGAAACAAGCTTATGTTTGACCTGCCTCAGATGCTAAAGTTTGGCAGAGCTGGTTAATATGAAATGGTCAGTTTAACATTTAATGCAACATCAGACAGAAACGCTGTAGAACATAAACTATCCCTCAAAATCCTTCATGGACTGCTGGTGGAAGCAATGTAATATGCCAGTCATTACAAGAAAGAGTGGAAAGGGACCAATATGCATCTGGGAATCTTATCTATTGGAAGAAAGACCTTCAGTATCTAAAGTTTTTCATTTCTCCTGTAATAACCTTGCATTGGAACTTTTGACTGCAACAAGATCAGAATTGATGGTGGTGATTTATACTTCACTCTCCCTCTTGCTTTTGCTTTGGTGTCTATACAAAATTATTGACTTGCAAAGTATTTCTTATTCAGTTGGGTCTTGGAGAGTGAAGATAAATAATTACTCTTTGGAAGTTTTTGCTCTAAGCTTTTGCTCTAAGAGCTTTTGCTCTAAAAGGAATATGTGTGCATTATTCATATAATTTTAGAGGAAAAGGATACTACAGCAATGAAATTAAATGTTTTAATTCTGTGTATATTTGAACACAGTACATTTAGTATGGCATTCCTGATAGTTGTTGTGAAGGTCCCGCTGACATTTCACTGACGTTTATTCTCTTTAGATAACTAAAAAAATTACAAGACGTGGAACTAAGGCTAAGAATGGTATGAAAAATCTAAGAATTAAATATTTGTGTTCTGTTATTACAAGTCAATATATTTAAAAAAAATCATGTTTCAAATCTTTTAAAGATGACTTAAAATATATGTAGGTTCTAATTATTCTAGTTAAGTCCTTTCCCTGTATATATACTTAAAAACTTACATTTATGTATGCATTAATTTAACACTTTCTCTGTACTTCTCTTAAAATTGCTTCAGCGTTCTAGATACTATATTGCCACCCACCTGCAAAACTCAAGCAAGGTCTAAAAAGAGGAGTCATTAAATCTCAGCTAGTTGGCAGCTAATCTGTGAACCATGAAAAAAGGCTACTGTATTTAGTATTTGGTTGGGATTTTTTTATATACTTGGCCAAGAACAGGAGACAAGTATAAACATAAGTCATGGTTTAAAGAGCTTACAGTTAAAAAACCTTCAGAAAATTACTAACATAGAAATCAAAAATCCAATTAACATTAAAGTAATGCACCATGAAACTCAAGGAATGGTTGTTTTCTATCACAGAATTAGTATAAAATATGATATTGGCGGCATATATTTGACAGGATGTCTAGGGCATGTGCTATCACTCCAGGGTTTCTTTAGCAATTGTCTTCAAAGAGACATGTCAATACTCAAAAGAGAGGACAGTTGTTTATTCTGAAAGTACCAGCAGTGGAACTCAAAGAACTACTAGATCAGGTGTACACAGTAAAACAATGAGTCTTAGATAATGAAAACACAGATAAATTATAAAAGCAATAGTGCAGGCCTTAAAAACAGACTGAAGAAACGAAAAACTACAAAGTTCATTACCTGCTAATCCTGCAGGATTCACATTTCATTAAAGAGGAGATCATTTTAGGCATTGAGGCAGAGCACTGAACTTATAAGCCTCTAAGGTGTTTTACAGGAATGCTGGAAAAGGGTAGGCAGCTCATGTGAAATTAAACGCCTCTTTAAACAGTAATATTATTGTAACCAACTAGCAATTGCTAATTTAGCAGTAAATACTGTGCCAAATACAGTGTTTGCCTGGAAGAGGGCATCTTTGCGCAGCAACTTGACAGCTTTATATATCTACTACAGGAAATAGTTCTGCACATCAAACTGTTAACACCACATTGCATGCACAAGGTCATACAAAAACCTGCCAGACATTACTCAGAACAAATGAGAGCCAAAGAACAGCCACCTTTTGAATTAATTTTGCTAATTCTGTACTGGGGAAATGGCTGTTGAAGCAGAAGGCTAGCGATGTATTTATTATTTCCATCATTATTTATATTACAACAGAATGTAGGTATTCTAGAAAAGTTTTGGCCTTCTTAGGAATATTGCAGTTACACAGGAAAAGATCTTGCCTTAGAGAACTAAAAGCAAACCAAAATAAACAAGATGAGGAAAAGCAAAAGGAAAGAGGTACGGTGACTTTCTTTTGGCCAGGCAACATGTGAGCAATAAGACAACAGATCAGATCCATTCCTCTTGTGTTCATCGACCTTCAGCTGCTCCTACTCTGGCTGCCTGCTCAGCTGGTCTGACCTAGGACAGTCAAACACCCATTTTGAAAAGAGCCCAATATGGTCTAGGACACAAGGGAAGACCATTTTTTGGATGGATCTGCCACCTGTCTTGTTCCCTGGTACTGCAGACAACGGCACTCCCTTCCCGGCCCCACTGCTCCTGTTAGGTTATAAAACAGGACACTTCAGAGGCATGTAGCCTAATTTGGCATTTATTGTTTTTAATTGTAAAAATATAAGCCAGACTTGTGCTTAGCTAGTTTGTATGAATGTTTGCCCTTGTCCTGCCTCTTGGCTTTACATATATTCTCTTCTTCAGGTGTATGTGAATAACTTTCCCTAACAGGGACTGTCTCCCTATACATTTGTGTTTTTCTTTAGCACAGTGAAACTGCAGCCATTCAGCCTTTGCAATAATTGTCAAAATCGACATAAAATCAGAGGGGTAAATAATATAAGGAGAAAAGAGACAAAAACAGAAGAATAGTCTGGTGCAAATCTTTGTTGTGGTAGAATAAATAAATATGTGGGATCCAAACCCTTTCATCATCTCCTGCCCTTAGTGACAACCTGGGAAAAAGAAGATAGTACAGAAGCTGTGTGAAGACTTTAAAGAAGCCATATACTTCCAAGGCCTGCTTCAGCACTCTCTAATCCATTCTCTAGTGCAATCCAAATGATAACACATATGTGAGTCTTATTCTTGCCCTCTTTGTCACAGACCCTCAGTTTCAGTTGCACATAAACATCATGGTGGACTTGCATTTAGAAAAGCAATTTCTTGATGCCTTAATGACTGTTAGTTACAAGGACTCCACTACTTATCTAGAAGTTTAGTGCCTCTCCATATGAAATATTTATATACAGGCCATTGCTGGGTATTGCTTAAGTGGGACGGGGTACAGGACAAACATATCTATTCATTCCCATCTTCATTAGTTGGGACTGTTTTGATTTAGAAATAAAAGTTAACTTGTTATTAGTGGATATCATTATTCCCAAGTTGCTTTGTCTCTGTATATGTACTGTTTAGTAAAGCACAATATTTTTTGTTTGCTCTTGCTACAGGCCTTTGTTACCCTACAGTGTTCTGCATGACAAAACTGTTCCAGACCATGCATTTCAAATGGGTTGCTAAATCAGAATTTCTGTACTGATAACATTTGTCAAAATGGCTCTTTGTGTGATTAAGAAGAATCTATTACTAATGCGATTTTTATTTTTGAATATTCAATTACAGTTTGTAACTCTTTAATTTCATACCCACTGTTTTTTTCCAGGACTAGTCTGGCATACAGTGACAGGAGAGACAGGACCATTAGCTGTCATTACTAAACTGAGTAATGGAAATTCTCTGCATTGTCCTGATATTGCCATTCAGTGTCATATTGCCAAATGCCTATTTTCTCTGATATTTCTACTCATGACAGCAAACAATGCAATTGCTATGAGACCTCTGCATTTTTTATGTGCATATTTTTAAATGAAAAAATTGTTGTGAAATAAATCTTTTTACTGACAGTTTCTCTAGTCTCATTAAAAATCTCAGTATTCCTTAGGTAGCTGGAAAGCAATGTAAATCTACAGGATGAGTGATGCAGTTGTAAATGTTTTACTTGGTAAAGTAAAAGGGAATGACATAAGAGATCCCTCAGACAAAGCCCTTTTTTCTGAACATATAGCCTACAAGACAACTCATTTCTGGTTTTACCTTGCTAATGGTGCATGTATATTTCTCACAGTGTATCCGAATAGAAATGGCTTATGAATGAAAATTAGTTATAAAAGGGCAGTGCTGAGTATCGCAAGTTTTGATGCAAGCATTCATGCAAGATAAGTTAAACATGCATTGTAGTCAGTTCCTCAGTCATAGGACTAAACTGTTTGTACAACTCATATTTTCTTAAGTTTTTATTTCTGCTTTGAAGTAGTTTAAGAAGAATTAGTATTGAAGGAGCAGTCACTCAACTGTTTTTAAAATACTGGTTCCCTTTAAATGTTAACATTGGAATCCTGTGAGTGGTCCTGTTCAGGAATGAAGGCTCCATCTTTCTTTTTTAGCAGGGAAATAAGCTCCTAATGAATATATAACTTCTTTATTTTCTTATTCAAATGTTATGTTATTCTGCTAAAATTACATTTTTATTACGTTATAAGCAGTTTTGGTCAAGAGAAATCCTTGAGGACATTTCACCAGAAGTAGAAAAATGGATTTTAGACTGATGAAAGTACAGATTTGTTTTCCAGTCCCAAAATAAGGCAACTGTGCTTGCTCCTTAATGTGGACTCCTTACATGGATAGCTGCTGTAATGAGTGCATAAACAAATATTAGATATTATGCAAATACCATATTAACTTACGCAGTAAAGGAATAGAAATCAATCTTTGGTAGTAACCACAACAAAATCTCTGGGTGATTCAAGTTTTAACTCATTGGGTCCAAATCTTTCTCTCCTTGTCTCCTACTGTACATGTTTCTACAACTTCTGCCTTACACGTAGAGGTGATCCTGCTCAACATCATGTTTCCGATGTGTGATATGAGGAAGGTATCATTACAGACTCATGGCTACAATTCAGGGCTCTGTAAGATGACTTTCCAGACATTTGCATTTTTATTGTCAGTTTTCTTGGCATTATTAGAAGTAAAACAATCCATAGGAATCACAGGTATTTTTCTTTCCTGTTTCCATCAACCAGAACCTGGTGTTCTGTATAGCTTTATACAGATGAAATAATTCATTTTAATAGCTCATCTTAAAACTTAAGAAATACATCTGTCCTTTTTAGGTTGTCTGTCTTACAACCAGTTACTGAAGTTTATCACTAATCTGCAGTTAGTATATGGCTTTGAGTGTTTAATAATTGTACATTTAACAATACCCAGCAGAACAGACAACAGATATAAAAGAACATCATGTCTTCAAATGTTACTTTCCTGTTGGGTAGGAAACAAAAATAAAGTAGAAATTATTAGTTCATTGCTTTGCTGGATCATAATATTTTCTTACAGTTATACAGAATAATAAAATTTACATAGCTCTCTGGTATACAAGCTCTGAGGAATTGTATTACTTCTGTTATTCAGTCAACTTCTCTGCCATATTTTCTCCACCTCATCTTTGTGAGTACAAAACAAACTGTAGAGGCTAAAAATCTTTTTTTATTGCTAACTACTTACATGTACTTTGTGTGATGACTTTATTGGAGTGGGAAAACCACACTGTAGAAGAAGTCAAATTAAGATCCTCTGGATTTCAAAGGTGCTGCTATATAGTAGAGCAAAAGAAGGAAACCTGAACATTGTTAAAGGAGCAATTGCATGTTACACTGAGCAGTTCCACAAGCAATGTGGAATTGAACAGTGTAACTGTGGAGTAATGGGTAGGGTTAAAAGTTAAAGGAATAAGGATTACAGAGGAGACACAGCTGCTGCTTTTCAGATGAAACACAGTGATATGCCCCACAAAGGTTCCCCAAACACTGATAAACACCTGGTATAGAGGATGCACCAGAGTGGGGGTGATGTGAAGGAACTGTGGCCTCCCTCTACAAACATCCTGCAGGAAGGTGATGCTTTGACTGTGCCATATCTGTCCACCAAGAAAGACAGATGCTAAGGACATCAACCTAATTAAGAACTTATTATTACAGTCACTCAAACTCCACCTAAACCTAAAGAAATAGTATAAAAGGAAGTTGGAAATAGAGAAAAAATCAGAGGGAGATTTCCACCAAAACTGCTGGATTCATTGATGGATTGAACCTCTCTTCCCCACCCTGGCCAGGGATGCCTGTTGGGTGAGAAACTTATGTTACATCCACTAACTATTTCTTTTAAGGACTAGAGTTCACTTTTGCTCTATAATATATTAGTAGATCGTTTTATTTTAGAGTTTATGCTTGTGCCTGCTTTATGGTGTTATTAGATTACTTTAAGTGTGTTCTTGCATCTAGACTCTTGTCACTGACAACCACCAACCTTATTAACTTGTCACAATTTGTATTAATAGACAGTGTTATTCTGTAAACTGTTAAAGTGAGTCATTTATAAGGTGCTGACAGTTTGCTGACAGCAGAATAACATGTGGGAAGACCTGCCGGGGGGTTCTCCCTGTACGCTGTTATGTGGCAGTCTCCAAAAAGGGCAACCAAATTGCCCCAATCTTGTGATTCTGTCTTGTGAAGAGTTCCCTTACAGGATACCTGACAGATTGGGTTGGATATACATAGTTTTGTTTTCCTTGAGACACTGTCTCTGTGGGTTGAGAAAATCTCACCACTCCAAGGTTCGAGCATATCCCCCCCCACAACTGAACTCTGCAGCACTTCGTTGACTACTTTCTTTGCATGTGATTCTGACGGATGATACGGTTTATAAAGATGGCTCTCTCCCATTATTGAGTGACTACTGGTAGGCGAAATGTAATTTCATGTTCAGACAACTCACCGTGGTGCTGAGGACAGACTTATTCACTGTGCTTGATCACAGACTGGAACAATAGAAGCACCAAAGGATGGAGAGATAGAGGCAAGACCTAGAGGCTGGTGGGCAGCAGGTACCTATTCATTACTCTCACCGTGGCCATGCTCCTACCCAGCCTCAAAGGAGAACAAGCCTTACACAGTTATGGCTCTGCAGTGGATAGTTACATGAGGTAAAGTGGGTATTTTTTTGTCAAAATAACATCAGTCAAAGATAATCTGTCTTCTACTTAATCACTCTGAAATCACGATAAGTGAGGTAACTGGAGCTGTCCTATTTCTTGGAAGGCAGGCCCTCAGTGACACATTAGGTTTTTGGGAGCATCTTTCCCTCTAAGTCCTTTCGAAAATTCTGTTCAATATTTTGATGGATGTGAATTGCACAAAGTGCGGTTCAGCACTCTAATCTCTGTTATTATTACACAGATAATAATTATATTCCATTGGCAGGATATATTCAATTCCTTTTGCTTGCAATGAAATTCATTAGCTTGGCAAAAAAATGACCATGGCCATTTCCAAATAAGCAAATGAATTTTAGTACTTCAGTCACACCCATGGAAAACTCTTACATAGAAGAATTAGCAAATGGCTAAGTGGCATTATACATTAAGGGATGCCACTCAAATCTAATGTGCTTAGACTCCTAGGATGATGTATATTAGGGCCAGGAGCAATATGAAATGTATGTCTGTGACACATAGGACCTGACCATTATTGCTATTTCACCCACAGGATCTATTTTAGCACTACTTCTTCTTTTTGCCTATAAGATTCCAATTATTTCAGGAATTCAATGATGAGGAATATGATGAGGAATCTGCTATAATTCCCACTGAAAATCTACTCTAATATATTGTATACCCATATGTTTTTAATTAATATATTTCCATTTTCAGTATCTCCTCTCATTGCTCTTTGTATGTGAAGATAATCTAATCATTCTTAGCTTCCAATACAAAGTAATTTTCTACCACAAGGTATTTTGTAATGCTGTGTTTATGCACTAAGTGCAAAATTGAAATAGCACCCCTGTTTTTCTGTGCTTTGTCTGCTCGATGAAGAAATTTATTACCCACTAATTTTTTTACCACTGCAAGAATTTTTCCCAGTTTCTGCCAGATTTGAAGTGTTTACATGATCATACAGTTTGAAGTAGGATTTCTTTCACTAAAAATATTAATGTGATTGTCCACATTCATGTTAAATTCTTTAGGTCAATATAACCTCAGAAAATGGTCTTCTTAAATCCTTTTTCATCTTGAGAGCTATCCTATCATCATTCCTCTACTCTTCATGAGAGGTTTTCACATTTTGCTTTCATAGTTCTAGTTCTTCCATCTCATTAAGCAGGTTTCCTGCATTAGTTCACTAACCACTTCATTGTTTTCTTCTGAACTCACAGTGTTTCCTAAGTCAATTAAATACAGCAAATCTGATCAACTCTTTCATCCGCAGATGTACTTTCTCTTTTGCCCCTTCTGTCCACTACGTTATCCTCCAGTATAGCTTTGTATCTGACTACAACCTCATTTCCAGTGTTTTTTTGCCTTTTATTTATTATCAGCCGTTCTTCAGATAGCGTATGTCTCTCTCAGTCACAACATGTTCCCTGCAACCTAGATGGAAGATTTCTTTATCTATTTTTGTATCCTTGATTGCTGAAGGCCAGTGCTCCAGACAGTCAGGTGCAAACCCTCCCCTGAGAATTATGCTCTTTCTGGGAATACTTGCTAAAAGTTAAAAGTCCCAAGGTCCCTAAGCAGAGTTTCCTAAGCATGCTTTTGCTGTATTTTTGGCCACAGCTGGCCTGCACATGGCATTTTATCTATCATGTCGTGTGGCAAAACAGTTCATTAATGCTTCCACAGCAATCATCAGTACACCGTTACTTTTTCTTGCCTTTTTTGAAGCTGCAGGATTATGGACTTGCTTTTTGCTGAGTAAGAATTTACAGGATATCAGGGCTTTTGCCTTAAAACCTGCTTCAGTGTTTCAAAGGTGTGGATGGGAATTGCAAAAAGAGACCAGAGTGTCATAGCCTCAAGGAAGTGTCTACACTACATGACACTCTTTGAAAACCCCAGCCTGTGCTTTACTCCTGGAAGGAACACCTCAGTATGCTGGAATACAAACCAGTGTGACTTATTTTCCCCATCCATGAGTAGACAGTATTGAACTCGTGTTTTTACAAAGCATCTATGGGATAAATACTCTTCATATTTGGCATGTGTCATTATGACAACATTTGGATAGTCACCTATCTGTATCTTTCCTTTGATGATCAAGCCCTTAATAGGAGTATAAAAGCACAGATTTAGTTTTCAGTCTGCTAAATTTTTTATTTCTAAATAATTTTATTTATAACACATTTAATGCCAGGGATGACTTAATGTCCCTCTACAAAGGGAAAAGCTGCCCAAACCTTGCTCCAGTGTGCTCACGCAAAAGGTGGATAACAGCTGCAGTCTTGAGGCACATGAGTTCCTGCTCCCATTGTGCATTTTGTGCTCTTCACCAAACTCACAGCCCCTGTCTCAGGATGACACTCCCAAGTGAAAGGTCCCTGGCAAGGAGTCTGCAGGAAGGAGTCCCACTGAATGTAGATTATCCTGGAGCTCAGGGGCTTCTCCTGCTCTTTGTGACTGTGAGGACAAGGAGGATATTACTGAAATGAGAGCTCTATTTCCTACATGGGATCCAGGCTTTGGGGTAGGGCTGTAGCCATTGTGACCATGCTGATCCCCTGGGTGAGGGCCAGATCCTGCTCTGGCAGGACTAATCTCTGTGGGGCTGCACCTATGAGACAGAACTTCAGGTGATGCAGACTGATAATAAAATAAACATCTTTATTTTTAATAGATGGACAAAACAGACCCCAAACCAGACAGTATTTTCCTGAAATGTATGGGCACTATTGGATACAATACAAATGAAGTCAAAACATATATATATCTATATTATGTTTCCTATCTGCTTTGTTAAGTATATTCTTAATATAACGTTTCTGACACAGACAAAAATATACTTTTTTTTTTTTTTAAACAGCCACAAATACTGCCCTGATTAATAGCAGATTTACAATAACTTACTAACTGCACATGGAACTTGATCAATACACTTGAAGGGCAGAAGGAAAAATGAATAACAGTTTTTTTCCTATGATACTTCTATTTCCTAAATTGTTGTACTATATGAAAATAAAAGACTCAATCTGACTTTTACTATATTTGATCCACCTAATGTTTACATTCAGTTCAGGTTCACAAAAGTATTTTTTATTTATAATACATATACCATCCCATTTGAACAAATATAGATGAAATAATAACCTTTTTGACATGTCAGCTATGTTATTAACCTTGATTTTATGAAAATAGCTCATGCAAAGGAGGTAAAAATCCCTGTCAAATAAATGTTATTCACAAATGCTAAGAATATGAAAGTAAAATGTATGATTTTGATATGAATATTTTATCTAGACACTGTAGGCTCAGAAACCTCAGTGTCTGAAAATGAGCTGTTTGCTTCACTGATTATAGATCCAATTTACTGCACAGTACTACTGTCTACAAATTGCAAAAGTGAAGAAGGAGTGTCTGATAATTCCTCTGAAAATAAAATCTACTTGAAGAATCACATCCTGTTGGCATTTTGCTTGTGGAAGTAACTTAGTTGTATTTCGTTGCTTTTTTTTAACCCACATATATCATTCACAGATATGGCCTTTGGTTGTATGAACAGCTCTGTACAAATGTAATGGTAGGGAAGCTGTAGTAAGGCAAATAAAAAGTATAAACAGACTTTGCATGGGGCTATTTAGTTTAGCTTTTGCAGTCATCCCATCCACTGTGCAGCCCAGCACTGCAGCCATGACAGGCATTGTTGGACTCAGACAAAGACACACACACAGAACTGGTATGCGGAAAGCAGAGTTATGGTCACAGGATGAACAGATCACTTCTCTCCTTTGCATGATAAAACTTCCATGGTGTGCTACATGAAAAAGTGCAATAACTTTTCAGTCTTTGCAGAGAGGACTGAAAAACTCTGTTGGAACCATTTTCCACCCAGGGAATGCATAATTCCCTCTAGCCAGGAATGCTGTGTAAAATCACATCAATTTCAAAAATTTTCTGTAGGATAAAAATTATAAAATATTCTGACAATGTTGAAAGCATCTGAGTTGAAATTTTTAGACTAACACCTTTATGTTTTTCACTGACCTATTTTTTTGAGTATTTTAGAAACATTTACATTTTATTGCAACAAGGGAATACAAAAGAAAAAGGTTTTCATTTTTCCATCAAAATTTCTCACTTGATTCTAGCTGAATCCCCTTCTCTTTCCTTTTTCTGCCACAATTGGGCATTTTGCAATAAATAATATAAAAATGTTGCTGCATTCAAAGCATCTGGTTACTATGAGGCTTCTCACAGTGAAATTCTAGCAATTCCTGGTCAAAACTAAGTAAGAGAAAATTTTTTAGGAAGACCTACAGGTGACTGCAAAATGGAATTTTCTAATTTAACTTGGAACTGCAGCATAAGACATTGGTCATGTAAGCAGGCAAAACCATGTCTTGGTATTTTCTCATAAGAAGGGATTCAGGCTAGAGGATCTGGGCTGGAAATGGACAATAATTCAGCAGTGGCTCTGTTATCCCTCTCTTTCTTCTATACAATCTCTTTCCTCAACTCCCTTCTGCAGTGCATGGGGAAATGAATACTGCTGGGCTTGTGTTTGGCTTGTGATACTCAGCACCCTGAATTTCATATGTGGCTTGTTCACTTTTCTTGCAGGAATTTTGAATTTCTTTGCTATATTGATTCTTGTGGATTTTTAGTGCAGATCCTGATTTTGATTCCCTCCACCCAGAGCACACTCAATATTTGTTAGCACGGTAGTACCGCAGGTCACAGTGCATATTCAGAACTGAGATGCAGTGTTATATTTAAATGCAGTGTAAGGAGGAAAAAAAAAAATCAACATCTGTAAAATTAATTTTTTTTACATATAATATATATATATGCTGTTAAGACTCCACAAAAGGAGCAAAAACTTACCTAAGGATTCAACCCTGTGAAAGCTTATGTCAATATTGAATGCACAAGTTGATGGCTTCTTCCTTTAGCAGCAAAACCTATTCTTGTATCTCCTACCCTCCAGTATAGTTCCTCATGCTGTGAGTGTTAAAAAAAGTAATTTCTCAAGTGACCAGCAACAGGAGGATATCTGGATTTCAATGGAACATTTTGTGTCATGAGTAGATTTTAAAAAGAATTACCAGAGCATAACTCTTAACTGTACAGAAATCGAACTACCAGAGCTCCCACAGTTTGAAAGGCACATACCAATGCAATGGGGACAGAAACAATCATCTCGGCCATGGACAAATGGAAACCACATTGCGTGTTCCCTGCTGGCCAGGGCAAAGGCAGAAGAGGCCTCATCTCTCCCCTTTGCTGCTTTTGGTCAGCATTGCCATTCATGAGTGAAGTGTCTGTGTCTGGCCACTGCTGGTGCTCCTCAGTGTTACCTTGTCGGCCAGGAGGACAGATGTTAATGAAGGAGTCCAGCATTTAGTGGAAGACATCACTGTGCCTTTCACTATGCTTCTGGGTTCAGCTTTCCTTTCAGTTCCCCTCCAAGCTACTTTCAGAGGCAGACACTTACAGATGTGGAAAGCCGTCCAGCAAGCCTGTTTTTTAAAAAATTTTTGAGCAAATGTGATTTTCTACAGAAAATCTACACTCTCCAGAGTAATACCAGCAAGAACAAACCCAAAGATCTTTCAATAACTCATAGGAGACTTTTTTTTAATGTGAGAACCTTCTCATCTCTCTTTTCAAGGCTTCTTGGCTCTCTTTACTTTTCAATATTTATTCAATTGGTGCAGTTGCTTGATGTCAGACTGCTTTGCTCAGTGTTCATTTTGATGATAAGTCAAGATAGGACTTCTTTTCTCAACATTGAAAAGTTCTATTTAGTTTATGAGATTTTTTATAAGAGTAATTTTTCATAAGCTGAATTTCAACTCCAATTATTGCTTTAAGAATTTTGGTGACAGCCACTAACCACAGGGGGAAAAAAAGAGCACCTATATTAACACACTTTGCTTAAGGTTGTCTTGCATTAGGCATTACATAATTTTAAACTGGTGACTTAATTTTAACTTTTTTTTTTTTTTTAATTAATATATGATATTTAGCACTCCTATAAGGAATTTATTACTATTTGTGCATTTTGCTGTCTCATACAAATAATGAAATACTACATTGTACTATTTAAATTTCTTTATGAGGAAAAAAATGACCAGACCAAAACCCCAGAGAAGTTATCTATCTGTCTTTGCTCAAGCAACTAGCTCTTTAGTAATAAATCACTTATAGCCGTGAAAATATATTTTCACTTAATGCCAATAAAATGTTGACTGATAGTATTTCAGAGTGACTGTATTACAATCTCTTCATATGATATCCTAGCTAAATAACTGTTGCACATTTTCTGCTACATATATTTTCAATTGTAAATATTTTTTAATTGCACAGATACAGTTCTGGGTGGAAAGAATGGGATCTAAGTGTATATTTTGGTAAACGCTCTATGAACTAATCCAACATGTTAGATAATAGCAGAAAAGAGTTCCTGTCATGCTCCTGCTCCTAGAAACAACTTGAATGTGCAGTGGCATTTTATTCTCAATTCTTTTCTTCTGATAAAATGCCTCTTACTCTTCTTTGTAGAATATCCTGTTTCCTGTTGTTTTGCCTGTGGCTGCCAGATTTCTTTAATTATCTTCAGTGTTGGACAGCTCTGGACTTGAATCAACGTAGTTGAAGGCTTCCTTGTTTGTGAAAGTTGAGCTCAAAGTTAGACTGTGTCGTGGATTCACAGGTGCAAGTTCATTGAGTACAATATTGTCACTTTTTACAAGAGTTGCTTTGTCCATGTGTTCTCTACTGTACCTGGCAACAACAGCATCAAGGAAGTCCAGCTTTGGTGGTAAAGTCCCACTTTCAAATAAGTATTTAGCTAAGTAAGAGACTGTAACATTAGTAAAGAAGGAGGTGAGCATAGCAAGTGTTTTAAATGGGAATCGCTGGATATAGATATTATTATCATCTTGATACCAGCCAGGATAGAAGATCAAGGGCTGAAGGTAGAGGTATGGTTCTCCTCCAGTTATTCTGAGAACAAGGCCAAATAAGTATCCTGCAATGGCACCGTAGGTGTTGGTTCCTTTAATAAATAACACACAGAGGAGCTGGGGGAATATGATGATATAAACAAGGTCAGAGCTGAGGTACCACAGGCCATACACTGATGAGGCCAGCAGTGCCATTGCTGTTGCTGAAGCTCCAAACAGAAGAACAGTGATTCTCATGACCCACACAATTTCCCTGTCTGAAGCCTGCAAAAAAAGGGTAGTGTTAGAGTTTTTTTCATAGTGATACAAGTATGCCTACATTTGTGCACAGTCAATACCAGGTGCTGCATTGTAAGTGGAAATTTGGCATGATTCATTCAATAATATTTACAAACTAATATACTTATCTCCATCTCAAGCTCAGGGGAAAAAAACCCAAAGGGTTATAACTATCATTCTCAAAGTCATTAATATTCAGAATATAAGGGAAAATTTGAGAATGTGTCAAAAAGACAAAACAACAGGGTTACAAATAACCATTAAACAAAAGCATAATATGGCTCAACTAGAAAAAAACCTGTCAACATCACAATTTCTTCTTCATTTCCTAAAAAAATCTTCACCTCACTAGACCATTTTGTTATCTAATGATTTCCTGGCGAATTAATAATTAGAAAAATGACTCATTTTATTAAGGATTTAAGTAAAACTTGCAGATGCAGCAATAATAATTAGCTTCCTGGATAAAATGCAGTGCCATGAGAACTCTTGAAAGCTACCCTCCCCAGGCTTGCTTTTTCACCTCTATTACCAGTCACAACCATAAATATTTCTATGGCTTTCAGTTTGTTCAGTAAATTGGTAGGAACTAATTAATGTACTTTTTCTAGTCATAGGAAGGAACATGAAAGAAGTGTTTCAGTACAAAATTACACCATAGTCAATCACCTAGTTGAGGTCTCAGCTAAAATTTTCTCTAAGAGTAAAAATGAAAATGTTATCTCACATTTTGCCGGAAGGAAAGCTGGTAAATGTTCCGAGCAAACATAGAACTTGCTGATAAAATTGAAGAGTCAGCTGAGGACATCACGGCAGCAGATACAGCACCGAGGCCAAAGAATGAGATATAGACTGGGCAAAGGTACTGGAGCACGATCGGTAAAATCATATCTGCTTCTTTTTTACTCTTGGGGTCAGGCACACCATAATCAGTCTGGTTCCAAGCTGCAATATGGACGCCGGTATGCTGTTAGTAACATTAGTGGTCATCAGCTACCGCATCACTTGAATTCACGAGTAGTGAGCTATTCATACTGCCACATCTTCATTCACACTCAATGACCAAACTGTTACTAGGGCCAGATCGATGACATTTCAAAGACACAGTGTCCCACTGGCTTCTGTTAGGCAGAGTTAATTCTGCTCAGCATTTTTATTTATCTCTAAAATAAGCCTGTGGTTATCCAGTAGAAATTTTAATATTAAAACTTTGCATTGCTCATAAGTGTAGTTTTGTTCAAAAGAAGTCTGGGATCCATGTTTCCTAGTATTGTGTTTAACCACTCTCTTGCACTACAGACAGGGCTCAAAGCAATGTGTTAAACATTTCTAACAGTACATTTCTCTCAGTTTAGCTATACGGTCACTGTGATGAGGATAACTCCTACTATGACCTTGACAATCATATTTTAGTCAAGATAAGAAATTTCTGATAAATCATAGAATCTTAGACAAATCATAGTTAACCAAGCACTGTCAAGACCACCATTAAATCATGTCCCCAAGTGACACATCTCCATGTCTTTTAAATGCTTCCAGGGATGGTGAATCCACTCTGGGCAGCCTGTTCCAATGCTTGACAAACATTTCTATGAAGAATTTTTTCCTAATATCAAATCTAAACCTCTCCTGGTGCAACTCGAGGCTATTTCTTCTCATCCTGTCATTTGTTACTTGAGAGAGAAGACCAACCTCCTCCTCACTACAGTCTCCTTTCAGGTAGTTGTAGAGAGCAATATGGTCTTCCCTCGATCTCCTTTTCTCCAGGCTAAACAACTCTAGCTCTCTCAGTCTCTCCCCATTATTACCGTTAGGAACAAATAAAAATACCAGAACCTAACTCAAACATTGAATAGAAATACTATGTCTGTAGATAAAATGTAGACAAAATGTGTAAAATTTTTTAATTTAACCCGTTGGGGTAGGAACAATTTCCTTTTGGAGAAATAGTCTATAATATTATTTTTCTGTGTAGTCTCCTGTTGAAGAAGTCATGAGGTGATTAATGATGCCACCAGGCTATCTAACCTATATGTCACCTATATCTAACAAAAGCTTTGTTTTCTCAAACTTACTGCACTATTCATTTGACATTTATTTTACTGATTTTTAATCATGTACCTGTAGATGCTCCAATGGCACCAATGAGTACTGAAGGAACAGCCATCACAAGACAGCCGAAAGCAGCCAGGAATGACAGAACTTGGGCATATGTGGCAGAAGATGAGGAAAGAACTCGCTGGAAATATGCTTGCCATGGTATTCCACCTAATGTCTGCAACACAACAGGCAGCATGCTGTCATTGGGGGATAACTGGATTTTTTTGCTATCACCATATAGAGAGTATATAGAAGCATCACTTCAATTCTGAAAACCATGTTGCTACCTTTTAATTTATTTACTGAATATCAGTCAGCCAGTAATAACTGTAACTTGTGTTCTCACAAGCTATGTCAAACCTGTATAAGTCCACTAAAATCCCACTCTTTTAGATATTTTGTGTACAATTAGAATTAACACTTTGCACTTACATAGTGTCTGTAATCCCCAAATATTGTGAGCTGCACAAATACTTAAAAAAGTCTTATAAAAGGTTATAAAAAACTGTTGTCATGTTTCACACTGGAAAAATTTGCCCTTTCCCCCAGCAAAATTAGATTTCACTCTGATAGGATTTTAAAGCAAGATTTTTATCTTCCTCTGTGAATACATGTAGTCATTTAAACAAGGCAAAATGTTGTCTATACAGTGAACACAAGAATCTGAAAAATTATTCTCCCACTGCCTTAAGCAAATATAATACCAATAGAAATTGAAGACAGAGCAGTAAAAAAAGTTTTGTTTTATGGTGGAAACCTTTCTCTTTTATTTGGGTATATAACAGGGAAGAACCTGATGAGACTTAAAATTATTTATGCAAAATGTGACACAGAATAATATTAGCAAAAATTGAAAAAACAAGTGAAAACAATTCCATCTTGAGAGCAGGATTTGACTGGTCTCCACTAAGTAAATAAGTGTCTGGTACTGAACAGCATGGAAAATCAAGCGAATTGCTCACTAAATGGGCATTGTCCTCTTCTACATGCTAAATGAGGCGGGAGGCCTTTGGACCAAATATTGTGTATACAGGTGTTTCATATATGTTTCCTGCACACATAGGGACTAACTTAATGTTTCACAGGCAAGTCTGATTTTGACTTGCTATTTTTGACTGTTTTCCTTTTCTGCCTTAATAATATCCCTTTAAAAAAGCTTTCCAAGAATGTGTAAATTTCTTGAACTATAATGAAATAAGATGAAAATGTGTCACAATCTGGCAGCATCAGAGCTTTCCTTTGGTCACTAACAGAGACAAAACCCTCAGGTTTACCGGGGAGAATATACCCACTTGAGCTAATGTCATACTTTGGCTTTCTGAGAGAATGCTGGATAAAATAATATATTTTAATAGCCCAATTATCAGAAAACCCTGAAGATTTTTGGTTGAGGTGATTTAAAAGGAAGACAGAAAAAGTAATCCCAAAGTACAACATTGTAATAAAACCAGTGTAGATTTGCATAGGGATAGTGAGAATGGAAAATGTTAGCATGTGTTTCTAGATCTCCTAATGGAAAGTACTTAATAACCACTGATCCCATGTGTAATACAAAGTTATCAAATAACAAAAGCCCTTCATTCCAGAATGAGTGAATGTATGAATTCATCCATCCTTCCATCCATCTCTGCACAGCTTTTTCTACTTTCCCTATACCTAAGGCGTATTTAATCATTTGTATAATGTATTTATTGCCTTCTGCAATATTTAAATTCCTCTGCCAACAATGACATCAGCGAAGTATTAGCTGCACAATTTTATTTAATTTTAACATGTCAGCTCTTTCAGCCTGATGATATCTAAATTGCATTCCTGGCAATGCTGACTGACATGTCACTGAAATCATTCAAATGTGCAGAAATATTGAGCAGGAGTCAAGAGGGTGAAAGTTTTCAGTTTGCTGGAAACCTTTAACTAGACTGTTATTTTCAGCTGTCACAGTAACACAGTGTGAGTGCATAAATGCTTCATTCCTTCATATAAGTCAAAACTTACCAGTAAAAAGAAATTGTCCAACCATGTGTAAATGTCAAGTGAGTTGATAGATCCAAGCCAAGGTGCTTGGTACACCTGGTGTACAGCTGTGATTCCAATGTCTGTTACTGCAGGATGGAACAGTGCAAAAGGGACGCTGATCCACTGTAAACAAAGAGAAACAATCTGTTCAGGTCTAAAGAAGACATTCTAAATTTGTGAAATTTAAATATTCACACTGATCTAGTTTTCTTCTTCTTCTTGCATGCTATAGATTGAATGCCGAATCGACAGGCTGACTTGCAGAAGTCAGGTTATGTGCAGGTGGAACATCTCTGAAATCCAAAGAGCTTGGTAGTGGACAGCTTATGTGTGTCCTAGAGACTGTGAGCAGAGACTTAATCAATGTAAATCACAAAACCCACAGGCAAGACACATTTAAACATTTTCATTTTATTTTCCCTACATTCTTCATATATTCTTTACGCTCTTTCCTTGACCACACAGGAGATATATTTACATATAAACTCCCATGTAATAGCATCAGGATTTGCCAGTATACAGACAGGAGACATCTCAACTGAAGGCTTAGGAATTTGTTTTTAATTCAATACAAAACTGTACTGTGACAGGAGAGTAGTGCTGTTGGTGCAAGCCCCTCTCTCTTCCTGCAGAACTCTGATTAACTCAGGTGTTACAGCACTTTTCTGCCTTGAGGGTGTTTTCTTGGTGTCTCCTGACTATTTTTAGTCTCTCTCTTTTTACTCCAGGGCAAAAATCCCTTTCCCAGAGATGGTTTCTGCCAGAAGGTCCATTTCCTTCTCCAACTGGCTTTTGCATTTACTTGCCAAATGATTTTGCAATGGTATAACTCACTTTCTGTGGAGAAGAAACTCAGCAGCTCCTACTGAGATGAAAACCAGGCTTTGTGCTGTATGAACTAGACCACCACAAGCATAGCATTCTTAAGTATCCAATGATATCCAAAACCACACAGATTACCACAATTCAGCTGATCACAGCTAAGTATATGGGGGCAACAGGAGCAACGAGGGGAAAAATCAAACATCTTTCTCCAATTTGTTGTAAAAATGTTGCAAAAATGTTTGAAGAATATTTTGCAGCATTGCCTGTTATTCAGGCAGTTTATCACACATCATAGGATTCTGTTCTCAGTTAGATGTTAAACAGCTGAGCAGAAAGATTCCCTTCTCACTCTGCTTGAGTTTTTCTTGAAAATTCACCAGAATGTTCCAACTGTCTCCAAGACATTTTGAGGGAAAAATAAAGGCATTTTCAAAATTAGTGGATATCGATACTTCTCTTACTGAGAAATTAACATGGAACAAGGACGTCAAATGGATATTTTATTCTTGAGTCTGAATCTCAAACATGTCCAAGTGATGAGCTTCTGAACAGCTTTAGTTTGATCATACTCCACTGGGATTTTCAATAGGGTAAATCTCTAAAAGTCCATCTGGAGTCTGCCACAGACCAACATTTAGTAGGCACTGTACTGCAAGTGCATTATGAGTTCTGTAAACCATTCCACTTCCTGACAGTAACTTAGCTCTTTGCGGTCTCAAGGATTGCCTTAACATTAGTAAATAAAACAAATCAAGACACTTTCTCTGGCCCGGCAGTTTACTGACATGTCATCATTTACATCCGTACATTTAGACTCCTTTTCTTGACAAAAATAACAGACCTCAATGGTTCCTGGGAATTATCTGGGAAAATGCAGAGTTTAGAATGGGCAATTAATAATACAGAGATGAGATGAATAATGAGATAATGAGATGAATAGTCAGTAAATAGTGGGGATACAGTGCAGGATCAGAGAAAGTCTCACCAGGCAAGATAAAGAGATGAGAACTGCACATGCAGTTACAGGAGAGGGAGAAGGGAAGGAGAGAGATTGTAAAGAGAAAACCAAGGGTATATGTGAAGCTGGGGTAGAGGTTATAGAAGCCTAAGGAAGAAGCTGTCACTGGAATGAGGAGTCAGGGTGCGGAACAAAAGTGATTACAACAAGCATTTCCTCCTGGGTAAGAAGTAGGAGAGAAACCAGACATTAGAGGAATCAGCAGTAAATTCTGTGCCAATGGGAAGAAAAACTGCTCCAGAGCCTTAAGCAGAAGCTGGAATAACTGCACCTGTGCCATCTTCTGCTGTGACATCTACTGTGAAAGTGTCCCATCTCATCTAAAACTGCCTCACCTAGAGAATGACTATTTAGATACTGAATCTTTCAGCTTCACTGATGACACTCAAGTTCATGAATGTGGTTTCTTCTACATTGTATTACTGCTGTTTATTTCAAATGGCAAATTACACAAAGAGCCTTGCTTGAATTAAAAGAACTCTATAAAGCTACAGATCCAAACACTTAGAAGACTGCTATACAACCTTCATTTGCTTCTCTCTGTCTGTGAGGTTCATGCTGATTTTAATATTCCTTTTTCCATGGGATCAGGGTCTTTAGCAGTTCAGGAGTTGATCTCCTTGGAGAAGAATGTTTGTATTTTGATTTATCTAAAATTTTGGGAAATTCTGTAGTGTATTCCATCTGTAGAAAATTAATATTTCACAAATATTAACCTTCATGTTAGGAAAGGAGAAAGTATTTTCCCCACTGTACAGGTGAAGAACAAAAGTATAAGGGAAGAAGATCTGGAATAACTTCTCTTTTGAGTTGACCAGCTGAAAATTGGGTTTGCTTTTTCAGGGTATTTAGCACCATTTCCATTAAGTGAGCTACAACAGGGAATGCTTAACATTTCTGCAAATAAGGCCATACCCTCACAGTAAGGTGCCACTGAGTGAGGACACACACAGAGTTAGTGACCACCTGTGTGAGCACCGGCTGAACCAATTTCCCTAGAGCTGCACAAGAACTCTGGTGAAAGTACAGAAAAAACTCCAGGTCCCTAAAGTGCCATTTGGCTCCTTCACCCTGAGCCACCTCATTTATTTTAGCCTATCTCAGTTTTCTGCACTCCTGTGACTATCTATTACTGCCACTGGCAAACAAAACAGCAGCTTCTTTGATTGCACCCTTGTGATGTGGGGCCTGTTACATTGAGGTTTTTCAGTGTGGGGCTTAAAGAGCAGCCGTAAATAAAAGGCTACCCACTAGCATATCACTGATAGCTGATGATGGGATATTCATACTACCATATTAAAACAGCCAAGACATCTGGTGAAACTTCCTGTATTATGATCTCCAAGAACAGTGGAGGGAAATGAGGGAAAAACCAAGGTTAGCTAAGTTAACAGGGGGTTAACTAACTGCGTGAGTAGGTGACAACTACAGAAAAGAGAGGTAGGAGAGTATCAACCCTGCAGATCCAAAGCCAGCATTTCAGGACTACTTTACCAACTGCTTCCTATGTCTGATGCCTTCTTCCACTGCCTGTGTCAGAGTCCGATGGACAGACAGGGAAGGAGTCAGCTCCAGCCCTATTCTGAGTTAGATACATCCTCAGCAGGAAAATTGAAAGAGTGTCTGCACTATCAGACTGGTTGGGAAAAAAGCCAAAGACTCAGACCTCTTGGACAGCATTATTTTCAAAGCACAGACTGTACACTGATGCAAATGCAGACTCTTAAAGTTAGTCTCCACTGTGAGAGAAGATATTCCTTCTCCATGCTTTTAGTGAAGAACAGTTCCAAAATCAAAACTGAGCAATAGGTGTCAGCAATTTTCTTAATCATCAGGGCAAAGTCCTCAATAAAGAAGGGAAAAAAAGGCCAAACTTACCAGTCCCAGGAAGATGCAGAAGAGCTGAACTACATCAGTGTAGGCCACAGAATAGAGCCCACCCACAAGCGTGTACATAGTTGCAATCAGGGCAGAAATAATAACTGAAATATTGACATTAATGTCAATGATGACACTTATAGTTGCACCTAAGGGGAAAACCAAAGCAGCATGTGTTAGTGCATGGCACAATATGTCTGATGAGAAGGCACACCTTGGTTAACTTGCATATATATAGGTGCTGGTCTGACACTGAATAACAGCACTAATATTGTGCACTCTGCACACCCCTTCTGCACCTTTGAAGGGAGTGGGAAATGGGAGTCTCCTGTTGCTCTAAGTTTAGCATCTGCCATTTCACAGGTTCTTCAGAAATTGAGGATGGAATGGTCCCAACAGCCTTTCCTTACAGTGCTCAAGCTCTGTAAGGAGTACATTCTCGTGTTTTGCCTTGGGAAGAGCAGCTATTTGCATAGACAGCCAAAGCTTCCCTGGGTGAGATCAGCCACATGGGAACAAGTGTATAATTGCAGGGAAGGCTTGCCTCAGGGATGTCTGCTGCATCTCATTTACACTGTGAGCTACCTCCTTTTGACCAAGGATGGACTAGTAGAAGAGGCATCAGCTACAGGGACAATTGTCCACTGACACTTCTAAATTGGCCTTGAATTGTTTATTTGGGACAATGGTGGGCTTCTTTGCAGAATCCATCCTCCACTGCTGATCCAGAAATCAAGACCTTTTCTAAACATTATCAAGAAGATTTAATTCGTAGAAAACAAGTCACAGTGTTAAGCTGACCACAAAACAGCTCACAGAATCAATGAGTTGCTGATACTGAACAACTCCTCTAAGGATTGTCTCTTCCAAGTCCCTACTCAAGCAGTGTCAGGTGGAAGAGGTTGCTCAGGATCATGTTCAGTTGATTCTTGACTATCCACAGGGGTGGAGGCTCCACAGTTTCTCTGCAATCTGTGACAGTATTTGACCTCTAACATTGTCAAAAAAAAAAAAAAAAAGGAAAAAAATTCTTAAATTTAAATGGAATGTCCTGTAGTTGTCTCTGTGCCTATTTCCTCTTTTCCTGTCGTTGGTCAGCACAGATATGACCTTGTCTCCTTTATTCTGCTCTCCCCACCCCTGTCAAATCAAGTATTTTTGCAGATGGGTAACTTGCCCTTGAGCCTTGTCTTTTAGAAGCTGAGCAGTCCCACCTCTCCAGCCTTTCCTTGTATACCAGATATCCCACTCCCTTAACAATCCTCAGTGGAGACTCTCCAGTATGCCCATGTCTCTTGTGTCAGGGAGCACTGGATCCATTACTCCAAATGTGTCTCACCAGTGCTGAGTAGAGGGGTAGGACCCCGTCCCTCAACCTGCTGGCAATCGTCCTTCTGATGCAGCAGCCTAGGATGGCATTGACTTTCTTTGACACAAGGGCACACTGTTGGATATTGGTCAATTTTACCACCTTCTAAGATTCCCAGGTCCTTCTCTGCAAACCTGGTTTAGTGCTGGTCAGCCCCCAGCCTGTACTGGAACATAAGGTGCAGGACTTAGCATTTCTGTTTGTTGAACTTCATAAGGCTCATTTTGTCCTAGTTCTGCAGCTTCTTGAGATCCTCGAAAGGCATTACAACCATCTGGCCTACCAGCAACTCCTCACAGTTTTTTATTTTCTGCAAACTAGCTGAAGGTGCATTTGGTCCTATCAGGAAGGTCATTAATTAAAGCATTGCACAATACAGTATTGACCTCTGGGATGTACAACTGGTGACTGGCCATCTGGTGGCAGCCATTACTCCTGGTGACAGCCCTCTGAGTTCAGCCAGTTCTCAATCCTCAATCACCTCCTCACCATACACTCTCCTAGCCTGTACTTCACCTGTTTGTCTATGAGGGTGTTACAGGAGATGGTGCAAAAAACCTTTTTTTTGGAATCCACAACATGCCCTGCTCTCCCTTTGTGTACCAAGCCAGTCAGCTCATCATGTGAGACATGTTGGTCAGGAATGATTTCCTTTTCATAAATCCTTGCTGACCCCTCTCAATCCCCTTCTTGACCTTCATTTCTTTGAAAGTAGCTTCCAGAAGTATTTGTTTCAACACCTTCCCAGGCAATGAGGTGAAGCTGACCAGCCTTTAGTTATTGGTGTCCTGCTTCTTGCCCTTCTTGAAGATGGGAATGATATTTGCTTTCTTGCAGTCTTCAGGACCATCCCTGATCACAACAGTCTTCAGAAGATTACTGAGAATGTTCTTGCAATATTATCATCCAGCTCCCACAGCACTTGCAAGATGCATTTCACGAGGTCCCATGAAATTGTGTCTGTCCACTGTATTTGAATGCTTCTTAACTTGATTCTCCTCCAGCAGCCAGCCTTCCTTGCCTTTTCTAGGCTTCTCAGGGTCCTGGGATTCCTGAAGGCTGGATTTACCAGCACAGAATTAAGCAGAGAAGGCACTGAGTACCTCAGCTTTTTCCATATCCTTTGCACTGGGTGCCTCATCACATTCAACAGCAGTCCACATTTTCGCATTTGTCAGGGAAAAACAGCATGGCTTGGTTTTGAGCTTAGAGGAGGTGATATTTGAATATCAACCACCTCTTCTGGACTCCTCTCCAGGACTGTCTCCCACAGGATTCTTCCAAGCAGAACCCTGGAAAGGCCAAGCTCTACTCTCCTGAGGGCCGTTGTTGCAGTCCTGATTTTTGCCTTGTTCTCCTTTCTCAGGACCATTAAGTTCACCATTACATGAACATTGCAGTAAACTCTGTCTCTGATCTTCACATCCTTAACTAATTCTTCCATGTCTGTAAGTAACAGGTTCAACAGAGCACCGTCCTTCATGAGGTCCCTGATCATTTGTGTCAGGAAGTTGTTAGTGCACCCAAAAAACCTCCTAAATAGCTTGTGTTCTCCTGCACTTCCCTTGCAGCAGCTATCAGAATGGTTATACATCTGTCTTGGATGTATTACCCATTTCAAGGGATTACAATGTTTTAAAGCCATGCTTAAAAAATTCCTCTCCTTCTAATTAGGATGATTTAAATGAAACATCTTGCAATAATATTTAGTCCTTGCAGTTAGTGTAGATGGATGTTCTGGAGCATGTAGTTGGAAGAATTCTGGCTGCAGGAGACCACACGATATGTGATACATAAGAGCTTTTGGGAGCTGGCAGGTGTGTGGTTTCTGCTGTACAGTGAGCCTTCAAAATTCATGTGCTTAAGGATTACAAACTCAGACCTCTTGCACAAGCTGTAAGACCTGTTTCCCTCCTACAACCCTGCCAAGCAAGGAGTCACGATGAAGATCAACTAGTAAAGAGTACCAGGATTAAAGAGTCATCAATGAGGATAAGTGTTCAAATCAGGAGGCATAAAGAAACTAAATTATTCACAGAATAGTTAAAATCAAAATCTTCAATGACATTTATAATCATTGACAGTCTTTAACTGTCAGCTGTTAATATAAATCTAGAAAGGTATTTACATCAGTTGCATTGAAATAAAACAGAATGGCTTGTCCTCAATCAAAAATATTCCAAATACTCTGAGTGTTCTTCAAGTTACTCAACTCCTATCACCTCAGTATGCAGTTTGTTCTTAGTCTTTTAAGGGTTTTGTGATGAAATGGTGGTAAACAAGCTCCCCATTGCTTTGCAGTTAATCAGAGCGCAGTTGGAGAGTACCTTCAAAGTTTATTTTTTGTTTAAAATAGCTTATGCTAGAAAGCATTACCACATGCATGTGTATTATTAGTATGATTAGCTGGTGAAAGTCAATTATTGGTGCTTCAACTCAAGGGCTTTCTCAGTTCTTCAAGGGATTGCTAAATTCAGGCCTGAAATATAATTAAAAACCCTGGAAGCTGATTTTTTTTCAGGACTGGATGAGAAGTTTGGTGATTTGCTATTAAGTCACAGTTTCACTAATTCTCTGAATCCTTTCTTGAATTTTCTTCATTTTGTCAAGACAAAAGGCATTTAGAATTGAAGAATTCTTCAAGCTATTGATCAGCATCTGGTTTTCTTCTATTATTTGTGTTATCAAAAGTTCTGTATATGTAGATTTCCTGTATGCAAACAATTGTTTTGTATAGATGATTGGCAATGATGTTAAGGGAATTGTTAAAGGAAACTTTGACTGGCTTCTGTGATCTCCATGGTGTAAAAGAAAAGCTGTGTCAGACTTCACACAAAAGGGACACTTGCAATCACTCATCGCCCTCATAATTAAAGGAAATTTGTTGCTAAATCTTTTCATACTCTTTGAAGAGGGGCAAGTTAAAGGTATGTGAAAATTAATAGATACCTTGCATGTCTTTCCATTATCAAAATAATCAATGGGGTACCATTACTGGATTTAATTACTAGTTAGCATGGGTCTTAGAACTGTCACACCCTGAATCATTTCACTTGAATAGTTAGCACTTGAATCCAGAATTTTAATGCATTTCCAATATTCTTAATCCTTTCTACCTGTGATAAATTAATATTTATACTGCTTATTCCTTACCTAAGGCAGAGAAGATGGCAGCAGCCCAAAACATTTCTCCCATTAAAGCTGGAATAAACAGTAGTCCTCCCATCCTTTTTCCATAGAGCTGCTGAAAAGGGTCTAGCATTGTCACATAGCCTTTGGATCGCATGGGTTTTGCAAAAAAAAGGCCACCTACAATGGAAAGCAGCATAAGACACCAGCTGCAGTTTAGAAATGCATTGCTATTAAAGGAGAAAACATTAGTTGTCAGTTAAGGGTACAAAAATTTCAACAATACTGGGTTTTTTTGCTTCTTTGTTTTTTAAAGTAAAAAGTACAGGTAAAATATCCTCTGGGAACTCTTATTTTACATCTGTCTACAGAGTTACTTAAACACACACACTCCCCAATAATACTTATAGTCTGATAATAAAAAATAAATGTTTTTCTTATTTTGTCTGGTTCAGTTTATGTAATCTGCCATTATGGACGCTGTCAGCGTTTTGTCTAATTTTGGATCAGCCTAAGGTAATGGCTTTCTACCTAATCCTGTTGATTCTTAGAGCAGAATCCAGCATGAATTTTCATATAGCCCTACTCTAAAAATAAAACTGTCTGAGATTCCTGGATCAGAAATACAAATTCACACGTGGTTTAGTGCACAAGCAGCAAATCTGATTCTTTCAGGACAATTCAGATTTATTATGTATGCTTAAAACATCTTTACTACACCTGCAGGGTAGGTCAGAGGTCTTCTGGGCTCTGCAAGTGTCAGTTTCCCTGAATATTTGTCGTACACTTATTTCACTTATGCATGTTCAGGAATTTTGATGTATCACAATTCTGCTTTGCCTGGCTTGTATATGGGCTGCATATGTAAATAAATGTGTAAAGGCCTCTACTAAAATTCTTTCTGGTTTGGGAAAACAATAACAGACATATCTCAGGAAAGCTGAAAGGGTCCTTGTATGGAAACCTGTGTAGCTGAGATCTGCACATGACTACAACTAAATAGACTTCTACCACTGTAAAACTGCTGTATAAGGTACAATCAAAAACTAGAAAACCAGTCAGTTCCCAATGAAATCTACTGTACAGTATTTGGCAACCCTTAATTAGGTTCTTTATCAAAAAGTATGTAATGCATTCATGCTATTGTGCAGAAGATTTCCTACATTTCTATGTATTGCCCTTTATCACTCATATTTCTTCATTTTATTAGCTTCCCTGAACAGAAGGTACTGGCTTAACAATTATAATTTATACTGCTTATGTGAACGCTGTGTTTAGGCAAATAGATGCAGAAATCCTTCAGCATTTTTTTACTATACTTGGATTGGCAATGGATCCCTTTCCTATTCTACTTGTTATACTATCATTACAATAGACAATTAAAGAAGATAAACAAGAGTCACTGGTGTTATAATCTAATAGGATGTTCTAGCACCTGTTAAAAGATATAGGAGATATTGTAACATTTTTAAACTAAATTTCTTGAAAAATTAGGAAAAGTGGTATGGAGAACAACATTGAACAAACAGGGAGATTGCACCAGTTTTAAATCCTTCCAGTCTGAAGCAATAATATTTCTCCTAGAATTGTATTTGTAATTTTGATGATTTATTTTTTTAAAGAAGGATAAGTACTCCTCCCTTCAAACCTTCGTGTACAGCTCATGCCTACAGAAATGCCTTCCTCTCTGTGCCCATCAGAGAGATCTATGGTCACGTGATAGAGAATTCTTTACTCTGCAGTGACCATTATAATTTCCAGGAAAACAAGTCTGGAAATGAGCAGAGAGGCTAACTCAATCTCTTCTGGGCTATCATTAATTTCTGTCAATTCTACAGAGGCTAGGAGTCAGGAAGATGCTTGTGACTACAATCCTAACAATTGCTTAATGACATCAATGGATCGTGACCCTCATGACCTCATAATGACATCAACTGATCTCCAGGCAGGCATCAACTGTTATTATTTTCCTTATAGGAATTAGGGCTGTTCTCAGGCATGGGAACCACTCCCTAACTGGAGGTAGCCTGCATATGCCAGAAAGGAACATCTACAGTGGGTAGGGTTTCTGCCTGGGAAGAAAGGATAACCAGGATAGGCCATTGGAAGGCATTTTCAAGGGGAAAAAAGGAATGAAGAGGGAAAACAAGTTGATAAGGGGAAAAAAAGGTGAAAGAAGATCTGGATAAGCAACCAAAGGAAACAAAGGGGCATATTAGCTGAGACAACCAGGAGAAAAGACTCAGAATAGACTAAGAGATCAAATAATATTAGAAAAGCTAGCACACCAGGCATATTAAGGAAAGATGGAAAAACACAGACTCCTTTTTTTTAAAAAAAAACTAAACCCATACATTTTAAACAGTTGCATCATTATTGCAGCATTAAAAATTATAATGCTGTCTGTATTTTGCACTCTGACCCTTTATGTAGAAGGATTGTGCATTTGTACTGCATTTGAGAGGACGTATGGCTCAATTTTAAGGAAACAGTCTGGTTATACTACAGACTTCCTACATAAAATTAGAAAAGTTACGTAAACTCTTGGTGAAGATCTGTAAAGTATAAGCACTTCGTTGACCTGAAAGGATATTTGTCTTTCTTGAATTCCAAGGTCATGGTACAGATAATGTAGGCACTTACAGAAAATCCAAATATATAAAACTTAGTATACGTAATTTAAATACTCCTTCCCCCTTCCAAGGACAATATGGTTGTAATAATCAGATAGGTCTTGACAAGGAGTTCAGGAGACTTAAGATATCAGCTATCTACAGTTATTTTCTGTTTTCAATAGCCAAATATACCAGCAGAAAGGATCCAGTTTACCTCAGCATCCTTTTATCAGACCCTAGTTTTTTCATTTCAAAAAAGGACTTGTCATCAGAGCTATTTAAACTGAGAGTATATTAGCTTTAGTCATTACTTACCTAAAATCAGGCTAAGGGAATATCCAATAGGTGCCTGAGCCCAAGCTAGACCGTAGTCTGGGACATACACAGCTTCTGCTGTCCCATTGATGTAACCTCCTCCAACCCATGTGGCTGAAAAAGGAGACATGGGAAAGTCTTTAATGTACACATAAAAAGAAAATCTCACACATTGTTAATGATATTGTCATTACTTATAGTATTGTTATTTTTAATTAAATGTACTATAAAAGTGCCTGACATGGCATTCTTCTATAGAAGGCAACCCCTAATTTGAACTTTCAACCTAAGCATATAAAAAGAGAAGTCTGATAGACCGAGACAATCATCAAAGTGTCCAAGTCTCTGTAAAGGCAATGAAGATGAGAGGGCAGAGTCCCCCACTACTTATTTACCATTACTCTTTTCTTTGTGTTAGTCCAAATGAAGGAGATATGTAAGGGGGAATCTGAAGAAGAACAATGAACATAAAGCCATCCCAGCTGAGAAAACTCAAAGAATTTAATTTAGGCAAGAGTTTAATGACCACATCATTTATTGTGGCCTTCTTGAAAAGAAAATTGCCCTTAAAACCTTCCTAAATTTTAAAATGGTTGTTACATGAAGCACATTTAGTAAACTCTGAGTTCTCTAAATATTTCTGTATAGCACTGTGGTGCATTTTTGTTGCTATACAAGTTCTAAGCTTTGACTCATTTATTTTTGTGTTTCCTGAAGACATATTCCATAAGGGATAAGTGCTATCTGCAGTATTTCTGATTTCCTTTCTCTCTCTAAACCCCAGTATTTTTATTATACCAAACTCTGACCCTTAATGAATTGATTTTCTGCCTTTAAGGGATGTTCCTATAATTTGAGAATTTGTGGAGAAAAATTCCAACACAGAAATATATTGCGATTACATCTGCAAAAATATTTCATAACAAATCATATAATAAGATTTTATCTCTTTCTCTTTGCAGACTCCATTTAAAAACTTTTTGATTATTTCTAATTTATAGTAAGTAAGCTTTATGAATCTAGGTTTGTAGTTTGAACAAGGGCAGACAGATCATTACAAGTCCTAGATTTTAGTAAAGCTGTTTTGATTTGCACCAGAAACCTTTACTTTCTCATATAAGAGTAGCTCAGGCTTTCTGTGTAAAAATCCACAATTGTTAGAAATGTATTTTCCTGAAACATTCCTCATAATTTTCCCATCATCCATCAACATATAAGCAAACTTCACTTTATGTTTAAGACAAACCATCAGAGAGAAACATAATAAAGAAGATTTAATAAAATTGCCTAAGAAATTTCATTACAATCTAAATGGCCACTCTCTTCCACTTAGGTGTGATATTTCCCAAGTAATACCAGAGGGTATTTTACTGAATTTCACCATGGCTTTAAAAACAAAGATCTCCAGCAACCAGAGCATTGCAATTGTCTCCCTTTTAGCATTTTGAAGCACAGGAACGGACCATCCTGCTGCTGGAAACAGCACAATGGACTTTTATGAGGATTGTGCATTCAGAGAAAGACTGCAACAAAAGTGACCTAAGGAGCCCTGTAACCATCAGACTTTTGGCTATCGAGATCTATTGTGTACTACAGAGACAAGAGGTGAGTAATGCTCCTATTGGACCACTTGGGGAGATAACCTATATAACCTATATAAAAAGTTGTCAGACATTTTGGATTATGTGGCTCTTGACAGTATGAATTAGGGTAGGTGGGAGCACAATACTTTGTTTACCAGAGTCCTAGAATCATGGAGTAATTGAATAATAGAATGGTTTAGGTTGGAAGGGACCTTAAAAATCATATAGTTCCAACTCCCTTGCCACAGGCAGGGATACCACCCAATAGACCAGGTTGCTCGAAGTTCCTTCCACCCTGTCTTTTAACACTTACAGGTATGGGGCATCCACAACTTCTCTGGGCAACCTGTTCCAGTGCTTCACCATGCTCACACTAGAGAATGTCTTCCAAATATCCAATTTAAATCTATTGTCCTCCAACTTAAAACCATTACCCCTTATCCTATAAACAGTCCCTCCCCATCCTTCTTGTCAGACCCCTTTAGGTACTGTAAGGCTGCTATGAGGTCTGCACAGGTCTGTCTCTTCTCTGGGTTAAACAACCCCAACTGTCTCAGTTTGAAACTCATACAGGGAGTGTTCCAGCCCTGTTACCATCTTTGTGGCCCTTCTCTGAACTCATTCCAATTAGTTGAAGACTTTCTTATGTCGGTAGCCCCAGAACTGAACATGTTACTCCAGGGTGGTCTCACCAGGGAAGAGTAGAAGCGCAGTATCGCCACCCTTACCTGCTGGCCACACTGCTTTTGATATAGCCAAGGATGTGATGGGCTTTTTGAGTTGCAAGTGCACCTTGTCAGCTCATATCAAGTTCTTCTCAACAGAATTGCTTTTAATCCATTCATCAACCAGCCTAACCATGTTGGAGTTTGCCCTGCATCCTGGTGGAGAATCTTGCACTTGGCTTCTCACAGGCTAACCTTAAAGAGACTGTCCAGGTCCCTCTGCATTGCATCCCTTCCCTCTAAAATGCGACAGCATCCATCTTGGATGGATGGATTGCTTCATCTGAAATCTTGCCGAGGGTGCACTCAATCCCACTGTGTCCTCCACAAAGATGTGGAATAGCACTGCTCCCAGTAGGAACCCCTGAGGGCCGCCACTTGCTACTGATCTCTGCCCAGACACTGAGCTGTTGGATGTTAAGTCCATGACTACCTGGGATACATGTTGCCTACTGTGTCTCAAACAGCACAGTCTTATTGCATAGGCTGTAAACACCTGTATACAGTATCAAAAGTAAATATTTAGGAAGGGAATTATATTTGTCTCCTTCCCTGAAAATGCATGAGCATGAATTCTATGTGAATGATACTCAGTTACAGATGGGGAATTATATCAAGGACAGACACCCAGCATTGCTGCAGCTGTGGTGCAAGGGGGCTTCAAATTCCAGAATCGGTTTGCCTGGGCTTGCCACAGATGTGGCAGTTCTTTTCCCAGCGGCACTTGGATGCTGTGCCTAGCTGCCTTATTTTCCGTTGGAGGAGATCAAGTCAATTCTGTGTGATGTTGCAGGGGTCATTGCTCTCCCCCGTCTTGGGACAGCAACAACACCCTGCAGAAAGATATTGCTGCATAAGGTGTCATGGAGGATTTAGCCCTTATTTTTAATTTCTTGATTTCTGGGTTTGAAAAATAGCTGCTGACCAATTTTTTTCTGTGCACATGACTGCACTGGAACGTCTGTCAAGGATCCCAGAGCTCTACAAAGGTTCTGTATGTCTTTTTCTGAGGGAGTGAATGTGTAGTCAGCACATACATTGACATAGATAAATACATCAGAAACAAAATAATGGGATAAAATTGGATGGGATTTCAACCTGGGATATTAATTTTCTGATCCTCAGTTTGCTAAGCCACAGTTTAAAGTTGGTTTAATGCCTTTATTTTTGGTAAAATTCTTTTTTTTTTTTTTCTTCATAAATCAAATAAAAGAATATAATGTTTAGTAATCTATGGAAGAATTCATGTGGTGGTCTATTTTAATCTTCTCTTTGCCTGTCATCTGAAGAACCAAAAACTGCAATAAATACCAACATCCATTTAAAACATGCACCCTAAAAATGATCAGACAAATACTGAGGATATGAGGATATGCTCCTTGGTCCTATGGAGCACACAGAAATTGATCTCAGCATTCTTTATATTTATTGACATATATTAGAAAACCTGATTTTTTGACACTTCTTTGGAATGATCCCCTGATCATCTGACCCTTCCAATTATTTAATAAACTCACTAAGTTCTGTAAAACAAAAACGCTGACCCAAGGATTATAACAATATAGAATTTTGAAATATTTATTTTTTTCTTGTAGAAGGATACATAGCTCTATTCAACTAAAATGAAAAAAATGACATAGATTATTACCTTTTCAGTCATGTTTGTGAGCTTTTGGTTATGGAGTTTCAAATATTTCCTTTGGGGTTTAAATTCATCACCAAAATCAAAGTAGACTCAAGTTTGTTGCAGATACAACTTCTTAAGAATTTTATGCACAAAATAAGGAAAGCTAATATTTAATGCAACATTTTATCTATAATTAAGTAAAAACAATACATAGATAGAATGCATGTCTGCTATGGTATGATATTAGTTCATTTTAATATGAGCTGCTGTGATCCATCCACAATTCGACATTTTCATTCTTTCTATTTTCATAGCTGCAGACACACTCAACCTTCAACAGGCTTTGTGTCTAGGCATTTCAGTAGCTAGTTGATACAACTGCTTTTTCAGGATCACAGAGTATATCTAAATACATCCATAGCTGTTATTCATAGGTAGTCCTTTAAGATTTTTCAATGCTGTTTAGAAAATCAACTACAATTAATCAGGAATCTTGAGTTTGATGCCTATGCTCTGAATTTTATTTTAAATTTATAGGCTAAGTGCTGTCATCCTCCCCACCAAGTAGCCCTGAAAACTGCTACCAATTTCGTATCCAATATCCATGGAATGTTGTAGTGTTTCTCTCAGGCAAGAAAGACAGAATTAGGCCTTATTTCATAATCTAGAGTGCTTCATGTCCATACAAAAAATATCCCTTCGGGGGGTCTTTAAAAAAAATTCTTGGTTTCCTTTTGCAGGGTAGGCTTTGCATTTTAGTTAGGGAATTAAACCTGTAAAATATAAAGACAGGGTTGGGATACTCCTGTGTCTCTGTTTGTGAGGCACAAAATCTGAATCTATAATTTTTTAATAAGTAAGTATACCCTTGAATAATGTGACCATTTTGTAAAAATTATAAATATATTTAAAAAATTGCAGATTTTGATCAGCTTATTTTCATGATTGTTTTAATATTATTACTTTACAAATTGAGTGCCCAAACACCCTCACCAAGACAATACTCAGACTAAGCCCCAGTTCAGGAGATTTGTGCCCACATGTAGCTTTATGTGCCAGGTGTGGTTCCGTGCAACTGAAAGCGTAGTTTAGTTGCCATCTCAAGCCTTAATTGCCATATTTAAGGAAGGCATAGGGGACAAAGTGTGTAAACCCTGACAGTATGAAATCCATGACAGTTTTAGCTACCCAAAGGCTTTGGGATGAGAAACTAGATACGTGCCATCTTAGAGATTGCACAAAACAGGATGAACTTTTGTGGGTATGAATTGTAGTGACTATAGAAATTGCCTATGATATAGGAAGCCCCAATTCAAATCTCATCTGTGCTTCAGCCATTACACAACATACTTCTGGAAGATAGGATTAAGGAGACCAGACTTTGTGTCTTCTTCACGCAAAGCCATTAGTCATAACCACTTCTGTGGGGAACGCCTTGTTTTATCTCCACTGCCCCGATCTACTACTGTTTTGTGGCAACCAATATTTCTGCAAGATATTCTCGTTTCAGTGCTCTTGAAAACATTTCATTCAGCAGAAAGCAGTCAGACCAGCTCTTGCTATGAGCAGAATCTCATCATATCTTATGCTTCAGTGGCTGACGGATACGTAATACAGAAAATTATAACAAAGGGCAAAAAGTAGGACAACTGACTCTATTCTTGTTGACTTTTAAATATTCTTTACTCAATATCTAAATATTCAGTCTTTGAATTGAGCAAAATACCCCTGCAAAAGGACGAAAATTTATCTAGACTAAAGAAAGCAGAATTTTGGCCCAAGTTTTACCTGGTTCTTCCATATTAGATAAGTCTGAGAGCAGTGTGGGGCAAAATGGCAGAACATAAATACAGCCTGATAAATTCAATTTGACAATTGAAGGCGCTTTGCCTGAATAATATTTAGAAAAAATTAAAAAAAAAAGGCATAGTTAAAAATTTAGTTGCCTTAATAAAAATGGTGCGCCAATTCACTCTTCCTATAATATATTTTTGTTCCAAAACCATAATGTAAGTTTTGAGATTTTGGACTGCATTGTGAATATCTTATTTACCCAGGGAAGGCAGCTGTTTTGACTGGATCTGGGAGTCAGGCAGCACTGCTTATAAAATTATTGAAGAACTCTTCCTTCACCCAGGCTTTTCTTCCTGATACTACTATTGATAGTAATATATCATTTTTTCAAACTGCTGCAAAAGAAGCTAAAAGGATCCACAAAGTAAGTTTGCTGAAATCTGTAGAATGACAAGTTTGGAGATACACCAGTTTTCTTTTAGAAAGTTAATTGATGCTGCACACCTCCTCCCCCAGCCCCCCAATCTTTTCCTCTACAAATTCTATTTACTCAGGTTAAACAAAACCAAAAATAACGCACAAATTTGGATGGCTTTAACAACAATAAAAGTTCTTTTAAAACTAGATTTCTTATTAGTCTATGTAAATTGCATACTTTAGTTCCAAACATATCTGATCTACAGATAAATACAGAAACAATGGACATTAATAGTAATATATTCTTCCTGTACAATTTATAAATATTTTTTGTTTTATACAGATGCTACATTTGGCTGTTCACTAAACAATTGGATAAAAAGTATATGTATTTTCTCCATTTTGCATTATTCAACATGCAGATTACACTTCATTCAGCAGGAAAACTGACAAGTGATATGCAGGCTAGGAAAAAAGAAAAAAGGGTGTCTTACATACCGGTCATTGTAAATCCACCCACTAACAAGCCAATGTCTCTTCCACCGACTATAATAGCTTCGCTGCGATCTCCTTCACTGCCGGTGTTCTTGGTTTTCCAAGCAGCCCATATTCCTACTGCCAGGATAGCCAGGTAGAAGACAACTATGGCCACCAGTCCCTCCACATGGAAAGCCATGTTGAAGTCCCAACTGTTTCTTTTATTGCTATTTCATTAAGACCTCTGGAGAGAATGCAAAAATACGTCTGCTATTAACAAACCTGTCTTTTAGAATTAGTGTACAAAAAGTCCTCAGATGGTTATTAAAGAAACTATTCTGGTGAATTTCTGAAATGAGAATTTGAGATGTAATTGAGATTAATGTTACATGACAATTAAAATGCCTGTGTAGCAACAACCAATTGCTGCATCCTCTGATTACAAAGGGGAATGAATGATGTGGTTGAAAGCTACACTATTCTTAGAAGTCAGTTATTGAACACTGATTTTTTATTTTTTTTAGTGTCACGACATTCTCAGTGTCTTCAGTCAAGGAATAGTTTGGTACAAGGAACAGAAGACCTTGACCATGTGGACTTTTACAAAAGTCTCTATTTAGTTTGAAGACAAGCCACAAAACTGTTTTAAGTTTAAAAAGAGCTATGGATAAGTAATAGCTACAACAGCAAAATACATCTTTTAAGTCTTTGTGTTGGAATGCTGAGTCTTTTCCCCCTTTTATCATCTCCCGTATTTTAAAATCTGCGCCTTATTTTTTGCAACATTTAATTGTCCAGCATGAAAAGTACCAGTCTGTTCTCTCCCGCAGTTTGAGAAGCGAACGGAAGGCTTACAAGCTGTCGGACGGCAGAAACGCCGAGGCACACGAACTACAGCGAGGGGAAAACTCCCGAGCGAAGGAGGCAGCGCCTGCCCCGAAACCAATCTCCCTCGGAGCGCCCTGCCAGCCTCTCCCCGCCGCTCCGCGGTCTCACTCGCACGGCCGGACCCGTCCGCGCTCCCGACGGGAGCTCCGCGGGAGCCCCGCGCGTACCGGCCCGACCTCCCGGGGGGCTCCGCATCCCCCCCGCGCCCGCGGCAGGACCGCGCGGCCCCGCCCGCCGCCCCGCGCCGTCGGGCAAGGGAAGGAGGGGGTCCGCGCCCGCCGCCCACCTGCGCTCCGCCGCCGCGCTGCCCCGCAGCCCGCGGGGCACGGCCGCCCATCCCGCGGGGCGGTGTCGGCGCCGAGCCGCGGGCTGCTTTGCCCCTCTGCCCGGGGTTTTCCCTCTTGCGGGGGAGGGAAGGAGCGAAGGCAGGATCGTCAATTCTTCCCCCGCGGTGCCGGCGGTGCGCCGAGCGCTGAGGCTGCGACGGGGGGCTCGTAGATTAAAAAGAGGAAAATCCCTTTATAAAGGAGGAGGGTTCAGTGGGGTGAGAGGACCGTGTCCGTCAGAGCTGGGGGGAGGATGGGGGAAAGACGTCAGAGTGCTGGGGGACGTTGGGGGGAAGTAAGGATGACTCAAGGGAGACTGATTGTCGTGTCATGGCAGGGAAGCAGGGTTACGAAGTGAAATTGGGGTGAGAAAACAAAAGGAAATGAGGGGAGACAGGAAGGAACAGGATCATGCCAAACCAAAGGAAAAGAGGAAGAAAAGAAAGGGCTGCTCTAAAGAGGCATGCTAAAAGAGAGGTTGAGGAAGGGGAGAGAGCAGAGGTACCGAGAGGGAAGGTGAGCTCCGTGCTCTCCTTGCCCTCCCTGGCACCTTTACTGCACCACCCTGGGCCTAGCATTGAGCAAGCACCAAGGCAAAGCCTGTCTTTGAGGGGCTGGTCAGGACTGTCTTTCCCCACAGCTCCCTTCAATACCTGGTTGAACATGCTTTGGCATTTCCCAGATGCAGAGCAGCTAGTTCTTGGGGAGTCTCCTTTTTTTTTTTTCCCCATGCCTCTTACAAACCTCACCTGTAGATCTATGGTAATATCAGCTTTCCTGTTATAGGACTCTTGCTCTCTGTCTCCAAATGATGCTGGGCAATGAACATCTGAGTGCTGTAAATAAGGGTACATGTGCAGAGAAGACCCACATGTGCCCTTGTCCCAGTTTTTACAAAGGGAAGACCATGCTGAGCTGTAGCAGTTTTAGCTCTTGAGAGGCAGGTAACATGGGCCATTGGCTCATGCAAGTTGAAAAGTAGAAATAAAAAGCCCACAGGAATACAGAACTGCTATTGGCAAAAGAACTAATTTAAAGCAGAAAATATGAAGTCATGCTAGACTCAAGAGGAACACCACAGTGTGGGAAGATGTAAAATCAGAGAGAAGAAAGGTGGCAATTCAGGAAAGCTCAGCCTGCTGCAAGAAATGGATACCAAGGGTTGGCCCTTTTCTGTATATTTGCCAACTGCCTTGCCAGGCTGGCTGGCAAAGTGGCTTCGTCTGCCCGCTCACGAACTGCTGAGCACATCACACCACGTTAGCCCCAGCCATTGATTATGTGCATCACATGCAATAAATTGTGATTGCATACTCATAAATTGATTGTGTGCTTAAGACTGCTTTCAAGTCTGGCCTTAGTTGAAGAAGCCAAAATAAAGGTGGCCAAAAAATTAAAGGTTAGAAATGTTACTATTTTTGTCAGCCTAACTCACGGGTTTGTAAGTGATACTAGTGATGCAATGTTTGCTTTGGGAGTGCGCAGTAAAAACCTCCTCCCAGTAAAAGGCAACTGAAACACACTTTAGACACGTGAGCATCAAGGCATCACCTAAGCAGAAATCCTGTCATAAACAAACACAATATAAATAATAGGTAGAAGTCCTTGGAAACAAACATGTCTCCATTAGAAATAAACAAACAAGTTCCAGAAATTAAAATGTGATAGAAAATGCGTGGATGCTGAAATGCATGTGAAATTAATACGAAATTTTAATTAGTCTGTTTTTCTCCAGCTTAATACAAAGAAAGAAGTCATGACAACACAAAGCATGGCTCAAGTCTGTCTGAGGCAAATTCAAAAAATGTTAACCTATAGAAAAAAATCCTTTCTTGGATTAAATCCAAACTCAGGTCTTCAAAGAAGACTATATCTAATTTCTTTTGTCTTTAGTAGGTCATATTAACATTTGGTTATGGCACCAAAGTGGGGAAACTATTATTATTATTATTATTATTATTATTATTATTATATTAATTTTAAATAATTATATTTTGATGAAATTAATAAAAATGAATCCTGAACATCTATTATTTTTATTGTATAGCCTCTTTGGACAAGTTTTGTTGCTTTGATACTCAGGAGTGGTTTGCAATCTTCCTCTCAATGAATCAATTGCGCTGGCCAAGTTTTACCTTACATGTGTACTCTACTTCTGTGGTTACTTAACTGCAAATAAGTTAAATCATACATTCACTTATGAGATACTAATGTAAGTTGTAGGTTCCTTGAGTTGATAAAGCTTTGGGTTTTGAAACCACCTTCGCCTGGATGTAGCTGAGAAGGTCTGAGACTAATTATTTAAGTGAATATTAGCCGATTTAATAATTTGCTATCTCTTCTTTGCTCAACCACTACTACTATATCAGGTAGTTTTCTAGTGCTTTCTTTTGGGAAATGACCCTGGACACTGGATCTCTGTGTGCATTCTGCCAGCTGCACCCCAACAGCATCCATCACCCACCTCCATACACAAAGCTCATTTCTCACGATATCTGAGGGTGTGCACAAATGAGTACCAGTAAATTTTATGGCTCTTGGGAAACAATGTGCTTTAGTGCCAGAGATACTATATGCAACTGCAAGACAGATTCCATACTAAATCTGACCACATTTCCAAAGAGAATTACTTCTGATGTTGAAACACTTAGAACTGAGGTCATATTTTCCAGGAAAGAGGTACTTAATTGGCAATTTGTGGCTTCTAAAACAATTGTTCTTCATTTGAATATAATTTTCTTTTTTTAAAGAGCATAGTTTGAAATTATGCTTTTCAAAAAGAAATCTTGAAACTTATTTTTATTTATATTTTTTAGAAGGACACACTTTCTAGTGGAAGGTGTCCCTGACCATGGCATGGAGATTGAAACTGAATGATCTTTAAGGTCTCTTCTAACCCAAACCATTCTCTTAATCTATGATTCCATGAAAGTTGACATGGGCATCTGCATTCATCACATTTCTTTATGCAGCTATTGAGGAGTGTTTTGTGGAAACAATGGAAGTTAGCTCTCATGTACAATAGCTGTCTTTTCTTTTAAGCAATGATATTACAGTATTTCCAAAAATTTATTGAGCCTACATATGGTTATTTGGACTCCCACTGGGTAGCAGTAAATATTTTTGCATTTTTAAACCTGTGTCCATCACTGAGACTTTTCTTAGAAAAAGGTCGCCTTGGATACATGTCATGGAGCTGATAAAAATATTTGTTTAGGGCCAGGTAGGCTAAACTGTTCCCCATTCTCTATTTTTAAATGCTTCCTGCCAGTTGGTCTCTCAGAGTAGTTTGAGCAATAGGAAATATCAAGGACACAATGAAACCTAATCCCAATGAACATTTATGGGAAAGACTGTAATACACAGTATTAAAGAAGCTACAGGTTTAAGTCATGATGTAGAACATGTAAGCAATAAATATCTATATGGGTATATATACCTTTAAGGCAAAATTCTAATTTCTCATAGATGTCTATGTTTAAAATTTTCATGGAACAATTATGCATTTTATAGGATTGGATTAGAGTTACTTAAAAACACACTAGCTTTCTTAAGGAAAAAGCCAAACAACAAAAGCAACAACAACAAAAAAACAAACCCAAGGGTTTTGATGTGCACTTCCATAATAAAAAAGCTTTTACTACAGCTTTGTTTAAGGCCTATACTAAAAGCTTTCCTGAGACTGCTGCTACTGAAAGGTCTACAGTAAAATTATTCTAAAAAAGGGCCTCTCTATCAGTTTGTAGTTTTGGGGTACTATTCATCTTGGTTTTATTAACCATGGAGTCTCCAGAGAAACTGTCCTTGTATTTGCTCAACAGCTCAAAAAAACCCCACCTTGTCAAAAGCTCTTTTGGAAGATATATTTAATAGGTATCAACAGTCCCTGGTTACCTTGCAGAAAGATACCAATCTTTAGAATCTCAAACAGTGTAGATCACTGATGTGATTCTATTGATAGTAACCTGGATAAAGTGTCAAAGAAACAGCTCTTTTTTTTCCTACAGTGGCAAATGCTATATGTGACATATTTTTTAAAACTGTGCTACAGTACAAACAAAAACTCAAACCAAACCCAACAAAGACTTGTAAGAACACAAAGCTTAGTACTTAAAGAACAAAAGAAAAGCAGAGTTGAGACTGTGTGTGAAATCTTAATACAGTCCACCTATTCATGTCCTCTTTAAGCCTTTAACTGCATGATCATATGCTAATTTTTCCTTAAGATGCCTGTCTCTTAAATAAGAGTTAATCATCACTATTTCTATTTCTATTCCTCGTTAACCATGTGGCCTTACAAGTACACTTCATTCAGACTTCAGAATGAAAACAATGCTGGTGATTTTCTCAGCGTATTTCTGTGGTGCAAAGTATTAGCGCTTCACAAATACAGATTATTTTATCTACAGAGCACCCTATGGGAATAGGCAGCACTTTTGTACAGATTTATATATTTAAAATATAGCTCCAGTCAATTTCTCTTGCTGCTTTATGCAAATCTCAGAAGCAACGAGTTGGTTTTATTTTTTCCCCCTGAAATTCTGAAGAAAAGAAAATCAATATTCAATCTAAGTCAGACATCTGGCATGAAAAATTTCAGCCTATAGCCTGGTGCCCGACAAAGTTGTACACAATTAAAAGTAAGTCTTTTAATATGAGAAATTTCAGGCAACGTGAACTAGACTAGCTTTTGAGTACCTGTTGCAAGAAAGCTGTCATAAAAAATTGAAGTTAAGGGATTGAAAGAGAAAATAGAGCATGTTCTTTTTTTTTCATTCTCAGATGCTGTCTGTAATGCATTATTGCTGTTTTACTTTAGTGTAAATAGGAAGGAATCAGGTCAAAGAACTGCTTTATGGTGAATGTTGTATTTGAACTACATTGATTAAAATGAAGCAAGTAAGGATGTTGTGCATTATTATAATTATTGAATATTGATATTGCCAATTGTTCCCAGAAGCCAGTGACATCAAAGCTCCATTGCAATAAAGTGCTATACAAACATATTGTAAAGTCAAGACTAACTTTTCTTTTAGGCTTTTCTGCATTGTTGATCAGCATCACTGAACAACATGAACAGTAAACAAAGTAACTATAACAAAATCAAAGAATAATGCAAATTAGAGATGATTAATACAGGTCATAATGCAAAACAGCTATTTGGCAAGCTATTTGCAAGTAATTCTTGTTATTATTTGGATTTTTTTTAAAAAGACAATCAGTTATGATCAATAAAGGGGAATAGATAAACCAAGGATCCACCTTTCTTTGAATGCCTTGAAGTAAATGAGATCAACTGATTGAAATGTTTATTGGATTTCTGGGAAAATCTCTCCCTGAGCAATAAATCTGTCTGAATGGAGACTCATCATTTATCAAGCGTACAGCAAAGGGCCTTTGAACTGGTGGACAGTTGGCATAGGAACACCCTCAGCCATGCTAGCATTTCTATGATTCATGTCTATGACAACTTGCAGTGTGTCAGTGACCAATCGCATACCCAGGAAAGCAAGGAGCATGTCTACATGGGCATTATGGTCTTGAAACCACATTATACTTCCCATCCACACAGAAGACAGAAGCTGAAGTCATGAGGGAACTGATGCAGAAGTGGGCCAAAGATCTGTTTGCAAACCTGAGAGACAATCAAGTGCTGTATCACAAGAGACAGCCCAGAAAAAAGGGAGAAAACAAAGCAGGGAGAGCAGTTTCTGAACCCTTTTGCAGCCATTACTATATCAGCATTCTTAAACCACGGTGAAGATGGCTTGAAGTCAGTTTGGGTTTGAACTGAAAGGGATGCTAGATAAAACAAAGACTAGCAGATGAGTTTAAGCCATACTCAGTTGTTTACATTCTTCCACTTGGCCCTGCAGTGCTAGTCTTCAGGGCGTGATGATAATCTGTCTAGATTCAAATGGTCCGTTATTTACTAGACAATTTTCTGTTGCTGTATTTGAGGGAAAAACAAGTAGAAATTAAGAAAGCACTTCAAAAACTTTAGTTTTCAAATTTAGTTTAGGAAGGAATTATTTTGGCTGATGTCATGAAAGAGTTATTTACAACAGCAGTTTCAGGACAGTTTAGAAAAATGTGCTTCTGTACCCTTCACCAAAAACCCCACACCACTCAGCATCATGCTGCTTTGATCTTTGCTCTGCTAGGACTTCAGCCTTTAGAGAAAGTTGGTGAAGAATTTTGGTAAGGCCTCTGATGACTGTTCCTTCCTCATTCTGAACTTTAGGTGAATAATATATCTTTTACAGACCCATGGATACCACCTTCTACTAACAAATCAGAAAGCAAATTGAATTGAAAACAAACAAAAATACAATTAAAATCTTAAGCACTAAATGAAACCACAAAGAAATTGTATTTTGTTAACTATGATCCAAACTATGAACTTTATTTTAGATGTTACTAATAGGTATGGTGCTCATGTTCTTATCAAAAACATGGTTAAATAAACCTTCTGATAATTTTCAGTGCATAATTTTGACCAAGTAAGAACTGCCAAAAATATTTGAAGAAAATTCCACTATGATTTAACCATGCCAATATCCTTTGAAATATCTAGTGAGGGCCATGCGAAAAACTGGCCTTCCAGGCGTCACTATCAGTAACTGATCCTAAACAATATAAATGTATTTTCTCTCTGGCACTCAGCAGACTGATGTATCAAAAACTGTTGCTGTTTGGACTCAATTTCCCTTCACTCATGTTCACATACTTTGGTTAAGGAATCAATGATTTCTTGAGGAGAAAAGCTGAAAAATTGACGGGATTCTGTGAGGATTTTATCATTAGATAAATCAAACCTCTTTTTTTTTTTTTTTTTTTTTTTTTTTTTTATCAGCAGCAGTTTTCCTGTAGTACAGCTGAAATATCCACACAGCATAAGTCTGATGTCCTGACTTGGGCAACGAATTCCTCTGTTGCTATGTGCAGGGTCTGTAATAAAGAAAATGGTGAAACTAGTGTCAGTCAATTTCAAAATTTTGAGAAAGAAGAAATATGTATCAGCTTTAAACTAGTTTTTAACAAAACTCTTGCCAGAGCAATTTAAAGATGCCCTATATAATAGTTACAGAAATGTAATTAACGTCTACATCCGCTTAGCTTGTTGTGAAAGTCACATAAAATGTGATTTAAGCTAGCACATTTGTTTTCACAAAGAAAGTTAGACAATGAAAGTGAGACATATGAAGATGGTCAGTCATTGACAGGTAGTAACCCATTAAACAACGATGTTTCCAAGCTTGTTCACACTTCTAAAGCTTTCAGAGTAATCATGAGACCTGTATTCTGCAGAGCTTTAAAATTGTATCTTTAAAGTTGCCTGGTATCTCTTCAAACATCTATTTCAGTTCTCTTGCTCCACCACTCCATCCATTCAGGAAAGTTAAAGTCTGTACCTACTTACTGATGTCATCCACACAACTGTGTGGATGAACAGAGGAGAACTAAAATGGAAATCCTTACTATAAAAGCCAGTAATATAAAAAAAAAAAAGTGTCGGCTTCTCAGCAGCCAACAAGCTGCATACAGCCATCAGGGCACATTTCAGAGCTGTTTGTGAATTCTGTGATCTAATTTATAAGTGATCTATGAGAAATGTAATTTGGTATTTTCAAATTAAATAATCTGTCTAAATAAAAATGGAAAATGTATTATTTCACTGCTGTTAAGTCAGAGAACTTGAAATAGCATTTGCAGCCAAATTGAAAGCAAATGGTAAAATTATTCTGATTTTATCTCCTTTGAAACAGTTCTTCTCACCAGTGTCAATTGATAAAAGGTGATTCTACTGCTACCAGGAATTTGTAAACAGTGTTTATTAGTGTGGGAAAACAGTATCATAGTAAACAGATCCTTGGAGGAATGTGAAGGAAATATGGTGTTTGGTTGGGGTTTTTTTTGTTTGTTTTTGTTTGGTTTTTTTGTTTGTTTAATCATGACCTTAGACAAAATGTTCAGAGTTTATAAAGATGCTGTTTAACTGCAAACTCTATGGTAGTTAAAGCTCATAAAATATATCCTGAATTTATGTAAAATTGTCACATTGGAAAATGTTCATATTCAGTGAAGTTTACAAAGCCAGTACTCCTGGTCTGAAATACTGTCCAGTTTCACCAGAACACTCCTTTCTAGTCACAAGTTATTTTATGACTGCTGAATGGTTTCAAACTTCACAGAAGAAGTAAATTAGTAGATTGTTAGGTTTTTTTTTTAATTTACTAATGCACATTCAGCAATATTATTGAACACAGTACCATAATACTTAGTTTAAGTTGACTGGAGTATTTCTTCTTGGTTTAGAAAAAGTTTATTTAATTTGATGGGATTAAAAAAAACACCTTTAACGTCTTCCTTTTGAAAAATCTTTCTTTTTAAAATCTTCCTTTTGAAATCGTACAGCATTTAAAGGATTTGGAACAGAAAGGAAGACAACTGGATTAACAGGATACTCTTGACCCTTTTTAAGATACAATATAAAAATATTTATTCAAAGGCCTGGAAATTTTGTAGGCCCTTGTACACAGATGCATATGATCCAAAGAATCATTCTTTCTTTTGTGTTTATCATTTTGTCATTTGTTTCAGTCAGTGCTGCTTAGATACAAATATCTTGTTTACCATATCTGTAATGACATCTGTTTAAAACAGAGTATTTCTTTGTTTTGATGTCTATTGTTATCACTATTCAGTGATCACATCACTATTTAGTGACTGGACTCTGCTTTCGGTAATTTACATCCTCCTATGAATAACTAATTGCTCATCAGGCTAATCCTGTGGATTTCAGTGGTTCCACTAATAGGTCAACAAACTTCTTAAAATCTGAATCTCAGTACCTACAGGCGTCTTGAAAGTGATCCATCAAACTGAAAAATATTTTCACTGAAAAATTCTTGACTGTGGACAAAATGTCTCATCTCCTCTTTTATCTAAGAATGCTTCCATCACAAACCCACCTTTTTGTTTCTGTGTTTCTCTGAGTGTTTAAATGCAGCAAGAAAACACTTGGCACACAAATCTGTTTTGAAAAAATTACAAATAATATGGTTTGTATCTTCTGTATATCAGTAAGTATATAATCCCAATTCAAGGACGCTGCTTCAGTACCTGACAGAATTACTGTAACTGACTTCAGTGAAACTTGTATCAGTGCATAAAGAAAATGGTCAATTATAGAAAAAAAAATAGAGTCCCCAAATGCCATAGATTTATTACAGGAGTCTTAGTCTGCAGAACAGAGTGTAAATGACCTAAATATTCTAGGTTTTGAGACACAGATTCTTGATAAAAGAGCATCTGATCACAACAAGAAGGATTTTGGAAGTAGAGTTTGGGATTGGAATGGCCAGTGACCAGAACACCTTGTACCTACAGCTAATTCTTGGGCTTTTGGTGCTGTTTGCAGGACATTCTGTGTTCTCTGTTTATGAAAACCCCCCACCCTTCATAGTCATAATTGCTGTCAGTTGCTAATCTTGATGTACTGAAGGAATGGAGCAGGTGACCTTTCAAGATCTGTGGTTCCTACAGGCCTGGGTCATAGCAGGTCAAGAAAGAAGGAAGCTTGCATAGGGTTGGTAAACTAGTTTGTGGACCTGTAGGAAGCTGAAGTATCTAGTTTAAAATATATGATTGTTACTAAACCACTGGTGAAACTGACACTGTCAGAACAACTTTCTTTAGCAGTTTTGATTAAATTTTTAATTAGAATAATTTATGCTTTATTTATGAAAAAATTTAAATAACTGAGCTCACATTTAATCCTTAAGGTATTAGTGCTTCAACACATTTGGAAAGGAAATGTTAATAATGTGAAAGCCGGTATTCTCTATGATTTTTTGTTCATTGAATTGAAGCTGGGAAAAAACTGATATTAAAAATTCAAGCAAACCTGATGACAATTCCATAGATGCATTTCATTTGGGGAATTTGCTAAAAATGTGCTTTAGGGAGTGATTTTGGAATGGGATCATAAATTAGCTGAGGTGAAAAATTAAAAAATAAAAAAAGAAAAGAAGCTAGGCTCCATTACCCAGTACTCTAGCAGATTTATTGAGAAGTCACCCTTTCAGCTAGTGTTTTTATAACTTAAACAAATTACAAGTAAACATCATATTTGTATGTGACTTTTCATGAAAGCAATACTTCAAAGTGATTCATTATTTATTACACGCTCTGTGGTATACAGGCTATCCATCCTCCAGCTGTTAGACGTAATGAGAACAAGAAAAAGACCTTTTGTGCTTTAGCAAAATGATAGCAAACCTGGAGTAACTTTCAAACATATAAAAGAAAGGGGTTTATATACAAAAGTAATGAAATTTATCTCAACAAATGTGAGGCTCTTCTGAAACTTAGTAATCCTTCCCATTCACCTCCTGACTCTGGCTTAGTGCTTCAGTATATGCGGTTTATGCTTATATACTGGCTTAACCAGTATTTATAGTTATAAACTCTGAGTAATTAAAAATATCAGCAGATGGGAAAAAAAATTCAAAGGCACATACTCATTTTTGATTACAAATTTTTCTGATTTTTTATCTTTTTTTTGTAGTTTATAGAAGGCTTTTGTGATGTAATTCCAAGACATACAAACTGACAACATGAAATTATGTTAGTATTTATACTCTCATAATAATTATTGGAATGTAGTAATTATAAGTTATCATATTTATAATATAAGAATGGATGTAGATTAAATGAACTAGATTACACAATTTGAACCCCAAAAGTTCCACTGACTTTCTAGTAAAACTATTATTTTTCCCTTTTTCCCCTCACCCCGTGTTGCTGTTTACAGAAGCAGGGACCCACACAAGCGCCGGGAGCGATCAGCACCATGGACAGAAGCCGCGGTGTTCCGACGGCACCCGAGACACCCACCCACTCAGCCACCCACGCGAGTGTCTAAACCCTCCCAAAGGACTGATTGCCTGAAACACATCTTAACCTGCCGCAGAGCCTGTCACTGGCGTCATAGATCAGCTTTAGTCACCCAAATAGCTCGTGTGTTGGGAGCAAGGAGAGAAAGATTACAGTGTGTGAAGGTCTCATAAGTTCCAAGACTTTAGTAAACACACTGCAATGAAAAATGAAGTAAATCATGCTTTGCCAGCAAAATAAACTACTTTGACACTGTGAACTCTTTGAGGTAAGGATTGTGTTTTACCTTGGAGTTTTTTGTTCGTTTGGGTAGGTTTGTTCTTTTTGTTTAGTTGGTTGGTTTTTTACTTTGTTTTGTTTTGTTTTGTTTGTTTTAATATAATGTCAGACATATTTCAGATAGTTTTAAAACATGATAAGAGACCCATCTTCGAAAATAATGGTCTAAGCAATTTTAATTATGACCCTCCTACCTGTTAGATAACAGCCAGTAAGTTATTATGGACTAGACAGCTACTAGTCAAATTAGCAGACTGTTTTGTTCTCTTTCTCCCTTTCTGTGGAGAACAATACTGGACAGTCTCCCTGGAGGTGAAATAAATTTCTACACAACAGAAATGTGGAAATATGTGTGGTATGTGAGACTGTATTTATTAAAAAAGCCCCAAACAAAACACCAAAATGCCATCAATGGCATTAATTTCTCACTATTCTGATCCAAGTCAAGAATGACTTGGGAAATACTTACATTTTCCACTAGGTGAGTTAAAAGGCTATATCAAAACCAGGTACTGTGGTGGCAGTAGGTACTGTCTGTGATTCAACTGTCACAATGTTAACAAAAAAAATATAACCTTCTTACCTAACTTCAGATAACAACATTGTAGATATCTTCATGTGAACTAGTTACTCCAGACTCCCTTCACAGTCAGTAAAGTGTGTGTTCACCTGAAGTGAAAGGTGCAGGTCACTCAAATCTTTGCAGACATCTGCTGAGGACAAGGCAAACCGTGGTCTTATTATTTTTTTTTTCTTTTTTTTTTTCCCCAGGGGCTAAAAAGGAACACTGGGCTAACTGTTTCAGAAGTAGAATATCCACTGCAGATGCCTATTTTTAACCAGACAGACCTCTTGAACACTGACATTAACTAGTGTGCAAGCAACTGGGCAAGTATCAAGAACTGACAATGTCTTTGGGAGGATTAAATGTCTAGGGGCAAGGGAGGCTGCTGGGAAGCTCCAGGCAACATCTAATTTGCCTGCAGGATATGCTGTCAGATGATCGATAGTATCTGACTTGTTCAAATACTTACACTCATACTGAAATACAACCTAATGACAAAAGTCCACAGATTAAACTTCCTCTGTATGCATTTTATATCTCAAATACAAGCCTCTACCAGGAATATTATATATGAGACCATAACTAATTTAGCTTTACATTCTCCTCACTATCTTGGATCCTGGTTATATGTCACTAGTTCATTTCATTTTTCAACATTCCTCCCACTAAAAATTTCAAGCAAAACAAGTGAAATTATTCAAGAGACACTGAAAGCTGAAAAATATGTTTAAATTCCACTGCCTTTTTAAATATTATTATTTATGTATTAATATAAAAAAAATAGACTGAAAAGACGAAGATAAAGTTTACTTTGTAGGATTAGGTGATTAAAGGAAAAGTATATGAAACTGCCTCTTTTGTGTTCGAGATCTGCTTTGAATGAAACCTCTTCTTCCTATCAGTCCAATAAAAATCAAAGGTAGAAAAAATTAATGCAGTATTGTCCTCTTGGGTCTGCAGACAGCTGAAGCAACAGTTCTGCTTCAGGAGATAGGAAGGATGCTCTAAACTCATCCAGTGAGGTGGATGACTGATAAAGACTGGAGAGAAAAGCTGAAAATGCTACCCAGTTTTAGGCATCTGATAGAGCTACTTGAGACAAAAGTTTTTTCCTTAGACTGTGCACACATTCAAGAAAGAGAGGTGGTTTCCTCTAGCCATGAACTGGAGCATCTACTGAGGTCTCTCTGACTTTTTCACTTTGCTGGGAAATTTTACATTATTAAGCTGTTTCTATAGGCACCTTCATTTACTGCTAAAGTTATGTGGTATGGGGTTCTTTTCAACCTTTCTGCATCTCTTCATCCAAATTATGGAGTGAATGCAAAATTATCTCATTAGATTATGATCCAAGAGTTCAAAGCTGTTTTCTTAACTCTTTGTATGCCAGAAAGGAGGCCATGAAATTGCTATAACTTTCAGAAGGCAGTTTCTCTGATACCGCCATCAGCTTTCCTGATGTCATCAGGTTTTCTTTGTCCACCCACTACCAAAAACTTTCTGGGTAAAGAAACAAATGTGTTGGTGTAGAAAGGATTACATCATGTGTTGCAATGTGTAGGTTTTGCCAGTCAGGAACACTCACTTATAGTGCCAGAGTGATAGACAATTTACTCATATCTATAATATGCCTGAAACTGGAAATTTGATAATGACACAAAGTACAAGAAACATTAATTTTTAAATTTTTAAAAATTTTTCTAATTTTTTTTTTTTTTTTTTGCTAATGGAAAAAGCCCACTCTTCCACTTGATGTATTTATAAATATCATGTTTAATACTGAAAAGTATTCCTAATAATAAGGAAGTTGTGGCATTTCTAGTCTTCCAGAGCACCTCCACAATTCTTGCAATAGAATTTAGATCCACCTGGGAACATCAAGGATCATGGAGCATGTCCCCTCCCCTCCCCTCTTCCTTTTTATGTGACTCTCCTCTTAACAATATTATTTCCTCTCATTTCAGAATAGGGCTTAGCTGTGCTATAATAACAGCAGATCAAGAAGAAGCAATGGCGACATTTAGGTTCCCTGCTTCTACATTGCTTCAGGGGAAATAATTTGTGACAATCTCATTTTATGTCTAAACTGCATCACACTCTTCAATAGCCAGCCTATGCTGAGGAGCCATTCCCTCTCCAGCTTTGTTCCTCACTGTATTTATTCCCAGTTCAGTTATAGGGAGGGAAGACTCACAGTTCACATAAATATTCTTACTTTATGTGTCAGGGCTTTTACCACTGGAAGCTCATTAGATGAAGTAAAATGACATTATACTGTCCTATATCATAGGACTAGAGAAGTGTCAGATGTATTAAAAAAAAAAAATAAGTCAAAGCTGTTTATTTATGGTTCTCCCAACTACTACCCATAGCACACTGTACTGTTCAGTTATCATTTACAATTTAGTGCCATAGATAATTTACAGACTAACATGTTACCATGGGATACTTATTATTTGTTTAAGCCAGTGGGACTCATGCCTCACGTGTCAGATGGTGGGAATGCATGAGTGCCATCGTGGGACATAGTGAAGGGAAAGAATCCCTCCTCAGGCAAGTATACTTCCACTTTGGTTCTGGCTTCACTCCCATGTGCTATTAGGCTAGAGAAAAGGCAGACATAACATGCCTGGATAGCTGGTGTCGGGTACAATGAAATCCCTTACCCACTTTTTCTGTCAGTAGGAGGGATAAACAGCAACCAGTGACTCAAGCATCCCAACTGGTGATATATGGAGGTGATACCAAACAATGAACACTGCCTGAGCAGGGATGTGGTCTGGGCTACAAAACAGCACACACCCAGTAGCAGAGTTCAAGAGGGTCCTCACTAAAGACTATTGCAAATAATTTTGGTTATTCAGGAATAAAGTGGCAATGCAAATGTAAATAATAATTTTTAAAAGAGTCAAAAAAGTGGAAATTAAATGAGTTTTTCATTTTTTTTGTAACAGTCTTTGTGTTTTAATGTAACTACAATGAAAATACAGTTTTGCTTTATCTTTATATATTTGTTTGTTTGTTTGTTTGTTTGCTTTATTCCAAAGTGAAACACAATCTCAGCATTTCCAGATTTAAACAAAACTAGATTTTGGTAATGAACCATTGAAGTATGACCCCATAGGAAAAAAAATGAAATGCATGTAACTATGAACACAACAATTTTTGGAAAAGAAAAATTTTTGGACAGCAAAGTCACTGTCAGCAAGGAAATTACTTCATATGAATCTGACACTGACTTCAGTTCTCTGTCCCTCCCCCATAGTTTTTCCCCATTTTCATCACAAAGGGCTACATGGAAAGTGTAGCTCATTGTTAAATGATCTGAGAAAACAGTCAGGAAAGAGGAAAGGACAAGATCATTTCACTTGTATAGATGAGCAGACAGAAAAACAATAACAAAGCAATCATTTGAGCAAACAGGGACTGTGGCAGTAACACAGATGATCACTCTCAAAATATGAGATGCAGATAAATTTCTAAGGTAGATGTTAATCACAACGTAATTGTTATAAGATACGTTTACTTATGGAACGACTTTTATTAATGCCTATAAAATCCCAAAGTACTAAACAAAATCAGTATTTCCCCATGCAAGATTTGTAAATCTGAGCAAAACTCTTTTCCCCCAATGAATTATCGTTTAAGACTAGATCTTCCACTTCTCTGAATTACCATGCTTGCATGACATTCATGGTACTTTGCTGATGTACATTACCTGAAGTCTGAGTTCTTTGTACTCCCTTTAATTATGGTGAAGATATGAAAATAAAGCAAGGGGTTGAAAACCTTTTTCAGTTCAAGATATGAACATAGCCTGGGAAATGCAAACTTCCATGCAGCAGGTGAAGATATCAAGAGCAAGTACCCAGCAATGGAAGAAAGCATATAAAGATTATAGTGTATTCTTATTTGTAAAGGGATATTTACAAGAAGGCACTCCAAGATGCCATTTAGAGTATTTAAACCATTCTGGTTTAGCCTTTAGCTTCTAAATTAGCAGGAATTTCTCTTAGCAAAAAAAACCCAAAAAGGCCCCAAAAAACACCACCCAAAAAACCCCCAAACAAACAACCCCCCCCCAAACAACAAAAAACCCCAAACCAACAAACTTCAAATGTGTTTAAGTAACTCTTAGATCTGGTTTGTTCAAAGAATATTTAATACACAGATCTGGTGAAATTTAATAGCAGCTGATCATGTAAATCCTTTAGTATCACCTGGAAACTGTATTGACTAGGAAATCTTAAAAAATGCTGTATTTAGTTCCTGGCATCCATAGGTTTAAAAATTCCTAGAACCATAGAATGGTTTGGGCTGAAAGGGACCTTGTAGATCCTCTAGTTCCAACACCCCTAGGGACACTTTCCACTAGACCAGATTGCTCCAAGCCCCATCTTACCTGACCTAGAACACTTCCAAGGATGGGGCATCCACAGCTTCTCTGGGCAACCTGTTCCAGTGCCTCACCACCCTCTGAGTGAAGAATTTTCTCCTAACATCTAATCTAAATCTCTCTTCTTCTAGTTTAACACAATTTCTCCTTGTCCTGTCACTATCTGCCAGAGTAAAAAGTTTCACCAATTAAGAAGTGGTTCTTCCCTCCTAAGACAATTTTTTGTGTGCTATAATGGGATCATCTCATTCTTCTTTTATAATTATTTAAATTTACTCTTGTTTTCCTCATAGGTAAAGTCATATGGCTTTTGGTTATTCTCTGTTTTTCACTCTTTGATGATTTTTTATATTCCTCAAAATTTTATGCCTAATGCAAAATGAAGTACTCTAGTAAGGTTACTATCTTCAGATACATACATATTTGTTGCACTCTCTATTAAATGCTTGAGAAGGATGTTTTCTTGTAGCACATACATACATTTCAAAGAAAGCTACTAATTTATATTTAGTAAGTAGGTAATTTTTATTCTAGATATTCTTTCTAGGCCCTGAAAGTATTACAGATCTCACAAGAAGTTAAGTAGGAGTACTATCATTGCACTAAAATAAGGAATCATAGAAGAGGAATTTAGTGGGCTGAGCACAAGAGCAGGAATATGTGTCCTTTAGATTTAATTCTGTGGTAAAGCAGAGTTGTGAACCATAGGAAAAGCAGTCTGCATGTCAAGAACACACATTACAAAATACAAAAAACCCCTCCTAACCTGGTGACTATGTCAGGAAGGCTCAAGTGACTGTGGAACATGAAAAAATTGCCAAGTTATAATTGTTCAATCACATAGAAATGGGAAAGAAGCGCATTTCTTAAACAGATCGTCAAGAAAGCATTTGCTCTAAAGTGTTTAAGATATACTTGGTGATTCTCAAATCTTTGAGATATCTTATTCTTCATCATGAAATATTCTTCCTTCATTCCAGGAAGACTGAGAATCAATAGGAACATGCATCACATTATATATCCAGGAACTGATTGTGTTAATCTGTTTAATTCCAGTATAAGAAAGCATTATAAGGAGATGCATCTCACAACAAATGGTCTGACTTCCTGGCATCTATTAACACTTCTCAGTAAACCAGCTGTACAGTTGGAAATGGTCTTCTGGATATTTAAGTAGGATACTCATATAACCTTTGAAATAAATAGAGCAAAGTTCATCCAAAACCTAAGAGTCAGAACTTGTGTTGCTTAATATTTGACTTAGCTTTCAGTCCATTAGTAGGGCTTATATTCAACCATTAGCATACAAAATTCCTGCTCACACAGTATGGCATTTCTTGTTTTCCATTGCTATGCTAAACCTACCCAACTAATGTGACCCATATCCCCTCAGGGTAATGTCATGTTTAAGAAGAAGGAGATAATGATAAATATTGTAATGTACAATTTAGAGCAGTTTTGAGAAGAAAGAATCATAAATGAAGCTGAAAACTTGTTTTACTTTTAAAAAATCACCTTTGATTGTTGAGCTTTTTAATATTTTCTCTCTTTTCTAAAGGCATTTTATTCTGAAAAGCTGAACAGACTCCCATTAGCAATATGTTCAGTCAAGAGCATCTGGGGAAATATATTTGTTGTCTTAAAAAAACATATAAATATTCCCACATTTGCTGTGTGGGATAATGCATAGCAGCTGTATTGTAAAACCTCATGCTTTGCAGAACACAGTCCATCAGAAGAGATGTGTTTTGGTTCATCTGAGAGAGAGATGACTATAAATCACCAGGTGGTAATAGGTATTGTCAGAGAAAGCTCTGCATAGCAGCACAGGAATAGAGGCACAGAGGAGAGTCTGGTGGGAGGGCGGCTTCCCTACCCACCTGTCACTCCTCCCTGTGCCCCTACAGCCATATGCTCCCAATTTTAATTTCCTGTACCAGGCAGGACAGCTTCCCTCTGCCCTCCTTTAATCTGCCTTAAATGCCTTTGCCTCATTTAACTGGCCATTGCCTCAAACAGAAGAGCTCCCCATCACTTTCCTACCACCTGTTTCCCTGAGCAGGCTGCCGAGATACTTTATTTACTGGCACCCCATTAGAGACCTGCCTGCCTGTTAATAGGTGTGATCCCATATCCTCAAAAATCCTGGTTGCTTTTCTGCTGGGGACATGTAGTCCTCATCATAGGTGAGAATTAATGTCCCAGTATCATAAAATGAATTCCTAATGGAGGTTCAGACCTTGGAGATTGTGAGAAACACAAGTGGTTAGTGTGTGATGCTGGATCTGATTTTATATCTGTTTTATGTTAATGGAGTTGGGAAACTGCTAAGAGAGTTGTGATTAGCTCCTAGCTCAGTGAATATAGGTACCTTCCAAACTCCACTGGGAAAATTCAACTGAATTTGACAATCCCCAAAATTTCTGAAGAAAAAGTTTTCTTGTAGATACTTGGTGATTTCTTCAGCTTTTATTTGGCATACAAAGACGAAGTTATTTTATTTTTTTTCCTGGGGGCAGAAGCCTAGAATCATAGAATGGTTTGTGTTGGAAGGGACATCTAGTTCCAGTCCCTCTGCCATGGGTAGAACTGGTTGCTCAAACTCCCATCCATCCCGGTCTTTTCTATCTAATCCATCAGCAGCATTTTGCCCTGCAGCATGTTTCATCTGTTCATATTTCTTACAAGAGTTTTTAATGAAAAAGATCCTGTTGTCCAGTCTATTAGGTATTCTATTCTTGACAAAGAGCCACATTTTGGCCCAAGAATCACAATATTGTGGTGTTTTTAAAAATAGAACATTGATTTGTCAGTGTTTTTTAGAAACTCCAGTCCCTTGCAGTAACAGAGCTGAGTAATAAGTCATTTGATGCTTGCTTTGAGGTACTGAAATATAATTAAAACAGAGAAAGGGTGAAAGGATTGTACTGCCATAATTACTTTTATATACGTTCATTTTATTTAAGAATATTTCAGTGTTTCAGGCATACTTCTGTGAAGTTATACTGTGGTTATGAATGGCTGTATTTCCATACAATCTGTGAGACAATTCCCTTGGATTTTCCACGAATGCTTTCAGGTAAGGCTCTGCATGGTGCAGCAGTAAGGTACTAGAGGCACAGGAATCAAGCAAATGCAATAGGATATGATATCACAGATCCTTTCATCCTGGGTCTGGCTTGCATTCTGGACCCAAAGAAGATTTCTGTGAGATAGGTTGGAGGGGGGCTTGTGCACTCTTGGAAGTGGTGTTGCAGGATGATGTCTGCAGAGGTCATTTATGCATCTACAGTGTTGAGTCAGGGGTCATGGTGGGTCCCTTACTGAGGAACACAAAGCAAAGCTACATCCATCTGCATCTCAGACTCCTCTAGGAGTAGAAAAAGAAAGAAGCAGTTTAAAGGCTCTTTGAGACCAGACCTTTTGTGTGAGAAGAGCCACTTGAGACTAGTAAAGATTACAGCCAAGTGTACAATATCTGCTGGAGTGTGAAAAGCCTGGAATGAGAGAAGATAATTACTCACCAAGCAGCACCCACAGCTCGGGGAATGGGAGCTGTTCCTGCAGTGCCACACAGTCATGACCTCCAACAGAGCTGCTGGGGAAACAGAACACTTGCCACCTCTCCTCAGCACTTGGTGGAAAAAAGACTTCCCTTTCCCAGCTCGGTGAAAGGGTGCATGGATGGGAAGTTTACTCTAATTTTCTTACTAGACATCAGAGATATGCTGACACGGCTTCTATTTCTTGTCTCATTCAAGGAGAGCAAAGAGCAGAGAAATACAGTTTTTACCTCTTCCTCAGGTCTTTTATTTAGAAGAAGACTTTGAGAAATAGAACTGCATTTTTGAGTCACTTATCCCATCTGATATTGGGATAAAAAGATCATACAGACATGCTGTATCATACCTTTCTTGGGGGAAAAAACAGAGGAAATTATTGAAAAGATCAAGATTGTGATAGATATAAAGATGGTATGGTTTTTCTCATAGGTAGCTCTTATTCCATTTTAACCATGGTAATTTTTGAATGGAAAGCATGCAACAAATTATGGATACCATTTGCAACCATTATGGATAATGCATGCAACCTAGCTAGAGAAGGGAAGTTAATCTGCGCTAGATTACAAGCATCCTTTTATTAATCTGCATTGAAGATAACAGAAATGTTTGGTGAGTCTGGTGACTTCAACAGGTCAACCCTACAAGGTCACAGCACAACCCTTTTGTTTACTCAGTGTTAAGCACTGGGCAAAGATCATGGCAACAACAGCGCTGTAAAACCACAATCAGGCTGTCTCCACCTGAAAGTTTATAACCCAAAGAGATTATCACCTCCCTCAGACCTGTATTTCCTTCTCTAGTCCTCATTGTGTTACATGTGCTTCCAAGTCAGAAAACACTGACATCTTATGGAGCTGCAGCCCAGTTTTTCTTGAGAGTCCTGCGTGTTTCCTGCTGGGCCCAGCAGTCAGCAGATGTGAACCTGCTCAGGGGCAGTGTCCCCTTCTGGGAGTGGGCGTTGTCTGGAATGGCCTTAATAGGAATGAACTCTGTTTCTGAGGTGTATTTTGCTCCAGCACACAGAGCAAAATCCTCATTGGTGAGGTCATGAATATGTGAGAAGATACAGCACAGAAAGTAGATCATCTGCCTTCTAGGACTGAGCGGACGTCATTGCCACTGCTAGTGTTTCTGCAGTTGTTGTGAAGGTGCCCAGACCTCTTGGTTGCTGTACACAAGTGCCTCAGTGAAATATCTAGCTTTCCTAACTACAAACCCAGCTTTTCATTGCCTCCATAAATAATGGTTTTGGATCTCACCAAATATATTCTATATTCACAGGTAGAAAGGGAAAAAAGATAATAACACTATATACTTTGTCCCCTGTCTCCAAATCTAATCACAGAAAACAACTATTTACAGCAAAATAAGCTAGTGAAAAATAAGGAGCAACTTGGGAAAAATGTTTTGCTTCCAACTGACAATTCAGACCTAACACAGGCAGAAGGTATTGACATATTGCAAACATTGTGTGGTTGCTATGTATAAACTGATGCTCCCAGCTTAAAACTTCACTGACCTCAGAGCAAAACTATATCCAGAACTGGCTATTGAAGATGGGCACTTATTTCCAGTTCAGGTTAGACTCTTATGCATCCTAATCATCAAGGATTTTGTACATAGCTTGGAAGATCTTTACAGGCATGGACACCACATTCAGGAGGGATTGGATTTGCTATTAGCTATTCTACTTCTATTGCCTATTGGCATATCCTGCTACATTTGTAAACACTGGGCAGCTTTATCTGTTTCACTTAAGGATAAGCTGCCTCTCAATTATCCTGTGGCAAACACAATCAGTCACCACAAAAGAAATGACATATTAAAAAATCAATATAATATTTTATGCAGTGTACCTTATTCTTGTGCTCATAACCAAGATTATGCATCTTCCATCTGTCATGTGGGGCTTTCCCTTTCCCTGGCAAGGGACTTCACCTTCAGGAGAGTCACCATTATTTAATGACATAGTCTAAGGGTACATATTTTCTTTTATAATAGTGGCCTCTGCTTTTTGTTTGTTTACATGGTGCATCTCCCTCTGGAGGTTAGATGAATTATGTGTTGCCACAGAAGAGGGGGGCTGCTTCTGGTCTTTCTGTAACAGAGCCAGCATCAGAGCAGCACTGATGCTGCTACTTGTGCTTGGCCTGTTATATGAACAAATACAGATGTCCCACTTCTGATACTGCCAGGTAGAGACACTCTGGAAGTTGAAAACTCACAGAAATGCCACAAGAAATAAAACAGAGGGTCAGAGCTGGCTGCATCAACAAACAGCTGGAAGCCAAGTAGCAGGAGACCTGGCTGTAATCATGCTCAGAGACTTGAAGTCATTTGGAATAGAGGATAGTGGAGGATGTCTAGCTCCACAGAATTTAATATCAGATGAATGATGATACAACTCTTGCATGTGTTGAATATACTTTTTTTCATGGAATATACATCATATTTCATTGAATATACAAACATGAATATACATTTTTCCCACAAAAAAATACCTTTGCATTTGAGTAATATTGTTAATATGAGTTTCTTCAGAATCTCTCTTGAAATACAGTGCAAATTTAGGTCCAGCCACTGGTCAGCCAGAAGACAACAGAGATTGGAAGAGAAGAATCTCATCTATAAGCTCTTCCTCACCCAATGATGAACATATCACATTATTCTTTCAGATTTCAAAGGTTTTTTTAAAAAAATGGAGAAATAAAAAAAGGAAATATTGTCAGAGCAGCATGAAGTTAAGTGTGCTGTCTATCCTGTTTGGTTTAGGAGAAAATATAAATAAATTGTAGCAAGTTATAAACAATAGTCCACTATAATACAACAAAGTAATTTGCAGTGAAAAAGTAGAAAAAAACCCATAACAAACTAAACATTTAAGGAGAAAACGAGAGTTTTGGTATGAAACTATGTAAAGCATACTTCTATTTGATATGTGTTTAATGCAATTGTGGAGGCAACTGGAACTTTAATATTTGAAAATAAGCTCTTAGCTCATGGAGATCAGTGTATAATGAAGCAAAAGTTCCAGAAGAGCTTAAAACGTGCATCTTTCATTCTTTGCATTAACTATTTTTTGGAGGCAAGCCAGGAAATGACATATCTGTCTGAGAAAGGAAAGGTAAACATGAAAAAAGGAGTAGGAGTGTTAAACAGTGAAGCCCTTAGGAGTGATAGAGTGTCACAGAAAGGAGACTGGGAAGCAGGTGCAAGTACTTTTGGGGAAGGAGTGGTGCTGAACTTGGAAACATGAAGCTAATCCATCTGGTGAAGAATTAAGCTGGCACACATATCAATGGGAGGAAAAGATCTCTGAAGCAATAATGCTAAAGAGGATGTAGCAAGTCAGCATTTGCAATGCAATGTTGCTTTAAAAAAAGGCTGGTAGAACACGGAGCTGGATGGAGGGGATGGGGGGAATATGAGGACATATATCAACTGCTGAGAAGCAGCAGCATTCTTCACACATGACTCTAGCGCTCTAGGCTGGCTACACATGGTTAGAATGACTCCAGAGGCAAGGGGGATGGATTTGTATCAAATGTTTTAAAATAAGAAAAACAATTCACTTTGACTACAGATAGGGCTCAACAGAGGTACCAATTAGCAATTAATTCACAGGTGAAATCAACAAAGGAAAGAAATATTATTTGGTATTAACTAATCAGATATTTCTATAGTGACAAGCAGAATGAATATTCTGATAATGTGATGTGTTCAAAGGGAGAAAAGCAAGTCAATCCCCGTGTGAAACACGGAAAAAGAGAGTGAGAAAACAAAGTAATAGTAAGGAAACAATATTGAAAAAAAACAGTTTTCTAAAGCTGTGCTTATATAAACATCTCTGTGTGAAAGGTGTTGAACACTCGGGCTTTGAAGGCTAAAGCTTTAATTGGTGTCCTAGAGTTCCTTGACCAGATACTCCTTTGAATCTCTTCCTTATAGCTAATCTAAACTTACCCTCTTTCAGTTTAAAGCAGTTACTCCTTCTCCCTGCAATAAGTCTTCCTCCAGCTTTCTTGCAAGCCCATCTAGGGGGACGACTAACATACGTTCGTCAGAAAAGCTTAAGGGCGTGTTCTATTTTCATGGTATTTCCTGGTTTCCTTTCTGGTCAGGCAATGAAACACAGCCTACAGGAGACAAGTTTATCTCCGCTTTTTTGGAAAGGTCCTATACACCTCCTGGGGACGGTGACAGTGGAAGCAGAGATGAGAAGAGCGCTGGGGGTCCTGGGCTGCCCCCCTGGCAAAGCCGAGCCGGCAAAAGGATGGAGGCTGCCTTTTGGTTTCGAGTGAAGCTGTGGGAGAATAAGAAGTAGGAGGGTTCCACCTGCCGGCCAAACAATTAAGCCAATTGCTCTTGAAAAAGGGATGGCGAATGTTTCCATCTGCGATTCTGTGTGTTTACCTGTGCGAGGCAGAGAAAGAGAGTAGCAGCACATGTCTGACTGCTTTAGTGTCCTTACCCATCAGCAATCAGTGTTGCATGCAAAGCGGGTTTCATTACTGTAATATCCTCTTCTGCAGTGATTTTCTCTCTAGGTTAATAGATTAGTATCAGAGCTTTTCAGATTTCCTCATTAGCTACAAACCTAAAAGCAATCAGCTCTGATCTATTACATGCAAAACCTGCTGTCCTGTCTGTTCTACTGGTAGTTGCTGAAATAAATAATATAGCTCTTAAGGAGACATTTTCCTTGTGACTAAATAGGTACTGAGAATTGCAGGTCACAATGTTCATTACCTAATAGAAGGATTTTTCTTTTTTTCGTGAGTCAGAGTTAACCCAATGCCCCTGAACAGAAAAAGGAGGAAGTGTTTATTAGTCAAGTGTAACCAATCCCAGAAACTTGTCACTTTTAGAAGCTAAAATTTGAAACAGAGGCAATAAATTACTGATTTTCTATCTCCTTTCAAGCACTATCCAAAATACAACTACAAGTGGTTGAATTTTATGCCAATCCCACCTGATTTGATTCATGACCTTGTCTATTGACACAGTTTGGAAATCTAAGTAGGAGTATTTTACATATTTGTGATTTTTATTTCAAGCTGTGTCTTTGCTTTAGACATTCTGGGGCAGGTGTTGCCTCATACTAGGGTTTTAAACTGCTCCAAGCCCTACTACAGCACTGGCAAAATCATCTGCAGGCATCTGCAACCATGCTGGGGTTCAGGAAGAAAGAGGAGGCAAGGATTTAAAATATAAAACAGTACCTATATACATATTATGTGAACATATTATATCTAACATGTAGTATTGCAGTTATTTTCACTGATTTTTCATGCAGTTACTTGTCTCCTGTGGGATATTGAATAGGATGTAAGGTAGAAGATACCTGAAAACTTTGTGCACACTGCAAGGAAGTAATTGTTTTCCTTTTTTATCTCTAAAATATACATCCTTACAGTACACCCTGCAGCAGAGCAAACTGGTAACACCAATTAGTGACCATGTTTCTAAAAAATCTAGTCCATGTCAGAAATACAAAGCAGAGAGCAACAGTTAAAAAAAAAAGAGAAAAAGGTCACTAATGTGGGCAGTTGAATCCTCTGCTTCTATAATGCCAATCAGTACAAGAAAAAAGCAACAGAGATGTGTGGAATGCAAATCTTCAGAAGTCTAGGATGTTTGCAGCTATAGTATGTAAACAGTATCTAATTTTTGTGAGGGAACTGATTAGAAGCAGCACTTGTGCTCAAAAAAGCCAGATAACATGTTTTAAAATCAATGTGTAGCTGAATAAATGTACAATTGAAAAGGCCTGACAAAGCCCCAGGATTAAATGAATTCTTGTTACAGGTTAACCATGGTGTAAAGGTAGCATTAGTCTTATCTCAGCACCCTCTTGGGACTCACTTTCTCACCTGCTGTATGTTAATCAGACATTTGATGGGGCATAGAGATATCACCCTGTGGAAATGGTTAGGTGTTCCCTCTTGATTTCAAATTATTGTCTTAGAAAAATACTTCCTTTTTGTAGGATGTAAAGATAGAACCAAATTTCCTCAGTGTTGAAATGTGACTGACTGGCATGCTCCTTAGAGTGAACAGTTGGCAACTCAGCGCATGAGGGAAGGACCAGTCCAAAATAGAGATCTAGACCTTGCAGCTCCTGGGGAGTTCCCATGTTGGCTTCTTACTTTCCTGCTTTAGCAAGAACATGCACCAAATACAAGAAGTCAGATTCTGCTTTTGACTTTGCAGTGTGAAAAGAACGTGGGCATGGAGATTATAATGAGTGTTTTATGGTGCAGGATGGAAAGAGTCTCATGTGCTGTACTTGCTGGTCAGATATGAAGCTTTAAATTAATTCAAAAGTGACCTTGGCTTTAAACCATTAGGGTTTAGTTTACAGATCATTACAGTGATCTGTTTTGGGTTGCTGCATTACTATGTACACACACTCTCTGCATTCCAAAGAGAAGGCTGATGACATATAATGTGAATTACTATTTTTGACATGCTGTTGCACTAGAAGATCATGTCAGGAGGATGTAAATAATTGCATTGGCTGCTGGACTCCATACTGCTACTTTCTATAACACAAAATTAATTGAGACGCAGCTGACAGAGAGACCTGACCCAAACATCCTCCAAGATACTCCTTAAAGTAATAACCATATCCCATTTGCTAGTCAGATTTAATACAGGAATGACAACAACTGCCTAGATGCTGTCATCAGAATTTATTATTTCATTCATCTTGCTTACATTTTGAACTAACTCCATAGAGCTAACTATGGAGTGATTTTTCTTTTGCAATCACCAGGAAAGGCTTAGTCACCTCTCCTTCTGCAAGCTGAAAGAAAAGTGTGTGAGAAGAACAACAAAGCAAAATCCGTATACAAAAGTTTTATGTGCTGTGCAGGTCTTTGGTTTGTTTGCTTGTTTGTTTTTGAGGAAGAGTATAACAGTGTGTGCAACAAGGCTGGGAAAGACAACCAGGAGCGCTCGGTGGATGAATGGAATGCCTGAAGATGCAGCGAAGCGGGGCAGGAGCTGGCAGCGGCCGCCCCTCCCGGCATTGCCGCTTCGCTAGAGGGAGGCAGAGTAGCAGCTTAGAGTTTCGTTTCATTTGGTTTTAGCCCCTGGAAAGGTTTTCTTCTCCGAGAAGCCTTCTTGTTAACCGGTCTTTTAAATCCTCCCCTTCCCTTTCGCAAGGACCCATGGCCGATAAAAGAGATCCAGCCGAGGCTCCCGCAGAAAGGTTTGAAAATCAAAATAAACAAAGTGCAGTGCCACTATGTATAGTATATGGATCTTTGTAGTAGGCTGGCAACATGCCAAATGCTAGCATAATTTCTCCCTTATTCCTGCTGGGGAATGGATGACTGGGCATTTGTATGGTGCTTGTGAAAGGAGAAAGTTTCTCTTCAGGCCAGGCAGGGAGCTGGCATCTGCAGTTTGCGTTTCTTTGTGTTGTTTTGCCAATGCCGTCAATCTACACCCTCCTTTATAAGAGCAAAAGGCAATCTGAGAACAGTGGAATAGCTACCTTAAATAAAAATAAACCCACAATGACAGATGAAGCTCACAGTACAAACCACACTTGTTCCAGCCCCAGGGTAACAATCATCTCTTTAGACTGCCCTGTCCAAAGGGGTCCAGGCAAAGAAGGGCATGTGGATTTATGGGAGGGAGTCCTGATTTCTGAACAACTCCCCTATTCAGGGAGTGAAACTGTGGAGCTGTCCATCACAGATGGCCAAGACAAGTCATAGAATCATAAAATATCCTGAGATGGAAGGCACCCAGAATGATCCAAGAGTCCAACTCGCAGGCCTGCACAGACAGGCCCAAGAGTCACACCACGTGCCTGAGAGCATTGTCCAAACACATCTTGAACTCTGTCAGGCTTGGTGTTCTGACCAATTCCCTGGGTAGTCTGTTCCAGTGCCCAACCATACTCTAAGAAAAACTTTTTCCTAAAATCCATACTAAACCTCCCCTGGCACAGCTTCATGCCATTCCCTTGGGTCCTATCAATGGTTACCAGAGAGAAGACATCAGTGCCAGCCCCTCCGCTTCCCCTTCTAAGGGAGCTGTAAATGCAATGAGATCTCCCTTCAGTCTTCTCCAGGCTGAACAGACCAAGTTACCTCAGTCACTCCTCATACAGCTTCCTCTCAAGGCCCTTCGCCATCCTTGTAGCCTTCCTTTGGATGCTAATAGCTCAATGTCTTCCTTGTACTGTGGCACCCAAAATTGCACACAGTGCTCAAGGTTGCATGAGTGCAGAATAGAGAGGGACAGTCACCCCCCCTTGACCAGCTGGCGAAGCTGTGCCTGATTCACCCCAGGACATGGCTGGCCCTTTTGGGTGTTGAGATGGAAAATCTATTCCAGCCCTGTGGACATAGGGGCAACACCCTCCTGGGAAGTACTGAGGGCAATTCTGGGCAGTTCAGGGGGAGAGAACAATAGTCTTGGGATGGTACGTGTGGAGAAAGGGTTGGGAGAGGGGGGAGTAAGAGAGAGGAGAAGGGAAAAATGATTGGATCATGCACTCTGGGGCAGGGGAAAAATTGGGCAATAGAACTGACCTATGAGGAAAATGAGCAGTCAAGTCTGTCATTGCAGCCAGGAACAGTGAGAGACTATTTTTTTCTTTTTTTTTTTTCTTTTTAAATTACTGGACAATTGATATTTCATTCCATTTCAAAATGAAAAGCTGTTCCTTATTCATTAAAAATGTACGTTCTGTAAAATATGGATCAGCAGCAGGCTTCTCTGGTGAACAGTGAGTTACAGTCCTCCCAATTTGAACTAAATCATTTGTGTTGGGTTTACGATCTGAAATGCAAAGTCCTGTGCTCCAGTGCTTCTTTCCAACAATTTTAAGCGATTTTATTATAATACTTGCAGCTTTTTAATGTCAGAACAAAGCAATGCATTCATGGGTTATGAGAGGAAAAAGAAAAGGAGACCAAAAAAGCACCACTCATAATGGAAAATAATAATAAAATAGTTGTAAAGCACTCCTGCATAGGGAAATGGGGAGAGGGGAGCACAACTGAGTAATGGAACCTCAATGTATAGTCTCTTCAAAATTTAAGTACTTCATACTGAATCATTTGACTTGAATATGAACCTACAGTTATAATTACAAGTCAGCTCTGGAACATGAAGGGCCTTGTTGCCTTGCACAGCTCGGAAAATTTTGCCTGAGGATCACCTTTTCAAATCCAGTCTCAGTTCAACACAGTCTTGTATAGAAACTGAGCTAATCTTACATGACATACGTCATTACTTGCTACCATGGAGGAACACCAGAAGAACAAGAAGAAACAGTATGTTTTGTCCCTAAACAACAGAATCAAGCCCAATCTTGCCTTCATCTCAGACTTGAAATTGAAATACTTTTCCCTTATATTTGCTCAAAACCATCTGTGTCCTGGGGCTACATCAAAAGCAGCGGGGCCAGCAGGTCAAGGGAGGTGATTTTGCCCCTCTACTCCATTCTGTAACACCCCACCCGGAGTGCTGCATTCAGCTCTGTGGGCCCTGGCATAACAAGGACTTGTTGAATGGAGTCCAGAGCAGGGCAATGAAGATAATCAGAGGGATGGAGCACCTCTCTTATGAGGACAGGCTAAGAGAGTTCTGGCTGTTCAGCCCTATAGTTCCTAAAGGGAGCAAATGAGAGATGGAGAGGGACTTTTTACAAGGGTATGTAGTGATAGGAAAAGGGGGGAGGGCTATAAAGTGAAAGAGGGAAGATTTAGCTTAGGAAGACATGAGGAATAAATTCCTTACTGTGAGGGTGGTGAGGCACTGGAACAAGTTTCTCAGCAAAGTTGGGGATGCCTGATGCCTGGAGGTGTTCAAGGCCAGGATGGCTGGGGCTCTGAGCAACCTGCTCTAGTTGAAAGTGTCCCTGCCCATGGAATGAGAGTTGGAATTAGATGATCTTCAAGGTCCTTTCCTACACAAACCATTCTATGATTCTATGATTTCCTAGAAGTTATGCATCATACTTACCCTGGTAAAAGAGTAGTTTGTACTGATTTTTCCCTAAACATCTCTCAACTTACTTTATTTGAGATGCACTGAAAATTACTTCTTGAGACTGCATTGCTGTGCCTTTATATGTTCTTTCCACACATATTCATAAATACAGTATTTGAAATATATATATATAAAATAGAATTACTAATTATTCATTATTCATCAATCAGATGTAAATGCACTTACAGGCCTGAGCGCTGTCCTGCTGAACATCCTTCCTCTAGCTGAAAGGAAAGTCACCAGTGCCTGCTGCAGCTCCCATTGAAGTCAGTACGGGCACTTCTGTTGATTTCAGGGAGAGATAATTTTAGTCTTGAAAGTAAATTTTGCTGGTGGATACATGAAGATATTAAGGACAGCAAAACTTCTACGAAACTCTTCCCACTGTCACAGATATCTAAGTAAAAACCTGTTTAATAATTTTGTTGCAAATTTAAGTCCAATAATTATTGTGTTCTCCAACACAGTTAAACCTTCATTTTACAAAATTTAAGCCTTTGACTCTGTAACCATTAGAGTTCCATAGACATAATACTCTTAGTATAAACCAGTATTTAAAAACAATATATTTTCAATAGGCAAAATTTCAAGCCTATCAAGAAGTGTGGTTTAAATTCTGTTCCATTCACAGGAACATGTAAGTTCCCTCTTTTAGAATAACACTTTTACATCACAGTATTCATAATTTTTGTGGTTCAGACTTCTGTTGCTGTCTCTGAAATTCCTTTCGTTTACACATTTAATCTCTTTTTCAAGTATTTAACACTTGGTTTTGTATACTTTCACAGCTGTGTCAAATTTCACCTCTAAGTCTCAGAGCCTTTTTTTTCTCAACAGTGTTTAACAGAAGTCTGTATGGCTGTCCTTAATTTGAAGGAGGGCAGAAGAAGCAATTTATGAAATCCAGATATTTCCTCACATTCCTGCAATCCACAGCAGATGGCTAGGTGATTTGAGCTGGGAGCTATTCTAAGAGAAGACACAGAGAGAATTGAGAGAATTTTCAGTGGTACCTCCATTCCAGGGCATTGTAATTTATTAGGGCTAAACAAGTTTGGTTCTTCTGAAGATGGGGAATAGAACTTTTTACCGTTTTTCCTACTTTTCCCACTGGGATAAAAGAACCAGTGCATATCAGCAACATGTGCAGTGATCAGCCACAGAATGAAGTTTGTAAAGGGTAGAGCCTATGAATCCTCTCCTTATGATGACTGGCAAGGTATGTAATTGGTACATCACTGTGACAGAAAATTCTCCTTTCTCTTTGTTAACATTTATGAGAGGTAGCAAAACCAGTAAGAGTGGCCACAGGCCTTTTGCTAACTCTGCCTTACACTGCCAGGCCCCTGTCCTGTCCTGCCCTGCCCAGCTTGATACCATCTCGCTGTGGGAGTCTGCTGTGTGGAGTTTGGCACTGGAAAATTTTGTGTCTCGCGTGTGGTGTGAGTGTGGAATGACAGCAAAGGACTTGAAAATTGGGACCCAGGTTGTAAACGGGGTCTGCACATCTATAAACAGCTCCATCACAGAGAGTTACTGGCTGTTGGAGAAGAGCAGCCTTGAGAGCTGAGAAGGAATTGCTGTATATCGAAGTATGTAATATAGCAAAGAAAAGAAGCAATAGGAAAGCATGGAAACACTCAGAATGACCAGGTGGATGCCATCCCTGCCACAGCCTGGAAAAATAACACCCTTCAACCAGTGCTTAGCCTGGGGTGAAGGCCAAACTTTTCAGAAGCGCAACAAAAGCCCTAGATCCTGAATATGAGGAGAAGAATGGGTTCTGCTTTTCATCAGATCACCATTTGCTCTTCCTGTATACCACTGAGCTTGGCAGGAACCACATGCTACAAAGCAAATGGGTGAAAAGGTTTGAGGGTTTGCTCAAATTATATATAAAGGATTAACACAAAATAATTACAGATCTAGAAGTAGGCTCAGAATTTTGCTCCTTGCCACTGCTGCTTAAGCACTTATATAAAACTAACTGGTAAGTGAATTCCATTCAAATGGAATTCCCTATTTATAACACCTATATAAATTGTCATCTCAAGATTCAAAGGGTAGAAAATTGAGACTGAAGTATAAACAAACCAAAAAACCTGAATTTTATGACTGAAAAGCAATTGGATAAAAAAATGGAGGAAAGAACAGCTGTGATCAAAAGATTTAAACAGATTTTTTGACAGACAGCTAAGCCCAGTACATGCAACAATTCTATGTATGTTGACTTATATGTTTAAGTATACATATGTATACTTAAGATTCCTTCAAGTTATAAACACCTGCTAGAATGGATGTGGATATTCTGCAGCAAAATTAACTGGAGGGTGGGCACTTGAGGCATGCAAAACAGTTCGAGGCCAAATTGTCTGAAATCCAGATGGTGAAGGGTCAGGTCCCAGCTCATGCCTCCTACAGACTTGGCCCAAGACTTCACACCTTTCATTGTTTGCTGCTTGGGGAAGGAAATCAGGCTGGAATGTTATAGGGAAAGGAATCTACTGAATACCAGAACGGAACATCTCTGCCCTTTGGTTTGGAGCCTGTCCAGTGTAAATCCTAAGGGAGAGCTAGACTCAGCTATAGATACGTTCACATACTCAGTTTGTTGGGGCTAATAGTTTTAAGATATTATCTGAAGAGATGAAAGCCCAGAGGAGCCAGGTCCATACCATGGTTCAGAATTAAACCAGACTCTGGATTACTTTCTTGCACATCCCTCATCTGCCTCCTGGTTTTGGTGAATAATTTTACCAGACTTTTGGCCTGTCCAAATGCCAACACATACACAGCACTGACAACCTCCGGTAACAGAACCATACCCCCTTGGTGAAGTAAAGCATCAGGGTTGTTGGTATAGGAAACATGAAAATAAATTGCCCCTACTCTGAAACCTGGAAGAGGCATCTGCAATAGCAGACAGCCTGATATTGAAGATGCTTGAAAAATCAGAGATGCATGAGCAAAAATACACAACAGTATCTTTAGCAAGTAAGTATGTGCTGAAGTCAATGGTATCAGCAGGAGAGCAGCACCTCTAGGGGAAAGAAAAAGGAATTGCTCCATATGTTTTGAATTGGAGGCCAATACATGAAAGAGTAGAATGTGAATCTTCCTAGTGCTTAAAGAATACGGAAATAGAGGTGCTTACTAATAATCTTTTAAATTGGCTAATATGTCACCTCATGAGTATGTGCTTCTGCTGGGCCATCTGGGAGTTTAGTAGCTGCATGAGGCATTAGGTTACATTACAAAACACACAGGAATTCATTATCCTGGGCAATTCTCTTTCAGCCACCAAGCTATTTCCCCTACTTGAAGCCAATGAGTTTCCTTTCCCATGAAACCTACTCTGTATTCACTCCCTAAAATAAGTACTAATTAGCTAAAGATAACAGTCAAATAAACCACTTTAATTGGGAAACAGAAATTGGCAGTTAAACATAAAAGTGTGTATGTAAATATGGTGATTATCGTCAGAGTTTGAAAAAACATCTGTTTTCTCTGCAGAATGCAGGTATTTCTTCCCCAACCATGAGAACACTGCTATCATCTCAGTGCCTTAACTACGTAAATTAAAAAGATGTCCAAAATAATTAACTTGACACCTTCTTTTCCTATATAGGAGATGTTGGACTGCCTTTTGCCTTGGTAATACACTCCTTTAAGTATGTGTAGTTAAAAAATTGAAAACATTGTGCCTTTCATTCCTTCTTCATGTTGCGAATGAAAAACTAAAAAAAACCAACAACTTCACAGAGCAAATTAAAAAGGGTGAGAAACATTGACATGAATTTATTGAAAGTCTTCATACTTAGTTTCTTGCTTTGAACTTTATATTGTACCTTATGCATTTCAAATCCTGATGTGCTAGTTCAAACAGAGACTTGTGATCACATCAAGCTATGAACTAATTCAAACAACGTCAATGATTTTGTGTCAAAATCTTTGGGACAATATATATGTTCTTGTGCAATGTCCCAGTTCTGGGATCATTCTCCAGTGGAAAAATATTCTATCAGAACATTTTCAGCCACCTCTACTCTCCAATCTTACAAGTTCATTCACTGTAAAGCATCCAGGTCATAGAGTGATTATCCTCTCTAGACACCTTGGCTTCATTAGCATGAGAGTAGTTATTACTGAGATGCCTGTCTCTATTCTGTGACAGAATTATCATATGTAAATATGACAGTAGGTTACACCTACTTGGACTGAGCTTAATCTCATGTGGAGGCTGATTTTTGAGGTCCTTGAGCATGCATTAAATTTTAAACAGCAGAGAATTGTCACAGCTAGACATGTTTACAGGACTGAAGCCATCACAAAGCTAACGGGGCTGAGTTTTTGTGAAACTGTGTGAGATCAGCACAGAGCCTCTAGTTTTCATGGTGGGGAAAAATGTTTATTGTATAGTTCAAAATATTAATTTTGTTTAATTGCTTATTTTGAAATGGGAAAGCCAGAGCAGATAATGAAGTAAGTGTTACCTTAAAACCATGCCTGTGAGCTCAGGGTCAGGTGACTCTCGAGGTTACTTTAAGTTGAATGAATGTCTGAGGACCCCATGCCTGTCATGCAATAACCCTGAAGACTGTAGAAATCTCTTCAACCATTTTCTCCCCTGTTTGGGATACTCTTTGTCCTGTTCAAGAATTTGTTTGGAAGACTCATGTGGGATATGTACCTGGAGTGAAGAGAGATCCATTAGATCTGGTTGATTTTCAAGGTTCACCTCCTCAATTTCCAAGCCTGGTTCATCCTGACACAAAAGATATCAAGTAATGGTGGCAGTAGGCCTGGCAGATGAATAAGGAGATGCTGATGGAACTGATGGTTATACCAGCTCTGAGCTGGGAATGAACCCCTTCAGCCAAATGCCCAGGAGGGGGAATGTTTCCAGGGTCCTTACACAGGTATAGGGTTTGGAAAGCCAAAGTCCATCTGAAGCTGAACCTCACTGTGAAAGGCAATGAGAAGGCTCCTACATCCTCCAGTCTGTGAAATGTCACCAGCCATTAACCAGGATAGAACATTGTATGGCAGGGCCAGGGGGAAAAATGGCCTTTCCTTCAATTCTGCATGCAAAGGTGAGCAGGTGGCAAGGCCTATCGAACACCAGAAGTTTGATCCTTAAAGTCCTTGAAGACCTCTGCAGGTCACTGTAAACTTGGACAGAGGACCAAGTAGGTAGCTCTAACTTTCAATTAAAAATCTGTAGTTTAACCGGAAACTTTCTTCTTTCCTCCCTTGACAGTGTGCTTACTTCAATCCTGTGCTGTTCTTATCGAATTCACACACAAGCTTTTATTTCCAAGTTCTTTTAACCTATCTTTATTTGCCTGATTCCAAAAACCAGAAAACTCCTGGCTTGTTTAAACACAGCGCAAGTATGGCAGCAAGAAGTCAGTTGGTGCAGGAGATATCCACTTGTTGAAAATGACCATAATAGTAAAAGATGCTGTGCCTGCATCAGCTTACACAGAAGTTGCAGTCCTTGGGTTACCTGCTCACATTCATCCCCAGAAAAATATCCATTAGAAATTGCAAAGCTCCATGTGTGAAATGCCTTGAGACATTTATGCTAGGATACTAGTTGCCTAAGAGGTTAAAAATACTTGGAAAGCCTCATACTCTACAGTGTATGTTCTGTGCTGAGGAGGCACTGCTGGAATGAATGCAGCTGTATTTTCAGCTGGGTAAACTGTTTTCCATAGACTTGCACCATTATCTTGGGTCTGCACTCCTGTTTCCAATTATTGGTCTTTATTTTTCTCATTCCAGTGAGGGAAATGTGTTCTCAATGTCAATGTCACAAGCAGAGTTGACTGAAAAGTTCCAAAATAGGAGGTCAAAAAAGAAAAACAAAAAACAACAAAAGAGGAATGGATTAAAAATGAATCTTCTGGTTTTGAGCCAGGTAGAGAAATTATGAAAACAATAGGGAGATAATGTTTTAACACTCTGGAGAAAAATGACTAAGTAAAGTACAACAGATATCAATTGTTCACAGCCATTAACATACTTACTGACCCCTTTTTCTTTCTGGAGAACGTATGAAGAAACATTAGACTGCAGCAGCAGGGTTCCTTCAGTCTGTAGCCTTAATCAAGAGAGACGCCAACAGTGTGTTATTGCTAGAACTAACACGAGTGCAAAATTCTTACTGGCAGAATTAATCAGATTACCAACAGATTTATCAACTCCATCTGCTACCTATTCCTATTTCAAATCATAGCATCTCTCCACCAAAAAATCTCCAGCTTTCTGCAGGCAAAGACAACTTCAACAAGGAAAAACTCTCCCAAATGATGGAGGGCTGAATGAGACTGCAAGCGCTACTAGCATCCTTGCACAAATTGTGGTCAGCTCACACAGCTGAAAGCTCTCCCAGAGATAAAAGCCAAGGAGCAGAGCGACTCTGAATCCTAATTGCTATTGCTAGCAAAAGCTCCCTGTGCAACTGTGCCAAGATACATCATCAGCACAATGCGGCAGCACAGGGTGAGGGGGTGCACATAATTTTCATCGTTCTTTAATGACAAAAATGCTCACTGAAGGCAAAAACTTTCAAGCTTCCATCAGCCTGTGGATGTTTCAATCCCCACCTCTCTGGGTGTCCCAGGCTTTGGAGCAGGTTGCAAGGGCACAGAGAGGAGGAATCTTTCTGCCAGAGATGACCAGCTGGGCAGCTGTGAACATTCCCTTTCTTGACTAAAAAACCTCATGGGGAGCTGTCTTTAATAGGTCTCAGCTTTTACTAGTGCCCAGGACCCCTTAGCATCAGGCTTCGTGTACAGACATAGCACAGAGCCTATTAGTGATCTCCTCAGGGCCATGGGCACAGCATGAGCATTCACACTTACATTTTTAGAGCAGCCAGCCAGCGATGATCACAAAATACAGAGCTGGCAGGGTAGACCAGCATGCACCAAACTGGCAATAAGACATTTTGATTTCTCTCATTGTATAGCAGAGTGTTTGGGTATTGGGATTGTTTTGAAAGTTTGCTTTCCCCCTCACCCCCCCAACCCCGCCCTCCATTTTAACGCATTTTCCTTCATGTCTGAATTGATTTTTGGTCCCAGAAAGGTGAAGGCATCTATTAAGCAGAAGTGTGCTGGCTGCGGGGCTTCAGGCACAGCATGGCAATTCATTTCTTTGCTACTCTGTTGTTTTGTCATGAAAGCAAAGCCTAATTGAAGATAGTCAGTCTTTAATGAATAAAGCTCTCTGTAATTTCCAGCTGTGGCCATGTAATCAGCGTTCATCTGCATGAAAAGGACTTTCTGTGACCATATTTCATTTTGATGTGCATCTGTGCCCATAGTTTGCCCTTCTCATCAGGTTGACAGTTTTCATCTTTATTAGTTCTGCCTTTCACTTCTGTCTTCCTGGTTGTGTTAGAAAACAGAAGCAAAATACCAGAAAATCCCTGATTGGTTGTATTACCTAATAGTTTATGGGAGTGCTTCTCTGAACTTGAGAATTTAAATTAATTAAATTCTGTTTGGTTTTGCTTACTATTTTCCAACTCACTATGTTGTAGTACTTTAGAATTTTTCTACAATGTTATTTTTGGTCACTCTCTCTCCACAGCACCACTGTGCCACTGCAACACACTTTTTAATTAGTTTCACCACAGTCATCAGCTTTGTGATTATCTCCACGTCTTGAACACCTGGTCTGACTTTAGAAATGACTTACCATCTGGTCAGATACTGGGTAATTATAACAATTTAATGGCAGGATAAAATAGTGTTGGTTAAGAGACTTGATTGTTCCCTCCATTCCTTCCCTTCATACAGTTTAGTTGCATTACTTCAAATTAAATTAAAATCTCATCATCAAGTTATCACTCTTGGGTGTTGTTTTTTTTTTTTTTTTTTTTTTTTAAATCCTTCATTCACAATACTCATAAACATCTCCTGGAGTTAGTTTAGTTTTAGACTCTCCAGACATCGTGTCTCTAAGAACAGTGTGAATTACTGCTTTAGACTTGATGATATGATACTTACTCTATAACTTGCATTGCATATCAATAAATGAAGCGATAAATGGGTCTTGTCTGGAAACTAAATGCTGAGACAACTGCAGGAGAGCCATTTGTCAGGAACACACACAAATGGAATCTCACTAATGTGATACAAAATGGTGGGTTTTTTCTGTAAAATAATTTAATACTACTATATGCATACTCTTGGCAGCTGATATGCTGCATCAGACTATAAATAAGCTGATTCTTGTGAAAAAGTCAGTGGATCAGATAACAAACTTCATGCAGACTTGTCACTTTATGATTGGCTCATTTTATTACACTTGGGTGAATAAGAGTTTATTTTCCCATTAGATATTAGCTGAGAAAAGTATTTATGAAGCAACTTCTCCAGCTTTTTTTTTGCATACTAATAGAAGCTGCACTAGAAAAGTAAATAGATGTCATTCACATAACGTTCTTTCACATTATGCAAAGGAAAAATTGCTCTCTAGATTTTTTTACACTTAATTCCTTTCAGTATTTGTAGTTTGAAGTATATTGTTGCTATTATTCAGATTGTATGATGATAATTCTGTTAACAGAAGCAATAATGAAGTATTTTTCCATTTGGAAATGAATGAGAAGAACCCTTTTGTAAATCTTTTTTTTCAGGTACTACTGGCAAGAAAAAAATGGCCTATTTAATTTTCTAGGATTCTTTCTTGTATAAATAACAAAGAGCATTACATTAATTTTTCAACCAGGTCCCTGGGAAACTAATTACTTTTGTCATATAATACTTCCTCCTAGCAAATACTAAGTTTAGTCTGTTAAAGCACCAAGTCTATAAAACAAAGAAAATATTATTGAAGGTGAAGAATGGAAGGGGACATGGAATTAGTCTGGAAAGCCAATGACAATCAATAATATTGTCCATGTATCAACTAAAAATCCCCTTATTATATCCAACACATATAGGACGTGACAGAGTACTCTGAAACTGCATCTTCATCCACTGGAAAGGAGCATACACCATCATTCATTGTGGTCACAGTTGCCTCCTGAATAAGGGGATGGAGCCCAGGTTTGGCCCAGACTTCACTTCCCAGAGTCTCTGCAGGCTGGGCTGCAGGCTGCTTCCTCACCTCTGCTATCACACAGCCTCCTTTCTCTGAGGTGCAGGGAGAGCTCCCAGATTGTCCCACAGTGATGCCCTCTGCTGCTTCAGCAAAACACCCCCTGTGGTGTTGTCCATCAAGAAACTACTTCAGCTTCTGTTTGCTTGGAAAAACTATCTCTTTGCAACTTTATTTGCAAAGGAATCCATCTGCAGAGAGTTTTTGGAACCATGAAAGACAAGCTGCCTCCCTCCTGCCACCATCTCACGTTGTGCTACCTGACCTCTGATCCTAGGCACATTTGTTGCAGGTCTTGGGTGTGCCCCTCTCCTTGTCAGAAATATATTTTCATTCAAATTCTTCAAAAATAATAGCAATTAGACTAAAATAGCACCACATAGGAGACACCCATATGAGACCCAGTGAAAGAACATCAGCCTCTTCATGAGCCAAGTGCACTTTTCCCTGCTTACCTGAAGGTGACAAACTAACCACTCTCCAGAGCTTTAGACTTCCTATTTGTGAAAATAAAAGCCCTTGAAAGCCTAAAAGAACTAACTGGAAGACAAACAAACAAACAAACTTTCTTAATATACAAGTAATCATCAGTATAATCTTGACTTTTCATGAGAGGAAAATTATTTTTGCAGTAAATTTTATGATCAACCAGAATCCAACCCATTCTTATTTAGTCAGAAAATTCAGATAAACAGGTTTTGGCTAAAATATTTTGACCAGGACCTTACCACTGCTACAAACTCTAATGGATAAATTTAAATCTTAACTCTGCAATTAGTTCCACTTGGATAAGCTCTTACACAGGACCACAGTGGTGTCTGATTGCAGAACTGGGGTCATAGCAATGCAGCTTCACTGTAGTCTCAGGTTTCTCATGGCACAATCCTGAATGACAAATACATAAATCTTCATCTGATAATTGACTAATCTGTGAAGTCTGAGGAACAAAACCTCAAAGTTAAAGCAAGCTAATTGTTGGCTTGCGTAAGGATGTGGTAAGAAGAGTTTTTTAGTTTTTAAATTATCCATTCCTTTCATAAGTAAATCACTTCAGATGTAAAATAATAAGATATGAGAATTAGTTTGTCTTGCTTAGGTGTGACATTTTAGATGTGGTATGACATTTTAGATGTGGTATGACAAAGCACTGAGTTCTTCCCACTGTCATTACATGTTTTCAGGTGGCATGGGGGATGTGCTGTGGAATGGAGCAATCCTCCCACGCACACACCTCTTGCCCCACAGTTCCCCAAGCCCACTTCCTTGTCCTCTCACGTGTCCCCACACATGTGTGGTTGTGTTGGCTGAAAAACAGGTCAGAGCAAACAGCCTGCTCTGGATTAAAATTCACTGAACCCAGACCAGATCCCTGTTCTGGTGCCCTGCCCTTGTTCTCGCTGGAGGATGAGACTGGGTGAGGGAAGTGAGCAGGGAGGAAGAAGAGGGGTCCATTTGGTTGCTCAGATGCCTGGTACTGGCTGAAGGATCTCGTGGATGTAGCAGGTGTTCTGGTTGGTTTCAGCAGACACAGGCACCAGAGAGCATTCAGGAGTCACTTGTTTCTCCATCTTGGCTAGGCATTCCCCAGCTCAGTGACACTGCTTTCAGCCAGGATCTCTAATGAGGTTCCACAGAGGTGCCTCTTTCAAGCAAATTGTTTCCCTGCTGATGCCAACTCACCTGTACAGTTTTGGTATACATAAGTAATGTAAATCGAGATTTCTGGGAAAAAAGCAAAAGTCCCACTGATTGTAACAGAGTCAGGATGTCACTTGGGAAGAGAATAAACATGCTATACAGAGGCTGAGTTAACCCAATATGAAAAAAATTCAGGGTATGATGCAGGTGAACAGAGGTGGTCTTAGTGCTGAAGAAAGTAACTGCTGGGATGAAACTTCAAGAAATTCAGGGAATCACTTTTATTCATAAGTCCATTGAGATTTTAGTTCTACTAATTTATGTTTACATGGGAATAATCTTATTTTCCATATATTTAATTTAATTTTATAATCCTAGGTCTTATTGTTACAAACTCACAAATTTGAAGTCAATAAATCTAACTTCAGTTAAAAAACCCCAATGAATTATAGTTTGTGAGTTTCACAGTGTTGGTCACATTCTTTCTAATGAAACGTGAGGCATTCCTAGCAGAATGTTTCTAGCAGAGGACAGATCAACCAATTGGTTGATCTACAGATTTATCAACCAAAAGAACTAAGGAAATTTTACAAAACCACAGGCAGACCAAACTAGTAAAATAAGCCATATTTAAAATATCAGCATGAAAGTTCAACTTAGTGCCTTGATATTATTAAAGATGTTATGGCTGAAACTAACAAGAGATATAGAAAACTGAAAAAATAGACTTTATTCTGTATTTCCATTCCCATAGGTATTGCAACAAATGTCAGCAGAGAGGACTGACCTTACAGTGTTTTTTTCATTTTCTGTAATGAAAGTATGTTGGGAAAGAAGGAAATAAAAATGTGGGGGAGGGAGTTGAGTCATGTGGCTTAGTCTCTGGATATGACAGAGACAGCAACAGCCAGAAGGGGAGATACCCATTCCACCTTTGACTGCAACAAGTCAGTCCCCAGGGGAACTTGCACATGAAGTACTGAAGAGTGCATCATGTTCATGCAACCTTTAGCATAAGACACTTCTCTTTAAGTGTTATCACTTTAAAGAATGGAATCAAATTAATTTTTTTCTCTCTCTTTTACTCTTCTCCTAATACAAATTTTTCCCATGTTTCCCATTTGATGGGAGGTTTGTCTGGGCTGCAAAGAGGGACTGCACCCAGAACATCAAAGTGACAGGATGATCCAACTGAACTCAAAGAATAAATTAATTACTTTAAAGACAGTAGCAGATTCAAAACTCCAGGTGAAGTCTAACCACTCCTGGAAGAAAGACAGAGGGACTGTGTAATTCCAAGTGCCTCTGGAAAACAAACTAATAAGCAACCAAAGAAAAATACATCCCAACTAGAATTCTTACAGACTGGTGTTGTATGTAGCCTTAGCTGAGCTATGGGAAAACACCGTTAAGCTTGACATTCTTCTGGTGCAGGCTTGATAACTATACAAGTGAATATGGAGGGAGACTTCCTTGGCAATCAGATGTTATCCTCAAACAAAGCTCCTTTTACTCCTTTTTTTGTATGTGTGTGTGTGTGTGTGCGAAGGTTCATGACAGTTATCACCACAGATTCTATTAGTCATCCATCTACTCTATTATTTCTCAGAAAATCTGAATATTTCAAATAAATGGGCTAGAAATCTTTGTTAGTATTTTGTAATAACCTGTTAATTCCCCTTCATTAGTATTAGTCCTAAACAGGATTTATAGTTCTCTACTGAAATTTCCAATGGTTATAGCAGTGCCACCAGAAAATATTTTTGCGCAGCTTCTTAGTATTTTAGTGAGAATTAAATCACTCAGAAAATGTTGTATGGTTACAAATTTTATGGTGAAATTGCATGCAACAGATGATGTTTTCTGTCTGTCCTCTTGTCTGTATCTGTGCCTGTAGGCAATTCTCTGGACAGAACATCTTCTCAGGGATGAGGATTGGTGAGCTAGATTGAGAATTCTACAACAAGTTTTCCTTCCTGTGATTTGTTTTGTGGAATTTATGTATGAATACAAACAGACAAAGATGTACTATACCTTGTACTCCATGACACTGACTTTTCTTTGTGCTAGATCAATTTATTGGCCCCAAATTCTGCCATTTTTTAATCAGGTGAAGAGCATGGCAGAAGTGTCTGAGAAAATGATGTCTGAATAAAGGTCAGCATAAGTGTGGGTATCAGTAGCTAAGTTCAGTTGCTCAAGAATTTTGCTCATTGCCTTGAACCAGCAATTAATGTAATAGCATTACTGCTAAAGTGATGCTGGTGAAGCCTCAAAGATCACACCAGTCATATATACTAGCAAGAATCATAGCAAGTTTTCCTCTGCTGACTGCAGGAGAGCAAGTGCACGCCCACATCATGCACTGTGTCTGAGCAAGGTATTTCTTGCCCTGTTGTTCATGCTCCTGCCAGACGCAGTCCATCATCACTATGAGAAGCCACCAGGCATCGTTCCCTGGGCTGCTGAGTGACAGGCTCTTGCTGCTGCAGTCATCCCACCTACAGCTGGCCAGAGCCCCACCAACTCCAGCAAATGCGTTTATGGAACAATGCTGTCTTTGTTGGGTGTTAAGAGCATTTGAACAGCTGCACTTCCATAGGAATATAGCCCACAAATAAAGCTTTGCCTGTATTTAGGACCAAACAGAATCCCTCCTTCACACCCAATTTCAAGGGCTACAGATTGAACACAGTATTTACATTTCATATACAGGCAAGATGTGTGGAACCCTTATAAAAACATCATTATTTTTATATTCTGTAGATGCAGAACCATAGGCTCATTATGCCAAAGCCATGCCAAATCAGAGACTAACACCTACACCTGATTATGAAGCAATATTATTTTTTTACTAAAAAGTATTTATGTTATATATGGTATTTCCATCATGTCTACAATAGCACCAGTGATCAATTATAAATCTTGCAAAGCTTACTTGCCTCACTTGTCCAGTGGTTTGGTATGAAAAGGTCCCTGAAGACCATCAAATGACATAAATTATTCCACATTAAATGTAAAATTGATCTAGTGGCTAAAGAAACTAATGGAGCAATGTTTTCTCTACCAGGAATCTTGAATTTTTAACTTGCTACAGGTTGAAAAGAAATCCAGTGCATTTCATGTTACTGGAGTAATCTCTTATGAAGTATTACAAAGAGGTAGTTTTTTCCAAGCAAACAGAGGCTGAAGTAGTTTCCTCATAGACAACACCACTGGGGGTGTTTTGCTAAAGCAGCAGAGAGCAGCACTGTGGGACAATCTGTGAGCTCTCCCTGTACCTCAGGGAAGGGAGGGTATGAGATAGCAGGGGTGAGGAAGCAACCCAGCCTGCAGAGACTCTGGGAAGCGCAGTGTCCAAAATGAGGGCCTGGAGCCCAGGTTTGGCCCAGACACTGCTCTTCTGAGAGGTTTGTTGCCCTAGGAATTTGTAAAAGAGCTCAGAAGTGATGTCATCAGATAGCTAATTGGACAAAAACATTTCTGGTATAGCAATCACCTCAGTCTTCTGTGATATCATAGATAAACTTATTCTCCTGAATGAACTGGGATATTGGAACAAAAAAAAAAATCAATGGACGTGTGTGAAGACTTCCGTCCTTTGGATGGCTTAGCATTAATCGGGTGAAATCAAAGGACCAAAGAATAGACAGGTTGTAAACTAACCTGATCCTTGCTGCATTACAACTGATTTGGTACATGTTGATTTTTGGTCTCAGTCTATCAAGTAATAAAAGCAAATAGGTTTCCCTTGTGTCAGTATGTTGACAGTACAAGGCTATGGCTTCAGTATTTAAGTCTTTGCAGAGGGCATAGCAAACTCAATAACATGGATTCTGTCACTGGTCATCTGGAAGATGTAACACCTCCTTTACCACAGTGTAGCAACTGAAGTTAATATAAACTTAAGAACATTTACATGACCAATTGAAAACCCAAGAAAGTCCAACCTCTACCAAAAATCCAACAGCCATCCATGCATATTCAGGACTCCAGCAGTCATCTCTAAAAGACCTGACAAAAATGGATGGGACATTACAGGCAGAGCTTCTCTGACTGCGTCTTTTTATTGTTATACACCTATGGATGGACTGAAGTAGGAATTCAGAAAGAGTAAGGTGTGTTCCCTATTCTGTCTCATCTTTAGCAGAAAAAACTTGTAGATCCACATTTGATGTGCAGTATGGTGTATCAGTGTATGCAGATCCCCTTCAAGCAGTGGCACAGGGTGGCCCTTGGCACATACACAAGCATGAACAGTGTCTGGTATTGCTGCATACATGCTGTTGAGTCCTCTGTGACAGATGCATATCATCTGTGACAGCAATCCTGTTGAAGCCAAAGTGGTATCTTCTGAGTTCTGGTTTGGAATAAGGATGACCCAAGACCTCAGTCCTGGTGGATCACTTCTTAAGATGGCCCTGAATGTGTTACTGATACCCCCATTTGCTGTTGTCCTAGAGGACAACACCAACAGAAGTCCTATTTTCCTGATGAGGCCATCGCCAGCTTCCAGATGAGTGCTTAGGACCTCCCTGAGCAGCAGTGCTTTTTCCTCACTCAGGGAGGAGCACTGATATCCTGCCATAACTACCATCCACAGGGCACAGTGTAGGTGAAGAGAAACAGAGTGGAAAATTTACTGGAGAGGTAATTGAATACCACGCAGTGCTCATGTAGCTCACGCTTAGTTCTCCAAAGTAGTCTTCAGAGAAGCCACCAAGTCCATCCCACATGGCTTTTGAAAGAGTTATACTTTTTCTTCAGTGAGAAAACTGCCAAACCTCTAAAGCAATGTGAAGTGATCAGGGACAGTCAACTACCTTCACTGAGAACCTCCTTTTCTGAAGGAAGTAATATGACAAGGTCCAGCAGGCAAATAATAAAAACTCGTAGGAAAGCCCCAGGCAGCTCAGAAATCATCACTGACATGTTGGTATGAAGAGTCTCCTGTGCAGTGAATTTTACACTCATAAAGTAGATCTAGAAACAGCAAGTAGGGGAAATGAATGGGGAAGTTTAACTTAGTAGGACTTCACTCCCACTTAGGAAGCATGCAGATGACTACACTGAGCTCCGTGTAAAACAAGATGAGGTATCAAGTAGGGTGAGACTTGGACTTCAGCGTCAAGAGGAGTTGTTAATTTATTTCTCTCTGTATCAGTCTGCCTCTTGAGAAACTATATGAAGAGCTTAAAGGTTTATATTTTGAAAAAAAAAGGAACAACATTGTGCAAATACAGCACTTTTCTCTTCTGAATGTTATTTTTGCTGACTAGATTGCCAAGGGCTGTGGTTGGCCTAGGCAGGCTTTTGTTAAAGAAAAGGAGAATACCCACACTAAGGACTGGGAAGGTACGCTCTATCCCCTGCAAACTAGATGTTGTCAAAAAGCAAGTGGGAAGTTTTCTCCCTCTTTTTCCATGTTAAGGGGTCCATAGTAGATTATTTGCTAATAGCTGTTTTGATATGATAAATGCTTTCTGCTGAAAAAAGTGACATTTCTCCAAAGTCTGTACAGCCATGTGTTGTCATGGTAAGTTACTTTTTCAAGTAATTGCTTCCTTTATAAAAGGTCACTCTATGTGATTTTAATAGATTTAGTGGAAACTATAAAAAGGTAACTGTACTAATTTTAAAGAAAGCAAATTCTGTTGTTTATGAAGTTTTATTACTTTCTTTGATATGCAGATTTGTATTAGCTGAGCATGAAATAAAAGGCCATGGTGGCTGTACATGAGAGATAAGTAGGAACATTCACATATTCATGCTTCAGCTCTCTTTTTGGATGTAGGTTTTGAATTTACATTACTATGGACACTGTCTGAAGAGTGAGATTGTCACCTGCCTTTTTTAGCACAACAAGAGAAGCATATTAAAGGATTACTTTACTTCTGCTAATTTCTTTCTTAACTTTGCTTTTCAGGCAAGCAGCCTGGAAAGCATCTCTTTTCAAAGTGGATGTTTTAAAGAAAGAATATTTGAGGTTTTACAGGACACTTCAATGATTAAAACAGTTTTTGTTTTTCGATTTTGGAAATACCTATACCTGAGTTCCTGTTGCCTCTTCAGCTCAGTCCATTTCTGCGCGTACTTTACAAAAGAGGGCATGGTAAAATTTTATGTAATATTCATCAAATAAGCATACATATATATGTTAATAGGACCTGAGCATAAAGCATCCTTTGTTGCCTGAAACTACCTCAAATTAGTTTATAATATGTGTACCTAATCAAAATACGCAATGACAGCAGTGACATTTTACACCCACTTGGTTTAGGAGTAACTGAACATGCAATACTCAGGGCAATGAAGAGTGAAAGCCTTAATTTTCACTTCATTCAGCAAGTACTTTAGATCCAAGCAATCCATTTTTCAGCCTATGCAATTAATTTTATTCTCATACATTAGAAGAACAGAGTAGCACAGGAATGCATAAGTCCAAAAATCTATTTTTCCTTGACTTTTAAACAAAGAAACCTCAAATCCTGTCTTTTAAATCTCATTGATTATAATTGCTGAGAAGACATTAAAAGTAAAGATGCTGATTCTTTAATTTTCTTACATCCAGAAGTCACGTTATGTAAATGTCCTCTTCTTCTCCCATTTTTCCGGGGAAAAAATCCCAGGAAAAAACATTTTTAAATGAAGCACTAGAAAATTTTACTGACCCAATATAGCAACTTATTCTGATAAACATATTAGCATACTCCTAAAAAGAATTTGATGTAAGCAGGAACTGTAAACTTTATGCCTTCAATTCAGCTGTTCTCTATTTTTCTTCCACCAAAACTGCACTTACAGAAGGATCAAGAAATACCACAGAAAACCTGCTAACTAGGTTAACATAATACCCTCTTGAAAATAGAGTGGGTCCTAATTTTTAGAAATGTCCCAGAAATCCACCTGATATCCATGACATGTTTTTTTTTAACCTATATATTATATCTAAGGTACCCAAAGTAGATCCTCTTATTGCCCCAAACACAATCTGTTGTTTAATGTCTTGAAGCAGAAAGACAGTCTATAAACCAGAGGATACAACTAAATGACAACTGAAGCAACCCAAAATAGCACTGCTCTAGGGTTTATAGCCCTCTAGCAGCAAAAGTAGGCAAGGCTCTAGCTTTCTCCAATTGCCCTCCCCATGTCTAAAGAATTCCCATGCCAAAACACTGATTGGGCCTTAGGATGCTGGTTTGGTCATGGAGTTCTAAGACAACTTCACTCACACTGTGACAATTACACTTCCCATTTGCTTAGAGGATGTCATAGATCTAGCAGCAACCCTTACAGGAAAAAGTAATTTCAAATAAAACCTTTCTTGTAAGAGCTTATTTCTCTGTGTAACTGTAATTTCTTAGCTATTATTTCTTTTATGCTTTACTGTAGTTTTACAAAATGAAAAAAAACCAACAAACCAAAACTGCAAACACACAAAGCCATTATGCATCTTTTAGAACCAAAAAATGAGAAAGTTGAGCATTAGCTGGGAGTTTGCTGCCATTTCTGAGCTACAATTGAGCATTAAAATACAATAGTAACTTGTGTACATACTGAGGTGGACTTACACAGTAGGAAAGTGCAGCTTTTCTTCCATGAAAACATCTGATATGCATCTGTAAAACAGTTGCTATTGACATTAGACTTATAAGATACTTTCTTGAGGTTAGACTCAAGAGCATGACAAACCATGATTGAATCCCAGTGAGTCCAAAAGTGCTTTGCAAATCACCTGGGACAGGGACAAAGAGATTTGGCTACTCACATGAAAAGCCTTTGTGGCAGGGAAGATGTGAAGCCATGTGGTGCAGACTATGAAGCTAGGCTGTCTGTGGAGAAGAAAAGTTTTTTAAAGATTTGAGGGCTGATAAGTGAGACAGGCAAAAGGATGTGTAACTATGAGAGACTTGTAAATGTTTCTACAGAGAATGATATTTGGGTAGAGGAGCAAGCTGGAGCATCAGCTATCTTTTCAAAATGTCATTTCAAGACCTGTAAAAATACCTATTGTCTAAATCCTTTTTTTGTCATTTAGGTCTGAGGACAAGATCTGATATCTCATATGTGCATACATTTCAGATAGCAGAAGCAGTAAAATTTAATGAAAGTGTGTTACTAAAAATACATCACATGGCAAACTACCAAATTAAGTGTATTGTATTTATTTAATGTATAGCGTACTTAGACTAAACTATCTAACAGAAGTTTTTTGCAAGATATGCATATTTTAGGAGCCTGAAGTTTTATTTGTAATGACTTGTATGCACACTGGTTCTCCTCTAATGAAAATAGGAAATACGATGAGCATGAATGAATACATTGCTACTGGTTTGGGAATAAAAAGCCATTTTACTTTTGTTGGAATGTGTGTCTAATAGGTTAAAATAGTTATTATGTTATTTTTCCAGTGTTGCATGTGTTTCTTTAAGTACTCCCACTTCTTTTGTTTTATCATTTATGCACAGGGTGCTGACAGTATCCTTCCATCTCATATCTATGAAACAAATCTCCCTCCTCGCCCAAGTAGCTTCCTTGTTACTGTTATCCTGAAGGTCTGACAGTTCACCTCCATTCAGTATCTGAATATTCTGAAAGATCAATATTCTGCCAGTTCCAGAAATGACTTGCTCAAATGCCTGACATTTTGTGTGCTGCTTTACTAGATCCACGTTAACAGAAATGTCTGGGTGTGTACAGCCAGTGGTTCATTAGGCTGGCTAAACAAATGATCACTTTTTTTTCTCACGGGGAAAATGCGTTTGACCAGATCCTCGTTTTGGACACAGTTTTGCTCCCTGAGTAAAAAGTCACATAACCTTTGTGTGCATATTGCCATGTTCCCTCCCCGATGAGTCTGAAACAAGCTGGGTAACATAATTAGTCAAGTTCAGCATATCTGATCCACATGCATCTCAAAGCACCAGAAAACAGAATTGTATCAAATCACATGGCATAAGATGTTCTAGAAATGCCCAGGACTTGGAAAGCAGTGAGGCAATATTTTGTAATTGAAGTTCAGCACCAGACAAGCTGAGCTAAAGCAATACAGTATTATGAAATTCATCTCAAATTTTTATGCATATAAGAAGGTAATACCTCTTTTGTCATGTTGCTGTGAGACAGTACAATGGAATTATTTTAAACAAATACTTGAGGTTTCAGTAAAGATGCTGCTAGTGACCTCTGTAATAGCTTATGTCACTATGGGTTGTTAAATATAATAATTATAGATGCAACTTTACAGCATAATATCCCTCACCATAACTTATGGGAATAATGGCTCTCCCTCATTACAATAAAGCATAGTACCATTGCCTTTGTGCTTCACATAAGGGCATTTTAGACATGAACAATAGGATGGAGTCATTCACTGCCAGGTTTTGTGTGCTCAGTTGGTAGACAGTAACACAGTTCTATATTGTTACACTGGTGGAAATGCAAAGCAGGTGCTCCATGGAGGGGGGCAGGGGTGGGGATGGGGATGGGAGGACAGGCAAGAGAAGAGAAGGTAACCCTTTTTCAGGATAAAAAAAATTCCACTGGACTCCGTGCCATTTTTCCCCTCAAGGGTGAAATTCACAGCAGAGCACTGAAGTTTGCTGTAGTGCCAGGTCCCCAGGTCCTGCAGCAACTCACCTCGTTGGAACCAGCAGAGGAGCATTGCTTGCTTTCAAACATAAATATATTGCAGGTGTCATTCCAGCTGAAGGAAAGTGTAATAGCTGATAAGAAAGTCATTCCAATCCTTCTCAAGGCACGAGTGTTCACAGACCATTGCAACCTGCAACTTCTTCAAGCAGCCATCAGGAGTCACGACAAAGCCTGCAGTTTGCCAAGATTAGTTAGTTATTGTTTCTGGCTAAACTTTGACACAATTGGAGCCCGTAGAGGAGTATTCAGTGAATTACTGCTAGTGGCACTTGTTACCAGCATTAACAGTAATTTACCCAGCGTTAATCAGAGCAGCCAGTTACAGAACTTCTCAATCATTCTGAGTCCTCATGTTGCCAGTTGACTAAAAGACTTTATGCTACCATTAGTCACAAAGGCTCAGCAAACAGCCTGTAAATTTAGACAAAGCCTGGATCTTGAAAAGTTACATCCTGCTTGTGTCTAATTTATTGTCAGAGTTTATGTTTGTGCCAAGACTTGGGCTTTCCCACTGATCAAGATTTGAAACACATAGTCATAAAATGTTATCTAGCAGTGTGCTATCAGATTACTAGTAGAAAATTATTCTCTCTTTAGTGAAGAAACTAGTGGTACATTCATTAGAGAGAAAAGTGTATCTTCCCATCTACAAGGCTGATACATTTTTCTTGGGTCATTTAACTTGCTACCTGTAGGACTTACTGAAATTCTTGTTCATCTCTGTATTCACTGAACTGCAGGACATAGTGAACATATGGTGGTGTAGGAGCCTTGGTCAGGATGCATGAATAGGCTGCCATTAAGAGAGGAGTCTGGTTCCCCACATCTCCAGTGGAAGATGCAGTTCTCTAACTTCAACAGAAATAGTAGAAATATCCTTCTGTGTGTCAAGATGTAATAACAGTAATAATTAGTCTTCCCTGAAAGGGGAGAAAACAGGAGAGAAGGCAGGGTAGCATGGAAGAGCAAAATAATGTCAAGTTAGAACCTCTTTATGTTGTCAAAAAGGGCAGTCTAGCTGGTGATGCATTTGTATTGATGACTAAAGGGAGGGACAAAGAGGACGAGGGTGCCTTTTGTTAACACACCAACCAATTCATGCCAGAAGCAGAGTCTGTGCTTCTTCCACAAAGTTCTTGAAACAAAAAAACATTTTAGAAGCTAAATGTTTTCTGGAAATCAATTTAAGATGGCCAGTCTGCTTAATCAGCATGAAATTCAGTTCTGCATCAGATTACTAAAGCATACCATTACCCCCAAGGGCTTAAAATTCCTGCAGTCTCATATCAGTCATTCTGCCATGAGCACTGCAATTCCCATAATATGATCCAGGTCTTGGAAAAAAGGGTAAGAACAGTTAAAATATCAACATTAACTTGTCTGACATAGGTTACACTGATAAAATATGAATTTCCAGATGTTTGGCTTCAGAGCATTATTCAAACTGACATATTGCAAAGATTTATCTTTATTCAGCCTATATGATACAATGTGGTCAGACACAATAAAAAAATGAAATATTTTCTTTTCAAATAAAATGGAAGATTGTTAAAACCTACAAGTGGCATATGGTCCAATTTTGATAGCAATTTACCAACCCACTGGTAGGACTTGACCAGAAGTGTGCCATCTGCCTTTTAGCACACTGGATGTGTTTCCTCTGCCTCAAAGGGGAGGTGGGTGCCTAGATAACAAACAACCCTAAATGCCAGTGCCCGTGACCTGGGATGGAGTCAGAGGAGGTCAGCCAAGTGAGGTATTGTTCCCAGAGCTATGTGGTGTACAGTACTTTCTTCTCCCAGCTTTTTTTTTTTTTTAACTTTAAACAGCAATTATTTTTTGTCCAAATGGGAATAAAATCAAAACATATTTTTCTTCTTAAAAGTGGAGTTGTTCTCTGCTCTAGTCTTACTATATAAATTCCTGGTCTGTCTGTCTGTCTGTAGCAGGTAAGAATTGCTGTTTCTATAGCTGTGATGGTCTCAGGATATATGTGAGTGCAGGCCTACAGAGAGATGTAATAGCTTTGATCAGATCAGTGAACCAGGCTGGTTAACACAAATATATTTTGTGCACAGTCCTTTCTGCAGATATGAAACACAAGTCTCAGACTGTGCCTAAAAAACTACTATAGTTTTTTGTCTTAAATAAAGCTATTACACTACAGCCCTGTGTGCTTCCATTAAATATTTGTGGGTGCCTTTGGTAAGAAGGAATGCTATAATGGCTCTTGTGTGTATCTGGGATCAGATCCTGGACAATTTTCCAAAAAGATACAGATAGAGAGTGTTCTGTTCTGAATTTGGATGCTCTGGCATTGAAGTATTTCCTTTCAAGTACTTAAATGTGAATTTAAGGAACTGACACTGACATTGGATGTTCCACTTCAGGTTTACAGAGGTATTACACAGAGCTGACTTGGTTCTGGCATATTCGTTAACATCTTGATGCGTGCTAGAAAAGTCTCTTGGCTTATCCTTGTTACTGTCTCTCCTGCCCCCATGAGATCAGGGCATGTACTGGCTTACAGTCTGGGGAGATCCTCGACCCACTGGGTAGGCTGAGAAATGTGCTGGGAGTGGAGGGTGAGGTATCTGGTTAAGGTGTCCCACTATCCCGGTTTGTAAATTCATGTAAAGCCCCAGGGAAGGAATGACTTGCTGTCAGCCAAAATTGCTCTTAATTTAAGCCAAGGTAAAGTAAAATGGTGGATGAGAGAGTGGAAAGAGTGGATTTACTTAAGCGAAATTGACCACACAGCTGCCAATGTTTATAGAAGACATGGGTTAAGAAATGAAATAAAAGAACATACTTATTCTATTTAATTTAAACCAAGGGGTTTCTCTCACCTCACTGCTGGCTGATTTGCTGTAGACATTCCTAAGTCTACCTGCTCAGAGATTTTGTCTCTGCATTTTTTCTGTCTCAGATCATCCACCACGAAGAAAAGTACTTCCTGAGAGGACAGATTTGCTTTCCTAGCTAATCCTGCTTTCAGATTCCACTGATTTAATCTTTTTTTCAGAATACAACTACTTTCTTTTGAAAAAGATGTAGTCTTGCTCTCCCTTTTTAATTAAAATAATGTTATAGTCACTCTGCTAAAACAGCTGTTATCCTCTTTCCTTGATTGTAATTAACCACTATGTGACAGTGTTGTCAATGCTATTAATGAGAAAAGCAGAAGTTTCAGATGAAAGTTAGAGGGATGTATCAGACTTAAGTAGCCAGAATAGTGACAGATGCAAGCAGGTAACCCATATTGACAGGAAACATTAGCACTTTTTGTCAAGCGGTTTGTTTGTTGTTGTTGTTTTATTTTGTTTTGGTTTGTTTGTTGTTTTTTTTTCTTTTAGTTTATCATCTAAAAAGAGAGGAAAAACCATGTCTTTAGATATCAGGAAAACATTGTCCCATGCAGAGAAGCGATATAAACCCAAATAATTAGAAGATACCTCATATATCAGGGTTTGAAAAGTCTGTGAGTCAGTACTGTCTTCACATTTTACACCTTATGCAGTTTTGGTCATTCCTGTCACTAAAGGGTAAAACTATAGTCCAGACAGAGTAATGAAGTGATTACTAATGCGAAAGTTTTCTATGAGATATTAGAATGAAAACTAAAAAGAAAAAAAATATTCTTCTTTTCTTTAAAGGGAATAGTTTAACAGATACTACTTATGCAAACTTTTTTTTTTTTTTTTTTTTCTGGCTAGCTACTGTTATGACTAGTCTAGAGAGGAAATGTATAAGGTGATATTAAATTGTCGTCTGAAATAAAAGGGAAGATACATGTTGGAGGCAGGAGCTAAAAAGAAAAAATATCCATTGGAAAAGGAAACATTTAAAAACTAGCACTTAAAGCCAGAATATATAATTTAGTTCTGTAACCCAATGACACATATCACTCAAGAAAAACACTTTGCAGGAGGCGAAAAAGGATCAGACACAGATAGGTAAGCAAGATGAATAGTTACACTTGTTAAGATCAAATTTATAAGGAAAACAAGACATTTTTAGGCAAGTAGCTCCCTGAAGTGAGAACATAACTTCCCTTTAGTTGTATCAAATGCAATAGATCATTACAGGTGGCTTTCACCTTGGCTTAAAGCCTTGCCCTCAGCTACTGGAAGGCACAGAATATTGATTAGGAATGGCTGGTAGCTGAGGGCAGGATGGAGGTGACCTATTTACAGAGATTTCCTGCCTTTTTCCTTGCATGCACCTTTTTCATCTTTTACTCCTCCCACAGTTTTCTTTTTCTGTCTCTGCTCTCATTTTTTTTTTATTTTCTATTTCTCCTACACTTCTGCATTCAATCTGTTTCTCCCAGTCCCACTGCAAGTGGTTTGACCTTTTTAATCAATTCTTGACCCTACAGGCTTCTCATGCTGTATGTTTGTCTTACTCACAGAATCATAAAATGGTTTGTTTTGGAAGGGTCCTTAAAGATCATCTAGTTCCAACCTCCCTGCCATGGGCAGGAACACCTTCTACTTGGCCAGGTTGTTCAAAACTCTATCCAACCCGGCCTTGAACACTCCCAAGTAGTTAAGCTGCATTCTTGTAGGTGAATATAGACTTCAAACGGGGCCTGGGACTGATTTCTGGTCAAATCAGAAGTTAGATATCTCCTTCAGAACTGTGCTTTCTGTGCTAAGATGTTCTGATTGTGAGACACTGGACCAATCTGAAGATGACTCAGCCTATTCTAGATTGGCTCCCATGCATCCATGCCAGTATTCTGCATGGTGAGAGCAACAAGCAAGCTTGACTCAGAGCACTGAATAATAGATACGAAATTATTTGCTGAAGTTGGATAAATAGATCAATAGGTTGAATTTAGAAAAGTTCACTTTTGCCTGACATAATTATTTTGCCATTTTAGGACACTAGTGTGTGCATCCTGTGAATGCTGAAAGGCAAATTAATCCAGTCAACACAGAGCAGTATATTTTTCCTTTTTTTATTTGTCACCATGTTCCATGTACATGCAGGAACATCTTAGTAAAATGGCCAAGCAAACATATTGCAACTGGATGTCAGGGACACCTGGTCAGGATGACTTTCTCTCACTGTTTGACTTCTGTTCTTAGAAAAAACTTAGAACATTATGACTCTTCCATTTTCAGTTCATGTGGATCAAATGCATCATCACCCAGCATAATCCCCAAAGAAAATATGCAAAACCTCCTCAGATGATTACTGGTCTTAGAGATGACTCAGCTGATGGTGACAAACTCTTTTGTCTTATCATGGACTCCCATTTAGTGGCGCAACAACATTTCAGAGATATGTAGCCTTTTTTCAAACAGCACCTACTCTAATATTAATTTCATTTCCCTGATATTCAGTTTGAAAGCAAAATTACAATTTTATTGTCATTTCCTCCCCAAAGGCAAAGTCAATGAAGATTCACTAGAAGGCAGAGACAGTTGAGACAATAATCTTCACATTTGCTGATGGCTTAGCTCATGTCATGACTGCAGTAACTTGCAGTGCGTAGAAAACTTGGGTATTAGAGATTACAATCACTGATGCATTGTCAACTCTCTTTCACACAGCGTGCCTGAGTACAGTGGCCATGGGTCTGTGAGAGGGACAGACTCCAGCTGTTAGACTAACACAGCTGCATGACTTTATCTCTGAAGATTTATTAAACTTCACCCTCAGTGTCATGGAGAGATCAGTCCTGACTCCCAGCTGCAGCTGAGCTGCACTGGAAGCAGTGGGCGCTGTTGGCTGACTGGCTCTGCTGCCATCCCTCTGCTCAAGAGAGTGTGATGGCTCAGAGTGCACCACTACTCAAATGTTGTTCCCAAACAATTTCTTTCACCTGTGGTCTCTAGCACAACTGACAGGTAGGAATGTAGCCGGCATAAGGAGAGGGTTTTAAGAGACCACCAGAATTGGAGAGTGCACTACTTAAGGAAAGGCAGAAACCTTATTACAGCAATTAACCAGTGTTCATCCTTTGAAGTCACTGGGGGTGGGTTTGCCCACAGGCTATTTTTTCTTGAGGAGTTTGTTTGGAGTTTTTTGCCTATTTTTTTTTTTTTTTCCATATTGAGAGCAAGTGGAAGGGAAGGAAAGATATAGGCAAAATTAAGACCCTCTAACTTCAAAACAGAAATGTTTCTCCTTTGGAAATTCATGCAATTACCAGATAGTATTAAAGTATAGTAATGCAGGGATGCGTGGATAGTATCATATATAGCATATTCCATGCTGTGTGAGCCAGCAAACACTCCTCAACAACAGCAGACAGGCATGCAGCTGCTTTACTTTTTGGTCTCAATGAACTAATTTACAAGAAATGTGTTTCTTCATCCAAAAGGTTTGAGATAGATTTACTCTGTCCAGACTTGAGATTCTAGAGAATAAATTAAATCCAGGCAGTTTCCAGACAGATAAGAAGGTAGATTTCTCACCCACTAGAGTTGCAATCAGAGGATGGACAGATGGACAAAAAGCTAGGGAGGGGAAACTAGGAGACAAGCAGCTCAGCACAAATTCAAAAGGTGAATTAAGGTATTGCTTTTAAGCCAATCATTTCCCAAACATCTCAGAACTGTCCTGATAGTTTTTGTCTGCCTCTCTTCTCCTCTTTTCCTTGATTTTTCAGCATATGTCTCCTTTTCTTTGTCTGGTGCATAGCTAATCCAGTATGTGTGTATAAGAGTCAGTGCTTAAGACAATTGCTCAACTTTGAAAGGAATTTGTACCTGCAATCACCGACTGCCTAAGAAAGATTTTGCTCCTGCCCAGTAATTGTCATTCACCTGCCACCCCTTTTAAGTAAACTCATAGTTTTCTCATTATTACTTTAAAAAAATGGTGCTTGGAATAAGAATGTGTTCCATTAAGCAAGCAAGTCTAAGTGAGTGTCTAACACCAGTGCCTACAAAGTTCATCAGAGGAATCCTGATTGATTTTCTTCAAACAGACAAGACAAGGGATAGAGCACTAGGCTTGTCTAAACAATATGCAAGTCAGCATGGGACTGTGCATTTTCAAGGAAAGAAAAAACGGACTATTACAACAGCAGAATGTAAAACTGAGAATAGCTTAAGTGTGTGAATTTAGTCTGAAAGTTTTAAAGGCATATTTTCCATTGGTTAAAAGAGGAAAAACTCCCATTCCTCATGAACAGACATTCATACTTTTAAAAATCATAACATTAGCACCTAAGTGCATTTTATGTTACAGAGCTTCTGCTTTATCAGTAAACCTGAGAGTTTTGTAATAGTTGCCAAATGATTACTCACAAAGGAGTGTAAAGGGAAGCTGAATTGAAGAAAAGTAGTTTTGGTGCCTAGAAGTAGGGTGTTATGTTAGTGATCAAAGACATGTTCATAGAACCATAGAATCATAGAATCACAGAATTTGTTGAGTTGGAAGGTACCCACAAGGATCAATGAGTCCAACTTCTGGCCCTGTGCAGGACACCCCAAGAGTCACACCATGTGCCTAAGAGCATTGTCCAAATGCTTATCTAACTCAGGCTTGTTGCTGTGACCACTTCCTTGGGGAGCCTGTTCCAGTGCTCAATCACCCTCTAACTGAAAAACCTTTTCCTGATACCTAATCTAAACGTCTCCTGGCTCAGCTTCATGCCATTTCCTTGAGTCCTGTCACTGGTCATGAGAGTGAAGAGATCAGTACCTGAGCGTTTCCTTCATCACGAGGATGTTGAAGAATGCAGTGAGGTCTCCCCTCAGTCTTCCTTTCTCTAGGATGAAGAACCTAAGGGTTAAACACTTTGCACAGTTTTCAGGAAGCTGAAAAGGGTCTAAGGCAGCAGAATTTGGGTTATTGCCTGCTAAAGGAAGGCAAAACCCAGAACTCCTGAGCTCTAGAAAGTCCTACTCCCCCTGCCTCAAACAATTTTACATCAGAGCAACATCCAACAAAAGGGAATTTCTTATTGCATGGGAAGACATCCATAATCTGTCTCAGTACATGAAAATGTTATATCCTGTCAAAACAATCCTAACCATAAGTGACAAGATACCCTGATCTGCCTGGGTTGTCCAGCTGTCTGGCTGCAGAGCTACTAAGAAGCTCAGCATCTGGAAGCCTTTACCTGCCTTGATTTTCTTCCCAGGTTGCTGGAGGCTTTGAAGTTGTGAGGCTTCCTGCTGCAGAGTTGGGCCCCAACTATCAGGACAAGCTGGCAGAGAATCAGCCAGGAAATATTCAGGAAAAGTTCCTATCCATTGACAAGCAAATGAAGATTTTCTTTTCCTTGTTTGATCTGCCCTAGAAGGGCAGGAAAACCTGAATGGTCAGTTCTGAGCAAAGGGCAGCAACTGCTCTGATCAACACTGTGTGTTTGCTCAAGAATAACTTCTGTAGACTGGAGTTGTGTTTTTAACAGTAACACTGCTTCTTGCACTTGTGTTGTGGTTCAGGACAGGTAGTGTCAGTACTTCCTGAAGAGATGTTTCCACTGGCAGGAAAGTAAGGGTCTGAAGCTGCAGTCCCCTCTCCTTCACCAGCACCCAAACACTGCTGTCAGTTGCCACTCCTGACAATAGGGAAAACTCAATCCAAAGCTGCACAGATAAATCACCTTTTTTGCCTTAAATAATCGTGAGTCCCAGCTCTCATTTAATTGCGATGGAAAAGCACACTTGGTTATACTGGAGCTCTTGAGGACAAATTGGCTTACATATATTTTGAACCAATTATTCAGCTTTTGTTCCTGGCATAACTCACAGAACTAATATTTCATGAGTGGTTGGAGTTGCATCAGTTGTAAATATAGGGTCAGATCCTATGCCAGTACAAACTGTCTGAGCTTCCTTGAGCTTCCTGGAGGTAAGTCAATGTGTCTGCACTTCAGCAAGCACCCCACTGCGAGTACCCAGAGGCACAGAGAGCAAGGAGTCCCCTTCCAGTCACAGAAACAGGAAAGAAGGAAGGGCAGCTCCAGCTTAATAGCAGCCTCAGCACCTTTATTTACTGTGCAGCTTGACAGCAGGAAGGGAAGGAGAGGGAAGACTTGATTGAGGGTTTTCCATCTAATCTGCAGCCCCTTGCAGGACAGGAGTGACAAGAATGGAGCAAAAGTGGCATAACTGACACCTCTGGGGAACCCTTTGCTCTATAAGTTGGGGGTATTTGTGGATTCCCGCTGGCACTGTTCAGCCCCTCGAGGTGTTGCTGCACATGTGTGTTGTGGCTTTTTGCTTAGAGGCAGTTTTTGAGTGCAATGATAAGTTCTTCAAGCAGGTCTTTAACCTAGAGATCTGCTGGTTATCACTCAGTATTATTCAAGTCAGTCACATGCCTCCCTCTTGGCACAGACTAAACACTCTGTGGCAGTCCAAGGAATAAAAGACTTGGGCTCAGTGTGCACTACAGACTTTCAAATGTGTGCTGACTCATTTCAAGTAAATGACCTTCCATGCTACGACAGAAGCTAATTCACAGCCTGTATCTGTAGATTGCATGCATTATGATTTCAGTGTAAAGACCAGAAACAGGTGTCAATCAGAAACAGGTGCTAAATGAAGGATGGAAGTTTAAATAAAGCCTGCTTTTCAGAATGAAGCTCATCCCTGGCTCTTCAGCTGGTTTTCAGAATACTTACAGCTTTTGGAAAGTGTGTTCTGGTTGCACAGAGTCCAAAACAGGACTATGGTTATCTAGCTAGTACAGCTCATGCGAATGAATTGCCCTTGACACTGAGTATATTTTCAGCTGTTTAATCAGCTTGTGATTGCAGGGACTGTTTTGAGAAGACAAAATAGCATCTTTCAAATATATCCCTTTAGTTCTCTATAAACCTCAAAGACTGAGTTGTAGAGAGAAGAAGAAAAAGAGATTGTTTGTTAAAAGGAGCTTTACAAATAATTTACAACAAATCCAAGCCAGCCTGGGTGAGCTTTATCCTCAAGCAGGACAAAAATACCAGCTGTGGGTGGAGTCCCAAAGCTGATTTTCTTGGGTGCCCTTATCACAGAAGAGGAGTGGCATTTCACTGTTCCTGCACTGGACTGGAGCTGCCACTCTGCATGGAGTTCTGATGGAGGTGCACTTCCAGTTTTGCTTGCTCCTAGGAAGAGCTCACAAACAAGATTTTTGAGTGAATTCAACTCTGGAGTAGCTTGCCAACTTCCAGAGCGATCTGCCATATTTTGGAAAGCCTATTGATTTTCCTGTGCAAGGTGTGTAAGTCGTAAGGGTGGTAATTTGCTTACTTTTTAGTGTTTATAGTTCCAACAAGTATAAAATGAAAGGTACACAACTGGAGAATCCTTTTCCAGCTTTTACACTTGAGAAATTCACTATTCTGTATTTCCCTTATTGCAGTCAGTAGCATCAAAATTGAAAATAATACGTAGGGGTCTGAGGGTGCAGTAAAAGACACATTTAGATACCCACAGAAGATGGCAGAAATGAAAAAAAAAGTATGAGCTTTTCCTACCTTTGGATTTTATCTCTTCTGAAATGTAATATTACAAGGGCAGAGCTCAGTCTGTAATATCAGACAATTTAGGAAATTCTCTATAGGCATCTTTTCTGTTTAAATACAGCATTGGAAATGTGCATCATCCATGACAGTACAAAAAAATGGCTGGATTTGGGGTGTGTTTTCCACTGTAATTCAGACACACAATATTATTGTCCCCTTGAGAGACCAATTACAGCAATGACCAGGGTCCCAGTGACACATCCAGCTATGTGGGAAACCAGAAAAACACAACTGCTAGGAAACCTGATGTGTGAAGGAATGAATATAAAGACATTTTAAAACAATTTCACCACATGTGCTACTATTTAATAGACTGAAAGTGTGTAGATATATTTATTGTGGGATTGCTGAATTTGTCATCTTAGGAAAAACCCCCTCTGTCTATGCAATGTTGGGTTTTTTGTTTGTTTGTTTGCTTTATAATGCTGTTTGACACCCTGCTACTGTTTGATCTAGACCTGTATAAATTTATCTGATCTGTGTGGTTTTCATGAGTGCTGTTAACCAGCTGTTGTTGGAATCAGTGTTACGACACAGTCACCAACTTGGACCACCACAAATAAAAAGAAGAAAGTCTGAGAGAAGAAATAATGTAATGCTGCTGTTCATTGTGCTAGATGCTCTTTGAGACATCTTCTTTGGGAAATGGAATATAAATGGTTCTACCCTAAAGCAGAGTATTATGATTTTTATTTGCACTGGGGAGCTGATGGTACATGAACCAGCAATAGATGAGGAAAAGTGCTAGACAGAGTAAACTGTCAAAAGTAAAGACGTTTGATCAGTTTAAGAAAAAGTCAGAGCACCAGAGACCTAGGTCAGCTCCTCAGTATTGCATTTAAGCTTATTTCCTCGTGGATTTGATGAAATTCAAACTACTCTGGATTCCAGGTTATGTTATGTTTTCCTTCTAACATGTAGCATGTACAGTTTTCCTTTCTCCAGAGGACAAGTGAGCTGTCAGTTAGCAGGGGGTATGACCTCTGCTCAAACAACAATATTTTAGCAGAGGTTAGAACTGCTGGAATCTGAAAAGCAGCAAGGGATCTGGAACCAATTTTTATGCTAAAATAAACTCCATTGTTTTCATTCTGAAGTTTACATATTTTTGTTCAAAATGTAGTGTTTTTAGGGAATGTACTGATAGAATCTGATCGGTTTTTTTGCAATGTATTGTGGTCTCAATGGCCAGCTAGGCAAGCACAGCAGACTTAGCTGGGGAAACATCATGCTGCGACTTCATCTACTGCAGTAACCACCCAAAAAACTAGTTCAGAATGGTCAAAAAGTACACAAATCACGATTCAGTCAAGACTTCACGTGCTTACTTTGTGCCTTGCTGCATGTTGATCACCATACTGGTCTTTCCTGTAGATCTAGCAGATCCTTGCTAAGAAAGGATAAGCAAAGATGAAGAAGGTTTATAAACATTGAAGGAGTTATGTTTCTGGGACAGACTTCTGGTTAAAAGAGAATAGGGTCAAAATCTGAAATGGCTGATTATATTTTTATTATAAGGTGTGGTTAATTCCAGAGCCTGCAAGTCAAGCCTGTGATTAATGTTTCCAATGCTGATTTTGCTGGTAGAATCAAGTGACAGTTGAAGAGATTTGGTCATCTATGCTTATTCTACATATTGCTAGTGTGTTTAACTGAAAATATATTTTAGGGTTCTTAACTGCCTGCAGGGCACAAGAAGAAATTTGTGGTTTGTTTGTTTATTTTACTACAAGTATATAACTTGGCTTTGAGGAAAAGTGGAGGGAAATTTGGTGTTTTATGTCATTTGGAGGACTGAAAAATAGCCACAGCTAGCAAAAGAACATTTCATGGGCAACTGCTTGTAGAGATAATAAACTGTCTTATGATCAGTGTTGTGTGTCTTGCTTATGTATTCAGGGCTAAAACAATTGTGTTATTGGACACAGTAAGGATTTTTTTCCCCATTATACCATAAGGGACTTCTGATGTATGTTTTTTTTCCTTTTTGTGTTATGGTACACTTCCCGGGATCATCTGGTTGTTTTCGCTCCAGAAATCTCACCATATTTCTCACTTGGAAGTCCTCTCATCCTGCAGACAGATATTTTGGGTGAAATTCTAGTAATGGTTCTAAAGGGATGAAGACTCTTACATGGGGTTAGGGATGGTTTGATGACTTTTGATTAGAGAACACCTGGATCATATCGATTCAGGTGGGCTCTTATTGTCATATGACACAGCAAAGCAAACTTAGCAAACAGAATTAGACCCATCATTGGTGGAACATCCACAAGAAATTAGAAGGTGATGAATTAGAAGGGTTTGCACTGTTGGATGCTGCTCACTTGAAAGAACACAGCTTCAGAGGCTATATTTAACCAGATACATGTCTTTGTTTAAAATACAGACTTTACTAGTGTCAGCTATGATTGCACGTCTTGGTTGACCACCTAAACTCCTTAATTCAAAAGTCTGAACTAGAAAAGCAACTATGTACCATTTTTTCAGTAGGGTTATTGAAGTTTGACACTCTGGACTGGCCTCTTGTTTATTTTTGAAAGGACCATCATACGTTTTCTTAGACTAAGAATGAAAGGTCAGTGAGATTGCTAATGTGCTAAACCTAGATACATTGCTGAATTCAGTCTTCCTGCAATTTGAGATTTGCTTATTTGACAGACAGCCAACTTTATTTTATGGAGATATTTAGGCTGTTATTCTCCTGGCTTAAAAAGAGTGAGCCAGTTTCAGGACAGTGCTTTTGAAAATCTTGGCTCAGAACTCATATTTAGTCCAAAAAAAAAAAAAAAAAAAAGTGGTATTTTTTGTCTTAAAGACATATTGATAAATGGATCATTGTTTTTACTCAGAGGAGTCTAAAAAATCTGAAAACATTAGCAGAAGATACTTTTATCAATATGAAGTTCACAACTAAGTCTGCTGGATCAATCTTTGTTTCTATTAATTGTGCATTTTATTTATTTTCTATATAGACATTTTAGAGAAATAAATATATATATAAAATATAACTATATGTATAAACACACACACACATACACACACATATACACACACACACACACACACAAATATGATCCACCTATTTAATATAACAGGCTTAAAGAAACAATTAAGGAAATCATGGTTAAAAATTGCCTGAACTGTTGAACTGATGAAGTAAGCATTGTGTTTATCTCCCCATTAATCCAAAATATTAAGGATAATATAGAATAATGTTAGCCAATCAGGCTGCACATGAAAATAATGCTTCATGATTCACCAAGACTGCTGAAAATAAGTCATCACTGATGAACCCATATAATAAACATATGCACATTTTTTTCCTCGCTAGTTTTAAACAATGAACAATAGTTTTCTGTCTGCCCCTCCTACCAAAGCACTATTTCCATTTCTCAGTTTTAAAGAACACTCCTACACACAAAAACCCCATAGTCTGAATGAAGAGACTTCAGTACTGTCTGATGAAAAATATGTAACACCTGATTCCTTGGTGAATTTTGTAGGCAACCTTGTATGTGTTCAATCAGAGCTCTGTGTGGAGAATCTCTACAGGACATGGTCCTGAGAACGTGTGAAATATATATGGTGATTACTCAGATACCCCCTTGTAAGAGCAGAGATGTGTACTTGAGAAGAGATCAGAAAAGTATAGGGAACAGGTTAATTTATAGTAACTTTAACCAGCATGTGCTGCATTAAGATAGACAGAGATACAAAGAGAGCAAAAACTGTTATGCAAGTTTTCGGTGGTCACAGTGTCTGTCTGGAGTATAAAGAAGGATATTAAAGCATCTCTCTGGTGGTTCTGCATCTGCTGGGAATTTGTCTGTAAAGGTGGAATGCCAGGAGTCTTTTTAAGGCAGCTTTTAATTTGCTTCATGGTTTTAGGAGAGTCTCAGAACCTGGGTTTCTGACCTCTGGCTTTAAGAAGCATAATTTTTTTTTCCTCAGCTGTGTTTTGGCCAATGTTTATGTCCTGGATTAGTAATTTTTAGTATTCATCTCCTAAAGCAAATGCTTAAATTGCTTGAGCAAGGCAAATAAATATGCCCACCAAGAAAAACTCTGGGTGACCCTTTTCTTCAATCTGTGCAGCAAATTATGGCTATATGAGAACTACAGCCCTAATGTATGCTCATAAAATCTTCCATTTATTATTTATATAATTATTTGCATAGAGCTGTTGCCATGACAACTTTTACACATGGTGAGATAAATCCTTACATAGACAGTAGTCACGACTCCAAACACTGTCACATGAAGATAAGTCTACATGGACATTTCAGGCTTTTCCAAGTTTCTCTAAAGTAGTTATTGACATTAAAATAACTTTCTTTTGCAAAAGTAGAGAAAATAGCCTGGTTTTAATGTAATTTCCTTAGAAAACAAGGTTTAAGAAATAATTTTCTCCATTCATATCTCTGCTTATCCTCTCCTAACATCTTTCAAATCCGCTGGCATAATTTCAATTACCTTTCACTAAGATGTCTCAAAGATAGTTAAATTTGACACACTTCATGGAAGGTGGTTGTATGAAGGAATGGTAATCCTAAAATAATGTGCTGCAGAAGTAAATATTCCACTATGAGCTTGAAAGTTGTGAGCTCCTTTTGTACACTTGTTCAGACAGCATCAAACTGGTCACAACACTTGTTATTTTTGTTGTACTTGCAGGGGAAGCAAGGCAGAAAACCTAAAGCTCTGGGAAGGTGAAGGCATGAGGAATTCTGGTGGAAGTTGGAGATGTCACAGGAAGGATATGAGGAATGTTCTTGTAGTGATCGAGCTGTGGGCTTGTAGAACACAAATTAAAATGAAATGAAGGCTTCATTGATCCTTTCACTCAGGGACAAGAGTTTCCAAATTATGCAGCTACAGCAACCTCCAGTTTGGAGAGCTAGGGCTTAGCAATATCTGAGGCAGTCTAGGCTGGTTCACTTCTGCAGTCTCACTTTTTAGAGCAGAGAGTTTGAAGCATGATGAATTAGATACACTACGTGTGCAGGGGTTAACAACTGCACATCAGACAGTCCAGGCAGTCATCTGGCATCACAGCCCGGTGTTTTGATGATGATGATGCAAGGCAGACTGTATCCTGGGACAGCCTGGGCTGAAATGGGTTTTGATCCATGGACTAAAAGTGATGGAGCTAGTCTAAATTTCACAGCTTCTTACCACTCAACAGTGACACCAAAAGCCACTAGAATCACACCGGGCTTCTCACCAGGTATTGGATTATTAGGTTTTATATTTGGAAATACAGTAGGATTCTGTTTGGAAAAGCAATATTATGACAGTTATATGAATGCTAAACCATTTCTGTTGACTGAGGAATTTTATAGATGTGTGTACATGCACACTTGTTGTTGCTCTGAAGTGTGAAGATTGAGAGAAAGATAAATTCTTTGAATGCTTAAAACTGGCAAATTCCTATCACAGCATTGCAAAGCAAATTAAAAATAAGGTCAGCCATAATGCCTAAAATGGCACCATAATGCCTAAAAAAGTATTCTGTGTTTTTTGCACATGTTCACTTAACTGACTTCTTTACTTCAGATTTTGGTCTTCCTGTTACCAGTTATATAGGTTCGGGACCTTTAAAAGTCGTTGCAGCCTTAGGCGCCTGTACATGAGGGTTTGCATTTTGTTTTAATCTGATTTTTCACTACAGAAGGGGTCAAAAGCCTTGCAATATATCAGGAGGCTGGAAAATGTGGTGGCTGGACCCTGACTGGATGCCTGATGCTCATAAAAGGCACTCTATCACTCATCTCCTCAGCTAGGAAAGACTTGGTGGCTCAAAATCACACATTAGATAATGATAGAGAAGGGCAGGGTTTTTTGGCATCTTAATTTGTCCTCTGTACTCCTTAAACTCTGCCTTTAACCACTGCACATTTAATTTTTTTTTTTCTCTTGAACAGTCTTTCTCCTCAACTTTAATGCAAACTTGGCAGTCAAAGATGAGTGATTCATGCATTGCATGACTCTTCAATAAAATTAAAGTCCTGAAATTCTCTAAATTCAAATGGAATTAACTAAAACATTTCCTAAGAGTACTAAGTAAGCCAAATAGCCAAACAGCAGTATGAGAAATTAGTAGGCAATACAGAAACAGCCAATTAAACCAGTCAGTCAAGGCTCCCAATAAGCCAGATGCTGTGACAGGAAGAGCATTTTTCAGTCAGTGCCATATGATTTCCAGCTGAGGAAAAATAGAAGGCACTCTAATGGTATTCATTTGTTATGACTGGTGACACCTCAACTATCTAATTTCCTAATCTTTTTCTTTAAAGTTTGGTAGGAATTTGAGAATAATTAAAACCCGTTCTGATATCTGGGTCTAATTTTGGTAGCCTCATACTTGTCCTCATTCATTTTTATTACCAGACCACCATATATGTTCTCATAATTCATTAATTAGACACTTTTTGATCAAGAGTCAGCCAGAACTGACATAGAAAGGATTTTGGAAAGCAAGCTATTAGGCACTTAGGCAAGCTTTCCACTATAGCTCTTCCACAACTTCCTGGCACTATGCCCCGCTTGAGCTAGTATTGATAATACCTCATCTTTATAAGCACCACATTCATTTACAATTTTTTCCAAAATAAGATAATGCACTCAATCCATAAAAAGAACATATTGTATCTCTTGATATTTTAATTACTCACTATATGCAGTTCATGGACTTCAGAAATAGACAAATAGAATTCATACACTGACATGAGTTCTGGGGAAAATATTTGCAATAATATACAAGAATAGGTGATTTTAATCAGTTTTTTGAAATAGCTATAATTATAAGCAAGTGTATTGGGTTTGCATGTCCAGGTTTTGGTAGTGGGGGTGCTACAGTGGCAGCTTCTATAAGAAGCTGCCAGAAGCTTCCCCTATGCCCAGCAGAGCCAAAGCCAGCCGGCTCCAGAGCAGACACACCACTGGCCAAGGCTGAGCCAATCAGGAATGACAGTAACACCTCTCTGATGACATATTTAAGAAGGAAAAAAGAAAAATGTTCTTGGGCAGATGAAAATTGCAGCCAGAGAAGAGCAGAGTGAGAACATGTGACCAACTCTGCAGACACCAAGGTCAGTGCAGAAGGAGGGGCAGGAGGTGCTCCTGGTGCCAGAGCTGAGGTTCTCCTGCAGCCCATGGTGCAGACCATGGTGGAGCAGCTGTGCCCCTGCAGCCCACGGAGGACCAGGGCAGTGCAGAGATCCACCTGCGGCCCGTGAAGGAGCCCCATATTAGAGCAGGTGGATGCCTGACCCCATGGGAGGCCCCTGCTGGAGCAGGGTCCTGGCAGGGACCTGCTGACCCATGGAGAGAGGAGCTCACACTGGAGCAGATTTTCCTGGTAGGACTTGTGGCCCTCTGGGGGACCCATTCTGGAGCAACGTGTGCCTGAAGGACTGCATCCCATGGAAAAGTGACCCACGTTGCAGCAGTTTGTAAAGAATTATTTCCTGTGAGATGGACTCAGGCTTCAGAAGTTCATGAAGGACTGTCACCCATGGAAGGGACCCCATAGTGAGCAGGGGAAGAAGTCCTCTCCCTGAGCAGCAGTAAGAACAATCTGTGATGAACTGACTGTAACTCCCATTCCCCATCTCCCTGAGGTGCTGAGGGGGATGAGGCAGAACTTGGGAAAGAGCAAGGGGTGAGGGGAAAGTGTTTTTAAGATTTATTTTACTTCTCATTCTCCTGGTCTGACTCTGTTAGTAATACACTTAATTAATATGCCCACTTTGAGTCTGTTTTGCCTGAGATGGTAATCAGTGAGGGATCTTCCCATGTCTTTATCACAACTCATGAATCCTTCATTGTATTTTCTCTCCTCTGTCCAGTTGCAGAGCGGAGTGAGAGAGTGGCTTTGGCAGGTACCTGGCATTCAGCCAGGGTCAACCCACTACATCAGGGTATCTTTGGTTTTGTATATCTGTATTGCTTGTGCTACTGAGAAAATCACAAAACAGAAAAAAAGATAGACGTTGGAACTACTTTCCTATTCTCACAAACATGACACCTCATTATATCTGGTTGGCACATAAGTGGCTTGCATCCTTTGAAACATTTCTAAGAGTAATCCTGAGGATTCTAGGACAGAGAACACCACCTTGACAGAAAGTCAGTCTGCTGAAAAGCAGCACTGCTTCAGGACAGGCTAACAGCCTCCTAGATAAGTGGATTTTCTGAGAGTGTCAACAAATAAGGCAACGAAGTTTGGCATATTTCCTGGGCACTTTCAGCTAAGGCATCAATTTCCTTTTTGTCTCTGCACACAACTTTTCATTATAAACTTTGGAAAGCTTCCAAGACAATTTGGATTTAGACCTATCTTTCCCAAACGGAAATAGATTCTCCTACCTGCAAAACTCATGTTAGTATAATGAGGGCCACTTTTACTGCTAGTAGGCTTTTAAGAATTACTCACTGCACAAACCACCTGTAACCCTCAATTAATTTCTGCCTTCCTATATTTTAAATGAGAAAAATCTTATTATAGGCATGGAGAATGCTGAAGGAAGAAGGGAGTATGCCTACTGAGCCAGAAAGAGTGAACCAAAAGAGCAAAGAAATACATTTCCCCTAATCTTAGTGGAGTGGACATGCATCACCACAAGCAAACACAACGTTACATTTAGTTAAGGAAAGGGTGGTGCAGGAAAAAAACAAAATGGAAAAGTATGCTGCTGGAAGAACAATATAAACTTCTTACATACATTTTCTGAAGGAGAAAGGAATATTCCTCCCTGTCAGTTCAAGGGCACTTCTCAGGATCCTTTCAGTTGAAGGAAAGACAGTCTGGTCCATTATTTGCCCTTCCTACCTCAAACTGTAGTAAAGAAATGCACTTCCTTTCAAAGGAAAGCATCTTCCTTCAAGATGATGAATGTGCACATGAGTTAGTCAGAGGCCTATTCCAAGTGTAAGAAGTGCAGAAAATGGTGGTAATCACTTAATTCTTATTAGCTAGTTAAACTTACTGATGGAAATCAGAAGGACGTATCTCTTCACCCAATCTTGTTCATGGAAATAAGTGTAGAAAAACGGCTTTTGTTTTCTTTTTCATATTTCCATTGTCCACAGCATTCTGTGCAGCACAGAGCTTTCACTTCTCTCTCGGAGAAACCCAGAGGCAACACATGGCCCAGTTGGTCACAGTGGCACTCCAGTGCAAATGGTTATTTCAATTGCTATGTTGTATCAGCTAAATCAACAGCTGATCTGATGGGTAACTAATTTGAAAAGCTCTTCTCCTGAAGTATACAGAGTCTCAATGGTGTTTTTTGTTCTTCTATATACCTGTTGCTGTAACTCTGCACCCTTCTTTTGGGAACAGCAGGAGAAAGTAAGCTACTCAAATTGTGCTTGAACTGCGTTGACACCTCTGCAGAGATAAGCGGCTGTGATGAACTCTCTTTTGCTATGATTCTCAGTTTATTCCTGAAAGTACATGTTGTCAGAGCAACACACCATCTTTCACAAGAATGACATAATCTCTCAGCTGGAAAGACTTTTATAAACAAGACTGCACTTCTATTCAGTTCCCAAAACAGTCTCTCAATGACTTTCAAAAACTGAATGCTTCCAGGACCAGCATCAGTAACGGACTGTGTGTCCTTCCATTGTGGGAGTCTCTGGTTGCTATCCACTTTTCTGCTAGAACAAACACCTCTCAGCACTCATTCACGCTGTTATGGGATACTGGTAAATTAAAATGTAAATGGTTTAACCTTTGAACCTTGCAGCAGATAAAAAAAGTACTTTAGTCTGAGAAGTTAGATTTTCAAAGTGACTCATGATGTAGACCAAAGTGGGTGAGAACTCACTGCCTGAGGGTGTTTGGTTTTGAATGGAGTCAGCAATTTCTTTGAATTATTCCACTTAGGATACATCACGCCTCTCTTTGCTATCCACCCCAATCCTTCACTCCGTGGATTTTCATCATGGGAATGGCAGTGCTAGGCAACCAGGGACCCTGTCCAGAGTACCTCCACCGCAAAGTGCACTAACTGCTGCCAGGCACCAAGCAGCTCAGTTGGGTTCTGTTCGGTGTTGAACAAATTCATTTGTCTGGACCAGACTTTGCTGGCTTACCTAGTGCGAGCCTTTTGGATTAGGCACATCAGTGATACTTACTGACAGATGTTCATCTCCTCTGTTCTTAGAGAACCTCAAGCTTCCCCAAATAGGCCAGCTCATTTTTAACCTGTTCCTAGAAAGGACATATGTTCCTATGGTATCATGTTAGTTTTTCTGCCATTTTAATCCATTACTTCTTGTCTTGGCTACTTTGGTCATGGAGCATTGATTCTTCTTCACCCTTTCAGTAACCTTTTCCATCTTTGAAAGTTGTTGTCACATCCTCCCTTAGGCTCCTCTTTGTAAGCTAAACTGCCTCAAGTTCAGATTTTTGTTATAAGTCATTAATCATTCTTAGATGGCTTGACAACACTGAAAGAGGGCATTTCATTCAGCAACTCTGACAAATTTCATTTGAAACAAATAATCACCTTAGTATTTTCAAAATAAAGTTTTGTTTGTTTTTTTTTTTCTTAATTTTGTGATTATTTTGTGACTTCATATCACAATAAGGGATGAAAGCAAGTATAGGAATATCTGAATTTCTCATGGACATTAAATTCTAGCATCTAGTTGACACTTGGTGATTTGCCTCCTTGCAGCTGCAGGTCAGATGATGATGTACATGTACATGCAGGTTGTTAGGCTAAAACAGAAAGATGGAAGAGAAAGATGAAATACAAAATATCTGTTGTGTTGATTGATTCTCTAATAGGCAGATTATTACAGATTAAGTGCCAAATCTATTTTGGAGAGTTATTTTCAATGGGTAAATCATGTACACCCATACCTTCACTGTGCATAAATTAACATCACAATGTGAATGCCTTGTCTAGCAGCATCCTGGGGTTCAAACTGCTTTTGTGCTTGGACCAGGGCCTTGACTTTGTTCATTTCAATGGCAAGCTTGATCCCTGGCACTTCTGACCCTAATGTTTGGTTTGGTGTGGCTTTTTTTTTCCCTTTTTTTTTTTTTTTTTTTTTTTTATGATTGCAGTCTAAATCTGTGTTGCTGCTATCAGCGCTGCTCTCATCACTGTAGATCTGAATTTTGAGCCTATGTAACTTCACATTGTCACCTGCTTAGCATTTAACACTAACAGTAGCAGGACAAATGTTATGAGCACTTTGCTGTCTTCCAAGACAATGCCCACCAGAATGCTGAACTGACTGGAAATTGTTTGCTGCTGTTGTTGGATTAGGCTTTAGCCCTACAGCATATAACTCGTGTTCACACAGGTGAAGTACTGGTAATGTGTGACTGGAAATGGGATAGGATAGAAACATCTTTTTGAATGAAAGCTGAGAATTTGGCTCATGTTGTTGTGTGACCTCCGTCTTTTTAACTATTAGCTATATGAGTTCTTCTATTGCACTGTTGCTTCTGGCCCTGTCTGTTCCTTTACAGAGCAATTCACATGTACTAATCCAGCAGAAAACCATCTCAAAAAATTCATTTAGTTCACTGAAGTGGCTCAGGAAAGCATTGAACAGTACTGGAGCAGTAAAAAGAGGGAGTTGCATAGTGGCACAAAAGTCAACTTTCCTTGTGTGGACCTTCAGCTGTAGATTAAGGATGAAGTAAAACCTGGCACTTAAAAACCCTCTGCTGCCTTAGGGCTAGCAACATTAAGATGAGGTCCCTTGTATGCAGTATGCTCATGCTACTGTAAGTATGATTTGAAATGCACTTATTGACTGTGTTGTTATGTGCTAATTTCTGCCCAAAATTATCTCCAAACCCTAGCTTTCCATTTATAAACAGTGCTTCTTGTTCCTTCATTTCTCACCTACTCCTGGACATTTGCTTCTTGGATTTTTCAGTACTCATCTGCTACCTCACATGATGTTAAGTGACTCTCTTATAATAATAGAAAGAGCTGTCTGGGGAGTTCTAAATTAAATAATATCAGGTAGTTGCAAATAAGCAGCAATGTGCTTACCGAGGGATGTGCAAAATAGAATGGGATTTCCACTTCAGTTATTGTTAAAAAAAGAATGGCTAAAGATGTACTACAACTATTTTGATACAGGTGTATAATTTATTTTTAGATGCAACACCTCCATAGAGTAGTTTTGGATTCATTTGTTCAAGTGTAGACTTCTACATCAGAGATAGTCACTATAGACTTCCTTTATAGCTAGTGGAGAGATAGCAGTTAATAACATTCTTGTGTAAACTAGATCATCTGAATTGGATCCTTATATTCTACTGCTTGTAAAGGGAACCTGTAGCTACTAGTTTAGATACAGTAGTACATTATTGTGTTGGTACAAAGGCATACAAAGGCAGGGCAAGATATTTTTTAGGTGATGAATGTTTGTCATTAGGCCAGATAAGCATTTTTGGAAAAATTATACCGGACTTCAGGCATTTGAGACATTTTTCAAGTATGAAAAAAAGACGTGAATTTTAGAGCGAAATAGAAATGAAGAACAATTTCTCAGCATTTGCTTACACAGGTAGAAGAGATGCAAAATTAACATTCTCTAGCCCAGGTTCCTGATCTGCCAACTAGTTTGCAATGGCATATGTAACAGTGGTGAAGACACAAGGTGGTCCTGCAGGATAGACAAGAGTAAAACCTGCAGACTGGGGACAGGCTTGTCAAACCCATCAAGAGAACCAAGCACAGGGGAAGTGCAGCCACAAGCCAATGGTTATTGCCTTCATGCACACAAATGCCAATGTCAATTTAAGTAATGACCATGAAGTGATTTGCATATCTGTTCTCTTTGTCTGGTTCTGGCTCCCTGAGTTGCTAAGTCCTGTGTATTAGGCAGGATATTTGATAAAACCTAGAAATAACTCTCAGAAAAGAAGAGGGGTTTGCCCTTTGACAGAGGTATGCCTTATTCAGTAGAACACAAAGGTCTTGTAAATACTTTCTGGTGATTCTTGTGTCTATTCCCTCCTCCATCCTATCTCAGACAAGCATGAAGATGTGATTTGGTGCCTCATGCTGGGCTCTGCAGGCAACCCCCCTTGACATATCTTGGGTGTAGGAGGAAACTCAACTTCAGAAGAAATAGAATCACAGTATGGTTTAGGTTGGAAGGAACCTTAAAGATCATCTAGTCCCAACCCCCCTCTGCCACAGAAAGAGTCACTTTCCACTAAAAATGATAGTCCAATGGGATTAATCTTTGGGACAGCGATAGCTCTACGTGGTGCCAAGGGACAAGCCTCAGCCTGAATAGCAAAGGATTCTGCTGTGGAGACCCATGGAGTTGCCTCTATAACTTACTGGCATGAACTCACAGGACTCTGGTATTGTGTGCCCACAAGGAGCCCAGGGATGTACTGCGTTGGCTCTTAGAGATGCAGCTGACCGGTCAGAAGCTGCTCCAGGTGACTGGAAGTGGTGAAATGCCTCTGCACACTCCAGCTGCTTGTTAGACAGAAAACTTGTCCAACCATCACAATTAAACTACTTTTCTACTTTTTTTTTGGATCCAAGTTACAATATAATCTGCATTTAGTGAACGTTTTTTAATTGTTAATGAGATAACAGTTGGTAAATATGAATTATTTAAGACCTGACAAGTACGATTTGATGGCTACTTGGACAAATTTTCAAGGGAACAATTATACAGCTAGCGAATTAGAACTAGTTGCATGCTTTTGTCCGTAGAAACTTGCTAATCAGAGGGCTACCTAAACAATCTGTGGGTGCAAATTTGCCCACACATACTTTTGGCTATGCATAGCTCCATAAGCAAATTTAAAGCCTGTGTGTGAAAGCATATTCCCCTGTCATTTAACAAACGCATTTTAATCTGTATGATGAAGTAATTCTTCTTCAGTAATTTTTCACTTTAGCAGACTGTATTTTGGTTTAGTTTTTTTCTGGTTTATTGTTATGGAAGAAATATATTCTCAGTTATAAAGTATTTATTTTATATGAATCAAATATCTTAATAAATCTAAATTAAATGTACTTAAAGTATTTAAGTGTTACTAAAACAAACATACAAATAAAATCTCTGTGGAAAGGTATAATCCCAAATCAAGTTTATTTTAAGCACAGTTTTGTTTAGATTTTCATCACCATTTTTGCATACTAATGTTTTTTAATGGGTTTCAAGAGCATGCCATATCCAGGAGCTGAGGATCTTATACAATGAATCTTTTACATCTGCTGGCTCTGTGATTCCACCACTTGCTACTGAATAATGTATTAAGCTTTTCCAGGCTCCTTCTGTTTGCCAGATTAGAGCTGCAATGGTTTCTTCATGTTCATTTATTCTCTGCATTTGAGTAATGTCACATTACAGCCACAATACTGCTGTTGTTAGAAAACAAAAAAATAATAATAAATAATTCAGAGAACCTGCCTAGATTTATCTTTCCACAGAAAAGAAAGTGAAAATATCTAGTAACTATTGTCAGTGTCCATGTAATGTATGCCCACATGGACATTAAAATACCCACTATTTTGTATGGAGAGCTACTGCCTTATCTTCCACTAAGTTCATGAAGCAGAGGTGTCAGCAATGGCATATGTTGATCTGTGCTCATGTCCACTCTTCTCCCTTTGTCATAATTTTCAAGTGAGCTTGCACCACATCCTAAGTTTTGATCATGTAATGAGTTCCCTATTGTAATGGAAATTGTAATGGAAATCAATTACAGTTGAAAAACTTCCTTTTCTATTAATACGATATTTTTCATTATGACTTAGAGTGCTGTGGAAGACACATGGATATCTCATTACTCCAGTGCTTGCAACAGAGGTTGTAGATGAGGTATAAGTAAAGCCATTGGGAATTAGAAGAAGACAAGTAAGGTATGGCAGAGTAGCCACTTTGTACTCAATATATTCACTTGAACAACACAGGGTGAAAGGGCTCCTAGAAACTCATGTTTATCCAAGGAAGAGTGTGGCTGGAAAAGTGGTTGTGATTTTAAGCCAACAGGAGGGGAAATAATCTGCTAACTGCTGTAGAGAAGAAAATGTCTGAGGTTGGAAATGGTCTAAATAGCACAGGTAGAGTAAGGACATGGAAGGTGGGACAGATCAAGCATGTTAGAGCAGACCTGTGAGTCATGAGAATATAAATATCTTAATAAAATGTCATGAGAAATATTTTAATCCTCTGCCCAAACCAGAACATATTTCTAAGAGGAAAAAGGACCTTTCTCTATCCAGTTAATAATGTCTATGACAATGTGAATAAGAAATAAAACCTTTCTCCAGCCAGTTAATAACATCTATGACAATGTGTGAAGGAATTAATCTATTGTGTAAATGCAGCTAGAAGGTTTAGTGTAATCCCAGTGACACAAAAGTTTTTTGCATTCTGCAATGAGGAAACTAGAAGTGTATCCATGCACTCAGTATGTTCATACATATGAATACGTTGAATGCTAAAGCAGAATTGAGGAGGACAGCTTGTATTTGCTTTTGAAAGCCTATTTTCATCAGGGCCCAGTCTCTCAAGTTTTATATCCCTTCAGGATTCAACATTATGAAATAACAATTTTTTTCAAATTCAGATCTGAGCAAAGTGGACACTGGTAGTTGTAGTTATTACACTGCACTGCATTAGCACAGTTAATCAGTAATGATCATGCCTCTTCAAGGAGACAGAAAGACACAATAAACTAGGCTAAAATGTGCTCTTGGGTCTGAAGAAATTTTACAGCTCCAGAAACATTCATCACTAGTAACTCAAGGCTAATAGCTGTGAAATTTCTAAAGGGAATATTATGCTTCAACATTCAAATGACCTGAGGTTTAACAATGTTTCATTGCAGCTGACTTAAATGTTTTGGTATCTGAAGAAATGATGCAAAATCCTTCCTTAACTCATTCTGTGCCCTTTTTGTAGATGTGTGTCAATTCTGTTAGTTTAATGAGAGAGAATGGTGGATCTGTAGATTTGCACAAAAAAAGGAAAAAAGCTGGCAACACTCCATCCATAGTCCTATGTTTTTGTTGTTTTTTTTTTTTTTTGATGAAAAATGTCCCTGAGCTTAAAAATTGTATATCCAAGGAAACAGTCAGCTATAGGTCATTGCCTAATTCTGGGAACACATTTTCTAATTTTGCCAAGTTTAAGGTATATGGAGCCATTTGGATAACATGTAGATTCTAGGGATGATTAAAATATTTGAAATGATTCTGCAGTGAGTTAAATTCAAAGGGATTTCATCCAGGAAGTTAAAATGAAGCCAAGCGGTTGTCATTTGCTACAACAGGTCATCAGACCTAAGGGTACTATTACCAGAAGGATAACTAAGGGCAATTATTAATGGTGAACATTTTGGAAGAAATTCACACACAAGACTCACTTGAAATAGATTCATGCTTACCATTGTCTTTTCTATACTTCACTAAATTAGCATAAATACTTTACGAAGAGATGAAGTAAGATATTGAAATGAAACAGGTTGCAGTACCTTAAGTGTTGTAATGAAGCTCCAGCAGGCAAAAGACAAAAGGCAAAATGAAAACCAGCTACTGTCTCTCATACCAGTGTCACAAGTCAGTTCTTGTGCGTTCATTTGTTTGTGGTTTTAATCAGACCTTGCCAATAAAGCCTACTTCTCTTCTATCAGATACCTTCCTTTCCTGAAGTTTTCCCTGCAAAATCTGTAAGACTGAATGGAGATTATGATGCCTGTCTGTATAAATACAACAAAATCTGATCTTAAGAAAGGTAATCATCCTGGTCCTTCTGCTGTTTGTACGCAGGAAGCAAGTACCAGACCAGTACACTTTTTCACCAATATTTGGGATCTGTCTTGGAGAGACTGAAGTAGGATTTAATTTTGGACTATCAGAAGGACAAAGGGTTTTTATCTCTGATATTTTTCATAGCTGTGGCATTCACCATTCCCATTGCCCATAACTTCACAATATCAAATGGTGCATTTTATGTTTCTTAATGATGGCTTTGCATTAAGGCTGAAGTGCTTTGAACTCTGTATGCTTCCTTTCAGCCCAGCATGGATCCTTGGCAGCTAGTCTACTGATCACTGGGAAGAACAAGACAAAAGAGTATTAGGGCAATTTACGGCATTCTTGTGGAAGCTAAGTTTTGCCTTCTACCACCAGTGAAGACTATATTTTATTTGCTGAGTACATCAAGCTGTGCTGCTAAAGTAATGTGATTGTGGATCTGCCTGCAGTTCCTTTTTCTGTAAACTCCGTCTCATTTACAGAAGCTGTATGGAGTAACATAATCCAGGAAGTCAAGGGCTCTAAGCAGCATACATGAAAGCACAGAGAAGGGGAGAAAGTAAAATCATTTTCCAAAGCTCAGAGCAAAGTAGCAGCAAACTTCTTCCTAGAGTTCAGGGGTGTTTTACTGTAGACTTTTGTTTGCCTAGTAGCATGTGATCTTTTATAAGTGCTTCAGCAGCTTCAGACCTTCATGCAGATAAGGTTTATTGAAAGAGCAGTCATGATACAATAAAAGATATGACAGAAATAAAACCACAGCAGTAATAGGAAAGGCACTAATGTGCAAGCACAGCAAGAAGAAATCATGAGTGCGAATCAGTCCTGCTTGATCAGTATGGGGAGTTTTTCTGGGAGTAATTCCAGTCTAATTCATGTGAGATGCTGTCCTGTGAGGTTTTTCCGCTGCCCTCACTCCTCTGAAGCATTATGCCAAATAGTGACCATGTTAACCCCATTTCAGTTTCCTTGGAGTTTCCCAAGGAACTGAACTGAGAACACTCTTTTGGCCTAGGTATTTAATTAGCCTAATTAACTTAATTAAGTGGTTCTTTTACATCTAGAGAACAGGAAAGGGAGCAGCATGTTTGCATTTATATTTGATCAGAAAATGTTGCTTAAATAAAATCTTTGCACTAATAATGACAAGATATATGTCACTGCCAGTCACTGTCAGTCCTCAGAGATGTCATTATGACTCCCATGAATCACAGAAAGGGAGTTCAGATGCCTATCCCAGCTGTAAAAAAACTGCAATGAACTCCCAATCATTTTAATAAACCAGACAGGAGCAATTTCTTTTCCTGCAGCCTACAGAAACATATGCCTCTGCTTGATGAAGATTCAAATTGGATAGTGAGTTACATCTTTCTGTGGACAATGTGACTGGTATTCTAAACTTCTTTCCTTTTGAGTGGTCATCTACAGCTGTCTAATGTTAAACCACATCCAGGGAATCTTGCCCAGCCATTTCCAACTGAGCCCCCGAGCAAGGATGGAAGTATTTTATTACTTGGCTCCCCAGTTGGGAACTTTGTGCCCAGAATGAGCCGAAAAACAATAAAAACTTTTATTGTCACTGATGGAAAAAATTATAAGACAGACCAACTGTTGCTGCCCTCTTAGAACAAGAAGGAGAGAATATATTATATTTTTACTATATTGGCAATATTTTCAGTTTCTGAGAACTTTTGATGACCAGAAAACTGGGCTAGAGGGAATTCTAGGTCAGGTTAGAGTATTTAGCCATGCTGACAGGGCATACAAACCTAACTTACAGCTTCAACTGACCATGTGGTAGAGTTATACTTCAGGTTTCCTCTTACACTCAGATGCACTCTAACGGGAATCATGTTGTTTCACTTTCTTGACTCAGGATTTTACATTTTTTTCACTGTCTCAGTGTCTCAGCAGATCAGATTTTTCCTGAAACTCTTTGACTAAATATTATCAAAACTAATGGTCTGTCAGAAAGTTTGAGGTAGAAATAGAAATGAAGCTGACTGCAAAATCATAAGTGCATTAGACTTTAATCATTTTAAATTAACTTCTCTTGTAAGTGGGACTGGTGTTGGAGCTTTACAGAAGGTATGACTATCATTTATCATCAGTAGAGATCAGGTTGTATTATCAAGGGAAAAGGGTAAACCACAATTCAATATGCACTGAGATAAAGAACTGAAAGATACTGAACACAGGAATTTGAGACCAACCCAAAACAGATGTTGGAAATGTAGGGATAAAGTAAGAGGAGGCCTAACTCCAAAAATGTGCTGACTAAAGGAAGGATAAAAGAAACCAAACCAAAACAAAAATCCATATATGAAACATACACATGCCAATAGGAAGAGAAAACTGGAAAATGTCCTGACATGGGAGCAGCTCTTAAGTGACCTAATCTTGGCTCCATTGTAAGATTTCTGGTTTAAAGATGCAGCCTGTCAAATTATTGCAATGTATGCTAAAATGAACAGGGTGGAGTAAATGGAAAGGCTCATTTTCTAACATTTCATCAGCAGTGTGTTACAAATGAATGCAGCATGGACCTAAATCAGAATTTGAAACAGTTTACTTTCATTGCATTTAAGTAGAAATGGCTGTTAAAGGTGTAAGACTATTTAAAAAACAATAACAGCCAAATCAGTAGCTTCTCTGCTGCCTGCTGGAAGACAAGGGGACTTGGAAATACCTATTAATTTATAATATCTGCTTATTTACCTGCCCATTTTTAAGAGAACTCAGAGAAACAAAAGCAAATGACTACCCAAAATATTCTGAAGATGCTGCTTTGTCAGTTTTATGCATGGACTGTCCTTAGATGTGAGACTGCCACATGGGTGTGACCTGTGCTGAGAAAAATATACCTTTTCAGTTGACATAAAAGACTTAGAGAGCTCAGTCTGTTTAGCTATCAAAAAGAAAACTGAGAGGCGGTTTGATTACAGTATATTAGTACCCTCATGGGGAGGAAATACCAAAGGGGTCTTTTGTACAGCTGAGAAGAGACTTCTCAAGAATCAATGATGGGAATGAAAGGCTGACAAATTCATGTTGTTAATGACATTATTTATTGAAAGCAAAGATATGTGGGAACTGGAACAAAGTCCTAACCAGAGACTGGAACTGTAGTCTTATTCTTCAAGTCAGAGGGCAGGTTTCTATGCAATGTATTCTTTAGCTGGTGGGCAGAATATAAAGGAAATAGGTTGCAATATAATGTCACAGTACACAGAAAATTACTTTAAGCTTTAAAGATGGTGTGCACAGCTGGGCTAAATTCTGCTTAAAATTTACAATTTTAACTGTGTCTCCAAGCCTGAGCAAACTATCCATGACCCCCCCTGCCCTTACATGCCATTGAGGAGCCTTACATCAGTCAGTACCTCCATGCTGGTGCAGTTGCCACACTTGCTTGTCCTGATGTACATACTATGGACAGCCTCAATCATATCCCCCAAAATACTTTGATTGTGAATAAGACACTTTTATCGGAGTCAGTTTAACAGCTACCTTTTGTTCAGTGTCTGGAGCACATGCCAAGGACATGGAATATCCCCATTCCAAGCCCAAGAAGAAAGAAACTGGAAGTGTCATGGTCACAAAACTGGGACTGAACAACAGACAGGGCCTGATGGCCTGAGAAAGATATAGACTGACTCTTTAGCCTGTGGGTGGTGGGAGGAATCACAATTCCTCTTGCCAGTGTGCTTCCGGCACTTGGACAACTAAGGTTTAAAGAGAATCACAGAATGGGTATGGTTAGAAGGGACAAAAGTGGGTCATCTGGTCTAACTTCCCTCCTTAAGCAGGGTCATCCTGGAGCACATGGCACAGAATTGCATTCAGGCAGTTCTTGAATGTCTCCACTGAGGGACACCCCACAACCTCTCTGGGCAATCTGCTTCAGTGCTTGGTCACCCACACAGTAGTGAAATTCTTCCTTACATTCAGGTGGAACTTCCTGTGCATCAGTTTCTGCCCATTGCCTCTCGTCCTATTGCTTGGCATCACCAAGAAGAGCCTGGTTCCATCCTCTTGACACCCTCCCTTCAGATACTTCTAAACACTGATAAGGTCCCCTCTCAACACAGAAGCATGAGAACACTATTGGGAGCAGTGCCTCAGGATACCTCTCTATTCCAGGCATAGTCATTCAAATACCTACACGAAGCATGAAAACTCCATGTAGAATTTGTGTGAGGTTACCCATTTGTTCAAAGTTATGCATAAGTTACTCCTGTAGTGCTAAGCTGTCATTGCAATGCTGGAGTACAAGTCACACATTGCACACTGCCCACCACAGCAGTGCACAGCACCTAAGAGGGAGGAAATGACTTCTCCTAGTCCTGCAGTAGTTTTCATATACAAGGGATTTTTCTGGTGCACTTTTGAGGGAGAGAAGGTAATTGGTCTCATAATATCTAAGATCACTACTGCTTTCTGTAGTAACGATTGTCAGACACTGGGCATATGTGGGCTTCACGTTCTTTTCTACTCAGTTAATAAAAATAACTATGAGAAAAATTTTCATGTCAAAGAGAGATTGTGTTGCCTTTTCATACTGAAGTACAAAGGGATGGGGTGGGGGTGGGGCTGGCATCAGAAAGCAGTAGCTCTAAGATATGGAAAGACAGAAATGGATGTGTTTAGTCTTGGGTAAACTGACAAGAAAAAAGGAGGAAATGAGAAGAATGAATCAAAACTGAGTCAGCTACATTCACTGATTTTTAAATGAGGCATGCCTCATCCTGTGCTGAAAAGAAGGTTGACCAAGGCTCCACTGGTACCAAATCCCACTATATGTACTGAAACATGTTGGCTCTTGTTACCCCAGAATCACGTACCCTCTCAGGGATATTGTGGCTACAGGAAATCATACTTCTTAGATTAGTCTGATTCAAAATGACCAGACTGGCATATAATTTCTCTCAGTCATGGCAAAAAATCTGTATGAAAAGACAGATATCAAACTAGGAAACTGCATCTTTATAAATGCAAACATAGATCAAACATCTGCATCTGATTATATTACAACAATGGACCCTACTAATGCAGGTGGAGATTATTTGCAATAGTGTGATGGTTTAGAGCCTAGCTGAAAGGGAGAACATGGGGAAAAAACACAACAAAAAATAAGTGAGAGCAGAACAGTTTCAGGATATTAGGTTGTCAGTAAGAAAGACAAGCAATGGATGTCTACTTTTTCATTTATGCGTTTGACAGAGGTAATGAGAAAGCAAGTGGTTATAATCCTTTCAACTGCATAAGTGTGCCTGAGGATCTCTTTGTGTTGTGATAGATAGGTATCTTGGGGTAACTCCAGCCCACATCTAAATACGGCTCAGCCACTTGCTCACCGTGTCCCCCATGGTGGGATAAGAAGGAGGATCAGAAAAAATGTTAAAAAACTCAAACTCATGGCTTGAGATACAACAGTTTAATAAATAAAACAAAGTAAAATGACACTAATACTAAGAATAAAAAAATAATGAGAAAAGAGAGAGAGAAATAAAGCCCAAGAAAAGACAATGATGCACAATACAATTGTTCACCACCCACTGACGAATGCCCAACCTATCCCTGAGCAGCGATCATCTCCTCCTAAGGAGATGTATACAAAGGAGACTTCCAAACAGGCTGCTGAAAATTCAAGGTAATAGAGGGCAAAGAAATGGTCTAATGATGCCTGTGTTCAAATGGGAAAAAAAAAAAAATCACAATAGAAATCTTCCCCTTTTGATGTTTTGACGTGTTTCACAGTGTTGTCCTCACTTTATGGGTAAGGAAAAAACCCTCTCTAGTTTTGCCTGAATTGATTCTTTTACATCAAAATTATGAACCCTCTGGATGAATACAACCCCTCTTCAGTCTTCTCTGGAGGACTGAAAGATAGAAGGACTGGCAGAGGCGATAGATACATACCTGGGAAGGAAATTATTAATTTACTAATGATGGGGTGATGATGCTTTGATTTACTTCAACCTTCCCTCTCTTGAGAAGGGGTTTTGGGGTCCTACCATACCCAAGAATAAGACCACAATGTCTTCCAGATCAAAGGCAGCTGTGAACTTTAATTGTGAGCCTTATCTCACCATGATTGAACTCCTATAACTGTGGAGGAATGGAAAAGAAGATGGATAGCAGAGGAAACAAACATGAAAAGAAAGGTGAAAAGCATGACAAGAACACAGTAAAATCCAGGAAGAAGTGGTCTTAGAAGATATGGTTCTGATGTAATTTCAATTCCCAGGAAAAGTCCAAGTTCCCCCAGAGAAGGAGTTTTTGCCGCAAGCGGCTCTGATCACAGAAGCAGAATAGCTTTTGGCCAAGCTTCTCCTCTGTATATCCAAACACCATCTCAGGCAGCATTTATGGTTCAATTAAGTTGGCAATGCAGCTTGTGTATCACTGGAGTAAGACAAACATGGGTGGGAGGAAAAGGCATTACATGGAAAAAAGACAAATCTCATCACTTCTGGGTAATTCCTGGGACCATCTGGCTGGTACACAGTGGTCCTATTTGTTATGAAGGGAATGTACTCAGCTTCAACAGAGTATGATACAGCAGTCATCTCTCCACAGGTTTTGAAGACAGGTTCTGAGCTTGGCATGCCTCTGGGCCAAATATCAAGTGAAGGGCAACAATAGAAAACAGGAAAATATTTCAGCCTAAAGTACATACAACGGGACAAAGATTATAGGGAAATTATGTCACCCACTCTGACTATTTTTCTGGGTGAAATACTAAACTAGTGAAATTGTCGTATTTTTCCTACAAGTGAAGCTGTTAATGTAAAGTTGCTTAACTACTGACAAGAATTTTTCTGTGTTTGAATTAAAAGTAAGAAGTTTAATCACATTAACATTAACTGAAATTACATTAAAAAAAGTAATTCCAGTCTAGGGTGTCTTACTAAGATTCTCAGCTGAAGCAGATTCCACCCCACTAGACAGTAAAGCTTTTGGCACTCAGTAAATTGATAACAGAGGCAACACCCATGTATACTTCAGTATCTGCCTGTAAAAACTTTTCACAGTTGAACTTTTTATTCCTGTTGCTAGCCTTGATGAATTTTCCTTTGAAAAGGTACTTGTAAAGCTCTCTTGAGACTCAACCTCCCCCCCTATAATTATATTACAATAATCTTCAATACAAAGGAAATGGAAATTCCCTAGATAAAGAATGATAATGCAGTTATCTTCTTGCTTTTTAAGCACATTGATCCCCCTAATCACAATCTACAGAGGTAGTAAATAGAAACAAAAGTTTTGTATTCCCCCTTTAAAAAAAAACAAACCGCAAAACAAACACAAAAACTCCCCAAAACCCAAAAATTCAACCACAAACCCCCCAACAAAACCAAACACAAACAAACAAAAATCCCCAAACTAACCAACCAATCAACAACAACCACAAATGAGTTCTCAGTCCACAAAGCAGACTGCAGGCATTGGATGCAACCTGTTATTTGTGCCTCAGCATGAATGGACGTACATTGACAGATAGCATAAGGATGGAAAATCAGCCCAAAATCATATAGCATTGCCTGACAGCCCAAACCAATGGGACACAGGCTGCATGGCAGAAGACATGGGTGGAAAAAATTCATCCCAGTTTATTTTTCCAGGTGGAGTTTGAGAAGTCAGGATGAGCTCAGTGCTGTAGAGCACCAGCAGCTGCGGTGGTGTTGCTGAATACTTTCTGAAACCATAAGCTGAAGACTAGGCCTAGAGATGGGGTCTGGCTGAAGCCTTAACCTCCCATAAAGGGGTTTTGGAAATATTAATACCTCTTCTTGTTCCTGCCATAAGCTGAACCTTCCAGCTCTTTCCTGATATCTGCAAGTGTCAGAGTTGCTGAGTCTCCCTCCTTGCAGAGAAAAGTGATGCAGGACAGGCACATATATCACTGGCTTAAGAGAAAGTTAGAAGTACCCAAATTATGTGTATTGTTCTATAGATGAGACAAGGACTCCCTAACATTTTCAGAGGGAGCTTGAGGGAAATTTTAAATCCTGTCCAGTCTTTCTGGATAGCCAACATGAACACCAGGATCCCCTGAAACCCTTAAACATCTGCACTGGATCACATAAGGTGATGGTCATCACCAATACATGTAAAGGATTGTGACCTATAGCCCTTATAAAAACGAGTACAGTTTTGCAGGAAACATAATTTCATGTTGAGAAATAACTTCACCCTGTTATTCAGGTAAACATTTTCTTAGAGGCTTTCTTTTAAGACTGGTTTTTGAGCACTCCTTAAAAAAATACAGACGAAGCTTAGTCCTATGAGGAACAGGGAATTTGACTCAATGATCCTTTAATGGGTCTATTTCAACTTGAGATATTCTATGAGTCTGTAAAAAAATCAACACCATTGCTTAGTTTTGCATACAAAGCTGGTGAAAATAAAGGCTCAATGAGAACTCAGCAGACCAGACTCATAACTCTCCTGACCACAGGGAAGAAACTGAATTTGTACTACTAATCATAACTGTTGTTTATGTTTTGATGATATGACATCCTATTGCAGCTGAGTCACTGAAAACAGGATCTTACTTCTTCTGAAAATGTTATCAGCTTTTCACTGGATTGCTGCTAAATTTTGCAGGTTTGCAGTGAAAACAGATATTTGTGAGCAAAGCTTCAAAATGAGTTAATATGTGCCAGAGATATGAAAGCAGTACAACAGTTTCTGGAAGCTTAGCAGAGGGAATAAAGCAGGTCTACTCATAAATAAAGAAGACGTGAAATTAATAATGTTTCAAAAGTGACTGAGATAACTTACAGTATCAAGCCTGTCATCAGAAAGAATATATATCAAAACCAGTTTGAAATATTACGTACAGAGAAAAACTATTCAAATACATTTGAAAATATGAATGCATACAATCCAGCTGCTTTTGATCATATCTTAGGGCAGTCACCTCCCAGAATTACATAAGCTGTAGTCTTCACCTACTCTTGAAAGTTACAGCAATAAAATTGATGATGTAGCCCCAAATTGAGCATGATTGAATTACTGCAGGCAAGCAAGTTACTTCATGCCAGCTGAGCCATGGTAACTGGTGCTGTGTGCTCTCCGCTAAATAATGTCTATTGCTTTTACTAGCAACATAAAACCAGTTTACAGAAATGAAAGGAAAAATGCAGATTCTTTTATTCTAGCTAAAGAGTGGCATAGTTCATTTTGACAAATAGATTCAGAATTTGTCTCAGGTAAACTAAAATGTTAATGTAAGTTCAGAAGTATTAATAGCTAGGGTAAAACTAAGATGAAAGTACATTACTTAACAAGTTAGTAAAAAGAAATGTTACAGTGACTTTCAGACACGGAAGGAATATTCTTCGTAAATACTCTGTGAAAAAGAACCTTTTAGGAATTAAGGGAAAAAAATCATGTAAGAAACAGATTCTACCCCTTTTATTTCATGAGTGGATTCTCATTTTTAAATTGATTTCCTTGCTTTTCTTTCAGCAAATCATGGAATAAAATATTTTGAAAAGCCAGTGAATTAATCAAAATATGACTCCACTGATCCCCATGCTAGACAATACATGAACTCCTGAAAAACAAATACTGGCTAGAAAATTTTCTTTGCTAGAAGTGCTAAAATTAACATAAGCAATTCAACAAATATTTGTAAATTTACTTTAGTATTAATCATACCATTTCCCAAGGTATTATCTGGAAAAAAAAAAAAAGTCTAAAGTTACTTTGGATAAAAGATACTTTCTGTATCAAAAACCTAGAATAGGGATTTCAATGCCAGAATGAGTTTCAGGAGCACAGCATTTGTACACCTACTGGTGTTGGAGATATTTTTCTCAAAGTGACACCTTATTAATAAGAAAGTAAACAGCATATTATTGAAAGCTTGCAGGTCAGTACTGCACAGAAATTTGTACTGTAGTAACCTAACCATAGCTTACTGCCATAAAGATAGGTAGAGATAGAATAAAAGGGATTCAGAGAGATTTGAAAGCCGGATTCAATTGATTACCCCTACTAATCTAACATATATTCAGGATGAGAAGAAGAAAAAAAGGAGAGGCAAAAATGCTGAAAGGTACAGAAAGATGACAGAAAACAGCATGCATGAACTTGAAATGTGAGACGTCAGCTGAAAATGCTAGTAGAAATTGATGCTGTGTATGCAAGTTCTTGGTACACAACACATGGTATGACTGGCTTTGTACTCTCATGTAGCGTCTTCAAATTATCATGCCCAGCCTCCAGAAGGGATGGATGCCAACAAGTTTTGGGAAGCAAAAACACAGGTTATGAAACTGAAGGATATAGAAACATTTGAGGCATCTCATTCAATGAAGCAATGAAAAACCAGAGAAGGGAAAGAAAGAAGGGCAGTAAATGACAACTGCTTAGAGACAGTAGAGGACTAAAGAAGGTAAGTGAGGCTAAGAAATGGGAAAAAACAGATGAGACATTAGGAATGCAAAATAGTAAATGAACTTCTTTTTTTTTTTTTTTTACCTTTTGGAATAAAGTGCAGATAATCAAAGTTCTTTGACTTGTTATTCTTCAGACTGGAGGCCAAAGTCATCAGCAAGTCTTTAGTATGAGCCACTTACTGGCAGCGAGCAGGTTAATGGAATCTAACAAATCTTCATTTTTCCATTAATTTTACATATGGTTTTTCTCATTCTGTACCAAAGTTTCCTCAGAGCTCTAGTTATGAGATATATAAAATTTAATAAATGCTTGTATTATTTCTGGATGACCACAATTCTGTGAATATACATTGCCTGATCCATAAGCTTTCCCCTTGTGGTGGAGTGATGTTTCCAATTGGTTGTGTAAAAAGCAGGTCTTTTCCTTTCATTTTCTTTCTAGCAGGTTTAGAATGAGTAAATGTTCCAAATCCACATTTGATTAGCTTTCTCTTCAGCAGTTCTTTTAGGATCTCAAATCACCATTTCTCGTGCCTGTTGCAGAGACAGGAGTTTCTCCATAGTAATGTTTGTGTAACTAAGGTCAATTTTCTCCTTTACTAGTTTTCCTCAAACTCAAGCAATCTCTCCAAAATTTCATACATACATTTTTCTAGTAGATCATAGCTCAAAAAAAGTCATAGAGAAAGTCAGCCAGGTTATTTATTAGGAGCTGTAGCTTGAAAAAAATATCAGGAGGACTGCAGTCTTTGAAAAAAATGTCTTGGAGAACAAGTGTGTCTCCAAAAATACAGTGTATAAGCCCAGAGCCTGCTTGATTCAGCAAAGTCTAAGCAAGATCTAGTGCTTCTGTCTCAGTCAAAATAATCGGGAAGTAATTTCTTGGACTAGAATAGTTCAGATTTTTATGAAAGTGTCTCCAGTGAAAACAGGTTAGGAATGACATCACTGTGTGCTGTGTATTAAGGTGGCTCTCAGAAAGGGTGTTCAGTTATGAAGGTAGAGGGGATGCCCTCTGGAAAGATTAGCCTGAAATCCATAGGATTTTCAGATGCTGAGCTGAATGTATGTTTTAGACTTTCTCATTGCAAAAATGAAAAGAAATAATTTTTGAGGTTTCTCACAGAGCAAGATATATTGACATTGTTCTGGTTTTCCTTAAGTCAATGCTTTTTTACTACTGCCTCTATATTATTGAAGTTACTAGATTTTTTTTCTTATTTTATAAATATTTAGGAGAGTTGTAATTAGTTGTAATTTATAAATATTTAGGAGAGTTGTAATTAGTTGTAATTGTCTATGTTTTTTTCTAGATCTAAGGATCTTATCTACTCAGTAGTGAGTAGCTTGACCAGCTACAGGGATGGTCAATAGTTCCACATGACAGTACCTACATGTGCTATCAGAGGTGCCAGTGTGTACACTGCAGAGCTCCAGGCACTACCCACCCTGTGGTATCTGGTGCCATTTGAAGTCCCCTGAGGTATCTGAGGTAACTGCACAGGCCAGGCAACGAGGACACAACATCTAGGGGTGAGCTGAGCAGTTGGAAAGTAGTAGCTCATGTCAGCTGGGAGACCCCATGTTGAATTCAATGATCTTGGACACCTTTTCCAAAGTTATTGATTCTATGATTCCAAGTGACCGTAGCTGCTACATTTAGTCAGTGGGATTGCTCTCCAGGGCTCTGTTGCCTGCATTGAATCCTTTGGAAGCTTGGACATTTGGTGCACATATAGAAACTTAGATTTAGGTGTCTTAATCTGGAAGTGAATGCCACCTATAGGGCGTGATCTTGCTGCTTAAGTTTAGGCACCTTGCGCCATGTGAGATATTCTGGCATACGTAAGACAACCTCATGGAGAAAGCAGATATACCAAAAGACAGAGAGGTAACTCAGGCCACAACTGAATGGCAAGTAAGATCCCTAAAATGTTTTACATGGCAGTAGACATCTAAATTTAGTCAGCTGAATCCACCCTGTCTATGATAACTGATTTTTTAAAAAAATCTTCTTTTCTGCTCAACAAAACAGTATCAGACACCTTGAATTCACTTCAGTAGTCCAGGGGTATCTGAGATGGTCAGACTGTCCCACCTGCTCTGCCAGTTCAGTGAGAAACAGATCTCCATAAAGATGTCTTAGATACCCTTGTATAGCTCAGATGGCACAGAATGCCTTTATCATTGACCAAAGAAGGCTTTCATAGAGTGCATTTCTTCTTGTCCTAAGCTTGAGGGCTAAAGCAAAATAGACAAAATACACTTTCACAGTGCCTAGTTTCTCTGCCCTGACTATGAGGGGATTCTTCATATGCTTTAGCATACAGCACCTGAAATGAATCCCACATAGAGTGCCAGACAATACTTAAGCAGCTGCTGCTCTTAAAGATTAAAGGAATGTTTTGGGTTTTATTTAGCTGCAATGTTCTCCAGGTCAGAGTCTGAAATATGTAATGTAAAACGCATCATGAAGAATGCAAAATCAAGGACACAAAAAAATTACATAAAAATATACGGGTCAAAACAGCTCAATGTCATAGTTAAACATTAACATTTAGTATTTTGAAACTTATAAACTTTCCAAAATAACAATATCAAGACTTTTTTTTTCTTAATTTCTCCACAGTAACTTTAGCAAAATTATTACAAGGAAATACTTTGAAAATGTGTTTTTGACAGCTCTGGATTTTGAAGGAAAGAGGATTAAAATAATAAATAAAAAGAACTACTAGTATGGCATTCTCATCAGCTCCCCAGTTCATTCTGTATATCTCTTTCTGCAGGCTACAGAGTAATTGAGACTCAGCCACTATGATTGGTAGGTGGGTGGTTATTACAGATTTCACCAGTTCTCAGTTTTCTTTTAATGACCATGAGCATTAGTTTTGATATCTTATGATGTATCTCCTGCTTATGGGTCTATCAGGGAAATCAATGATTGGTGTAACTGTCAGCAGAAATTTTGTAGGAGATGATCATGATGGTGAAATACAAATTCTAGGATAGTAATGAAGAAAGTACCAGTGACACTTTCAAAGGTGTTCAATTATTGGCCTAACAATGGTCTCACTGGGGGAAGCAGTAAATAACCTACTTGTTTAAAGCAGACTGGGGAGACACTGGAAAAATATGAGAGGGCCTAAGCCTGATGTCATTTGACTTCAGAAGCTGAGGGAATGGATTTATTTCTGAAGGTTGTTCCAAGACCTTTCGACACAGGAAACGCATATGTAGAAGATGGAAATTTCTTCCAAGACTTTCCTACATGTGAAACACATACGTAGGAGAAGATGGAAATTTCTTCTCCACACTGAAATTTCCCTTTGAATTATGGTGGCTTAGATCTGAAGAGTTACTTCGGCTCAGAGCCAATATAAGAATTAAGGTGTAGTGTTTTGAAACGCCTTGCAAAACAGTAAATGAGCACTTCCTGTGTAGCAAATGGACCACAGAAGATGTGTGTTCCCACAGATAAATTGCTCCAGGTTGTTAAGTTAGTGGGCTAGAAAATTCATTGAAGAAGACACTGCAAAACAGTGCTTGAGCTCCACCATCTTCACTTCATCTCCCTCCCTCATCCCCAACAACACATCTCTGTAGAGGACTAGCATTCTGCTCACATGGATCCCATTCAAGGCTGTTATGACAGGAACTGGATATGTATCAGTGTGATGGGCTTTTTGCTTCATTTTCTGCTAGGAAAGAAAGTCCAAAGATGGCTACTGACTGTACATGGAACTTTATGTTTTTTCATTTCTTTCTCTGCAAAGAAATTTTATGCACTTTTACCTCTTGCTGAGACACGCTTGTATTCTCAGTTTGCCTGCTCTGAGTTTTTTCCTGTGCCAGTAATGATGTCCAGCTTCTCACTCCTTAACCTTTTTCCATTGAGACTACCAACAGAACTGTCCACATTTATCAGCTATTTGTCTTGATTTCTCCCCACTTACTCTATATAACAATTACTTGTACTGGAACAAACTGTGTCTTTGAAATATATTTAAGCACAGCAGACAAAATAAGAATGAGAGACTTCTAGTTTTGAGATTAATAGTAAAATTCACCTGACAGAAAGAGAATGAGACCCTGAAGCCCAAAGATAAAAGCACGAGAGATAGCTAAAGAGACCAGTGACCCTTAATTACTGAGCCTTCATTCTTTTTCTCACCTTGATAGTATTTAAAACTAGTACAGATATGTAAATTAAAGGTAAATACTTTATAGTTCAAGGCATTCATTTAACCTTGATACTGAAGACTCTCTCTAGGATATAGGCTGGGATACAAAAATACAGGCTGGTAATTCAGTGGATGTTCAATATAAATTGGAACCATCTTTTTGCATTAAGCAAATGCAGACAATGTTCCCAGGACATCAGTTTCTCATCTGCAGCACAAGTGACAATATCTGTGTCCCCCTGAGGATGTTTGCTCAGCCAGAACTGAGCTTGGAGCTGAACCCTGTCCTTCTGACTATATGTCAGGAAATGTGACTGCTGTGCTTCAGTGAGTGATGGTTTCTGTGCCATCCCTGTCTGTTGTATGAGTGGGGATGGAGTTGGGAAAACTACTTCATCAATACGAATCCCTGTCTAAATGATGTGTAAATATCCTCATCAAAACACCACTTAGTTTTATGCCAGTAGGAGGCAGCTGACAGTGGCAGCAAATCAGTCCAACTGCTAACAAGAAAAGAGAAATAACATTTAAAAATAGAATTGTCAGGTGAGGATAGAAATATTTCCTGCCTTCGTAGGCTATGTGATTCAAAAATTTCACATAAACATATTTAGCTCTCTGTGGGTTCATACCCTTCTACCTGCTCCTTGAGCTTTTTTATCGTTAGTATTTGAAACAGTCACTACTCTCCACTCCTCTTCTTTATCAACAAAAGACTGAGACAATGCCCACATTAAACACTATTTTAGAAAATTCACAAGAAGCCGTGACTGAGCTGAAAACTGAACTGTATCTTAAGTCGTGTTTGCTCCTTTGAACTAAAAGCCTACACAAATTTTCTTAGCTGTGTATCATTTAATGCTGTGTTATTTGAACTATTAGTATCATGATAAGTGGACTGACAATTCTCTGACTAGACTATTGAGACTAATTGCAGTAATAATAAATTATTGTCTTTGCCTGTATAATGTGTTCATTTTGACCATAAAAAGACTTTGAGCATAACAAATTAGTGAGAATGCAAGCAAGCTATTCTGTAACTTGAATGCAATGAGCTGCTAACACTGTGTATCCCAGAAACTCTTGTGCCCCTTTCATAAACTTAAGGATTGCAACCTTCTGCTGCCCTTCTGCTTTTTCCACCATGGCAGTGATGCAATTTGTTTGAAATAAAGTTAGTGAGAGACAAATTGAAAGTCTCAGAACAAGCAAGCAGAAAGGGAAGCAGGAGAAGCAGGAGAAGGAGAAGGAGAAAGAGAAGGAGGAGAAGGAGAAAGAGAAGGAGAAGGAGAAGGAGAAGGAGAAGGAGAAGGAGAAGGAGAAGAAGCAAGAGACAGTCCTTAGATTAACAACTTTTGCAGGGTAGGTGTTATGAGGTGCCACATCTGGGTGAATGTGTTCCATAACACTCTGGGCATCGCTTAAGAGCATGTTGTTCTGGTCTGCAAGGATATTTATAGGAGAAATAGTCTGACCCTGCTGTCAAGGAGGAGGAAGGGGAATGGAAGGTTACAATGTTTTACAATTGTGTAGGGCCAAAGCCTTGCTGGAAGTAGTGGTAAATTTATTTTAGAAATCTGGAATCTTCCTCGTGTTACAACATATCACCTTATTCTTGTACACAGGATTGATGTGGAGGGTGTGATGATACTAAGCTCTAAGGCAGCATTTATTCACTATGCAGTAACAGATGGTGTCTGATCCAGGGATCCTTGCCAGGAGTACATCAGCTATGTGTTTGAGCAGCTCAAGTCACTGTCTGGGAGATCAGCTTGCTAGCAGAGTGAAGAGCAGCATCATCACCATGGCCTGCTACACATTTCACATGCTGCTAGTGACTGATGTGGCTGAAGGTAGGCCAGGCACTCCACAGCCTTGGGCCAATTTGAGGGATTACTTTAGTGACAGCAGCATCTGAGGAAGAGAAGGACGGTGTGAAATGCATCTACACGTAGGTGCAATGTTCCACAACCGCCATGGAGTCTCTGCCTTGTCCACAGACTTTCCATCTAAAGCCCCTTTCTGAATTCATCTCCCCTTCCTTGTCCCCTCTGCAGAGAGCGGAAGTACTCTCTTGATCATCCTGAGGCCAATAGCAAAACGCTCAATCTAACCAGTTTACAACAGTGGCCCCTAATCTCTTCTCTTGCCTCAAGTAACTTCCTTGCTAAGAAACATTATCTTAGTGAAGAGAGCATACAGGTAGCTCTTTTTCCATGCTGAGAACCATACATTTCTGCCCCTTCCAAACAGGAAACTCATCAAAGGACCGTGGAGGGATAGACACATGTGATGCCACCCAGACTTCCCTGGAAAGAGACCTGTCATGGTACACCTCCTCAGACAGGGGGAACTCCTGAACAGGTGAATCTTGCAGTTTGCTTCAGTTGTAAGGGCAACAGGGACAGGAGTATTCTCATCAAGGAACTGGACTAATAGTGGAACATAATCTACTTAATTGTGGTCTAGTAGCCTAGTGCAAGCATGGTGATAATATGAAGTATGAGAAAGATACAATCCTTTCAAAAAGAAGCAAATTGGCAGTAGGGTATATCAATTAGCCAGACCACAAGTAGAAGTTAGGATGCAGTAACAAGATATCTGTCCCACTGGAAGACTAAAAAAAACTCAGAAAAAATTTGGTTTAGCTTGGCTTTTCTTTTTAAATAGAAGTCTACCCTTTTTACATAGGACATTTCTGAGATTATTTCTTTATTTTGACGAAGCTTTAAATAAAAATCATTATTTTAAGGACTAGCTTGGCTTTTATGTTCACACACATAACTGATTGCCAGACAAGCTATCCTTGATTAGTGAGGCCAGCTCATATTAGTCATAGCCATAGTCATAGTCAGCTGAGGCTGCTGCAACATCATCTAGAATCCCCCTAGAACATTCACTTAGAATAGCAACACTCCTGCACACCCACACTGGTTTTTTGCCAGGGAAGCAAAGACAGACTCTTTGTATTTATGATCTGCACTTAAACTAGCAGTGGCAAAAAAAGACCTCTGTGCCCTAGACAGTTCCATACATGGGCCCAAGTGCTACACACTCCTGAGTATCATACCTGATATATTTATTCATTAAACAATCACTGGTCATTTTAAATGTGGTTTTCAAGAGTCATGACAATGTCATAGAAGGTCATGGAGGATAGTCTTGGATTGAGTAACAATGGTTTTTCTGAAGAGAGCAAACTTCCATAAACTAGGAATACTGATTAGGAAATTCAAATAACCTCAGAAACCAGGGACTAGAATGCTAAAGTTATTTAGGATTTATTCAGATCAAAGTTACAAAAATCAGTCAGGAATGTGCCTGACAAGCAAGCTGCAGGCTTCCGTGCTTTAGTAATCTCCTTCCTTCCCAGGAGAGGTATTACGAAGAAGCTGAGACCTTGGAAAGAGCGGAGAAAAAGCTGGATCAGCTCAGCCTGTGACTGTATTACTTGTCTGGGAGCACTTCCAAGTTCCTTGGTCTGGGTATATGCCTCTGATGTATCCCAAATCCCATCCCTTCTTCTTCCTCCAAACACACTCTGATTATTATGATGAGATAAGCCTTAAGAAATACATGATCTGAATCACTTCAGGATCAGCATCCCTGAAAAAACTTCAGCTAAGTCTGCATGTGGCCAGAGGAAGCTGGAATAAGGTAGTATATTGATACCACAGGAATTTGCCATTGTGTAGAGAAGTTATGTTTAGTTTGTAATCTTAAGGAAAGAAACAGAAGATTATTCAGCAGTCAGTAAGGGAGATCAAGAAGAGAAATGGGCAATAATGCAATATATATAAATAAGGAAAACAACACTGTTCTTGGTTTACCTTTGATAACATATGTCACAGTGGTGAGCAGGGATGCAAGACAAATGACCTGTGGAGACAGAGCAGTTGGAATGGGGACAGGAAAATGGAAGTCATTACTAGCAAACTGAAGTGACACTCAGACTACATGGACAGCAATAGTGCAAATATTTTTCAACAGAAGTATCAGTTTGCCAATAAGTAGTCTAACCATGTTTTCAGGAAAATGAACTCGTCTTCTGGTAGAGAGAAGTAAGGGCACTGGGAAGAGGGGCACCACTTCTTTTGAACTTCAGCACTGGCTTGAAATGCCCTTCCAAGGCAAAGGTGTGAGGAGATTACTTTCAGTTGTCTCAGACACGCTTATCCCAAAGGGAGACACTATCTTAATAAGCCAACTGAACTCAGCAGAGACTGTGATAATAGATAATCTCCATTGTTGAAAGTGAAAAGAAAGTACTACAAACTGAAACACAGCACCTGAACATTTGACATTGAAAGACTCAGGGACCGATATATATGAATTGACTGTAAATAGGCAGAGGCTGAAGGTTATAAGGTTTTTAGACATCAAGGCAGAAAAGTACCAATGGAACCTTCCAAAATGTTATAGGGCTAAAAAACCATAAAATCTCTTGATAATTTGCAGATGAGGTTTGGCTGGATTGTGAATGAGTCTAAAAGGAAATAACTAGGGAGAGAAAGAAAAGTAATGCATAATCCTCTGTAAGTTTTTTCTTTTTTATGTGCAGTTTCTTTTACGCTCAGCTTGGAGGATATTCCTGCAAAGGAAGTAATTTGGTTTGCAATTAGTCCCACTTTGACCTGGGTTGTGCTGCACAATAACAAAAATAGGGTCAGGAATAGTTACAGCTCGGGACTGGGAAGCTCTCGATGATATAAGAGTCAACTGACAGCCTAAGGATATTCCCACATAGATTTCCATTGCTTTTGGCTATATACTTTTAAGATTACTAGGGTTGGAATAGTACTTTCTTTCTCATGAGGTGTGAAAACTGGTGATATGCTTTTTTAAAAAAACCTTTTGGGAGGTTGATATGTTAAAACCACAGTGTTATAAATCACATTGGCCTCACTGTGGCAAGGTAATTCTCTAATGTTACTTGCACTGGTCTTGACAAGTTTGCTCCCCAGGCAGAGCCAGGCAAAAAGTCAGAAGGCATGAAAATTTTCAGGCTTCTCTTACAACCCCCAATACTCCTTGGCTTCCTGGACCTGGTCCACGGGGATCGTGAACTGAAGAAAGCCTAGGAAAAGAAAAGGAGAGTAGTAGTCTAAATTAGGTGGTGGTCATAGAGAGCGGGATTGAAGTAGCCCACTTCCATAAGCATTTCATAAGTACACTTGTCTATTTTAAAAGCTGCTTTTAGCTACTGCTGTAGCCTATGCTGAAAGGGCTATTTGGTTTGCTAAAGAGATGTCAGTAGTTATAAATATATGAATAGTATTGTCATAAGCGATAGCTGTTAATCTGTTGGTTCTTTATTTCACAAGACAGCATCTCTAGTGACCATTTTCCTTCATATATGTTACTTTAGTTGATTTCCGATGAATTATGCATGAGGTCGATATCCTAAAGTCTCTTTTGCATACAGGCTAGAGAAATTTACTTTCATACTAGAGCTTTGTAATGAACTTTCCACTTGCATCATCACCAAGATATTAATAGTGGCATTTACTTTCTACTATTACAGGGAACACTCACTTATATGAGATAGACAGATAGATATAGCATAAGTCCATTTTTTTCAGTCATCCGCCATGTATTTTGAACTGAATTAGTGGTGTAGGGCCTGTGAGCATCCCCTTTTATTGTCAAGTACGCAGGTTTCTGGTTTAGCCCATCAAAAAAACCCCAACAAACTGTTCTTCTCATTTTTACATGGCTGATGAGTATGAAAAATGTACCACATGTTGGAAGTTAACCTGTGAAATCAGGATTATATTTTTAGGGGTAAAGTCACAAGATAATCGCATATATTGACAGTCTCAATATATAGCACCTCTATGGGATAGATGGTAATGTCTCTCACTCCCGCACTAATCTTTTGTAGCACCATGCCAACATACAATAAAACTCAGGTTATTGCTTGCTCTGAGCTACAATAGCTTTTGAAAACAACCAAATGACAACTCTGGGAATCCATCTCTACTTTCCTCTTGGTGTTGAATGCATAGCATATGTATATATTCTCAAACAATAGCCTGAAAACCCCTGACACCCTCCCAAGCACCTAACTAGTATCAGTCTTCCAGTGGTGAGGTTTCCTACTAATTGTAATCCATTCTATCCTTTTTTTAGAGTCCTAAAACATTTATTAGAATCACGTTTTTTTAATAATTCAACCTATTCTTTGGAATACATAACCATATCCTTGCTATGATTTTTGTGTAAGAAACCAGAAAGGAGCCCTACATTATTAACTGATTTTCATAGATTTGAAAACAATTTTTGTATCTCTCTTAAAGGTTTTATCTTAGGAAAGTGCTTCTAACATAAAGAAAAGACTGAATTTCAAGAGGCTTTCCATAATAGAAAATGCCACCATTTCCATGTGGCTGTTCCATAGATTCTTTCAATTCTTTGGTGTAAATTTAATTTATTAGGTCTACCAAGACCAGTTTTTGAAAGGTGGATCAAGCCTCATATATATTTCTTCTATCCAATATCTAGATAAGACTCCTACAGGAAAGAAAACTAATCTCCGAGCCACCAATCTGGCTTTACTGCTTAGAATGATTATGGTCAATATGCAGGATTGAACTCTTCACAACCTATTGAATTTTAATGTCATGCCACCATGCTTGAGCTTTGCCTATATCATTATAGAGACACCCATGTGTGCTTTTTCTATATATTGTTATGCAAAGCAGTGATATGTAACAGCAATTTCTGCATCTAATTCTTTGAAGGCTGCTCTGGATTCTGTCCTGTAGTAGTTCATTGACTAAACCAGACCAGGGCAATTCAACACTTGCAGTGAGAATTTCAGGAAACCATGGAGTGATCAGCTACTTTGTGCTCTAAATAAAAAATAAAAAAAGCATCCAAGAGCAGCAGGAGAGAGTTCTCAACAGTTAGAAATGTTGTCCTTCTGGCAATATTTGACCTTCACCCCTGCTCATGTGAAATCTCAGCAAAAATTATAACATTTCTGCAAGGAAAAAGCTGTTATTTTTATCAGGACTCTGATAAAATTCAGACTTTATCATGATAAAGATCTCAAGGGGAGGGTATATGTTTTATTAGGCAATTCTATATAGTTAGAAAAAGGACAGAGAAGTTTTCATGTACACTGGTATTTTTCAGGTTTGAAACATAAATCCAAATGCTTTTACTTTCCTCATGCTTCAGTGGCATAAAGTATAGCAGCAGACAGAGTTGGAAAGGACCGTGAAGGATTCTACTGTTAATGTCCCTACCCAAAGGAAAGTCCAACTCTACCAGCAAGAAGCAAACTGCCTTGATGTAGTGGCTTCACCTACCCAGAGCAACTCCTACACCAGGAATGACTAAGAAGAGTGGAAAGCTTTATTTTATTAAATAAAAAATAAAAATCTTTTAGAGTCAGTTCTGGATGACATTTTGAGCCAAATATAAATGCAAGCTGAAATGCAGCAGTTTGGTGTAACCTACACACCAGACAGACAACTTTAATTTTCCCACTTCTACTTTCTGCTAAAAGCAAAATTCATCAAACCACAAAGAGTTGATGTGCTGGCTACATATGAAGCATGGATTATTTTTGATTCCCATGGGCAGGAGGAGCACAGGAGAAGAAATGCTCACAACTTTCCTGCTAAGACAAGGAGTTATGCTGGACTTCTTAAAAAAGGATGTTAGTATTGTCACTGTTAGGTCCTGTTATCAGGGCTTTATTAGGTGAGACTCAAAGTCAGCCAGAGTGAGAGGACAGCAGGCAGTGGGAGGTGTGCTCCCAACTTGGTTCAGTGAAAGATCAGTGCCTCTTGTGGCAAGTGGAGACAGGTTGAATTTTATAATGCAGTAGCTATGAGACCAGAACCTGTAAAGAGATAAGACCTCACTGCTCATTTGTATTCCTTTCCTCTGGATATTTTCTGCAGATGAAGTAACATTAAGCTGGCCAACCTCCTTAAATCGTGCCATGTTTCATGTGCTGGGAGATTAAGGTAGATATTCTCAAGGTGAGTTGGTCTTGAAGCTCTTCAGAGGTCTTTTTAATCCATCAGCTTCTCTTTTGTAACAGCTTCCCACTACCAGCAGTCACGTTGGAATATCTGAAGATGGAATAGAGAAAAAAAATGGATTTCCTTGAGATTTTTCATTTATTTTACTGAATATGAGGCCTAAAAGAGCTCATAGAAGGTGGCTTGCAAAAGCTTTCTGTTACAAATATTTAATTTTACAGTTTCAGCTGAGCTGTGCATGCACATAAGTCATATTTTGAAAAGAGACTTTCAAAGAATCCTGAGAGATTCAGTATTGAGTAAACTCATTCCTTTTGTAGCAAACAGCTACAAAAATTTGACATAATCACATATTAACACTCTTAAGCTAACCACTTTGGCTAAGATACAATTCTTTCTGTACTCGCTGCTCTTGATAGGGTACATGTTTGTTTTATTCTGCTGCCCTGAAACAAATAGAGAAAGCAAAAGACACCAGGAGATGCCTGCCCCATGTCACACAGTACCTGTTCTGCACAGCTTCAAGATGGACTCACCACTGCCCAAAGCTGAACCCATCAGTGACCATGGAGGACCTCAGGCTAGAGCCAGTGGAGATGCCTTGAAAGAACGCTGAAGCCTGCAGAGTGATCGTGCTGCAGCTGGAGCCCATGGAGAGAACTCTGTGTAGAAGCAGGTTTTCAGGCAGGACCTGTGACCCCTGAGGGATCAGGGACAGTTCCTGAAGGACTCCACACAGTGCAAAAGGACCCACTCTGTAGAAATTCTGTAAGAACTGCATCTTATGGGAATGACCCACACTGGAGAAAGTTGTGAAGGACTGTATCCTGTGGGAGGGACTCCATGCTGGAGCAGGACAACAGCACGAGGAGTAAGGAGTGGCACATATAAAGTGTTATGAATTGATCACAAGCACAATCCCCTATTCCTGTGGTCTGCTCAGCGGAGAAGACAGAAGAGACAGGAGTGAATTTGAGGCCTAGAAGGAATGGAAGTAGGGCGAAAGAGTTTCTAGGTTTTGTTTTGTTTTGTTTTATTTCTCTTTATCTTCCTCCATTAGTAATTGGTAATAAACTAAATTAATTTGCTCAAATCAAGTTTGTTTTGCCCATGATGGTAACTGGTGAGTGATATTCCAGCCCTTAACTCAATTCATGATTTTTTTCTTTTTCATAGTATTTTCTCCCTCTGTTCTGTGAGAAGGGTGAGTGAGAAAATGGCTAAATGGGCAACTGGTGTTCAACTAACATTAATCTACCACAGTCCTTTGAGGTGTAGAAAGCAATTACTAATACTTAAAATTCTTAGATGTGGTTCTTGGATAAAGATGGTCTTCTAAATGGCACCTGACATTTGCCAATCCCAGGACCCTTTGCTCACCATCCCAGCCACCTACTTCACATTCCCATCATTCTTCTTCAAACAGCCTGAAAGAGGGAAGGCTTCTATTCCACAAATACAGGACAGCCAATAAAAACCTGCTCCTTCTTAAAATAATTAATTCCATTTACTCTTATCTTTAGTTAAACCTCTTATCTGGAGGGCCTTAACTAATCTTCCCAATGGAATTGCTCAGTAGTTCTTGAGAACAAAATAAAGCTTTGCTCTAACCAATATGTCCTTGGCTTTAGTCCATGCCTCAGCACCTCTCTCTCAGTTCAACTTGTTACTTGCCAAGTAGACCAGTGCAAACTTTTGCTCTGCTCTGAACCCTTAGCATTAACAGCAGTTTGAGGAGGAAAGCCATCTTAAGAGCACTGTTCAGTCATTAGCTCAAGGGTTCAGGGCTCCACTTCATTCCCCATGGTGTATTCCAGTGTTTGAAGTGCCAGGAGAATGCAAGAGAAGACAAGAAGATAGGCTATGCTCCCAATTACCGCACCTTGGCCTTCACCTATATGGTCATAATTTTATTCCCTTCTCACTATCTTCAGGTGACATGATCCTTGAATTCCACTCAGGCTGGCTAGTAATAGCCCAAGTCCCAAGGAGCATGAAGAAAAGAAGTTGAATGACCACCCCCCCCAGGGCTCTTTATAAACAAAATCAGATTTGTCTGTGTTTCCCACATGTGTATACAACAGGGAAGTCAGGTGGGAAAGAACTGTCATTGGGGACCAGTATGTGACTGCAAGTGAAGCAGGTAGCAATAATGTCACCCAGACATGTACATGAACAAAGCAGGGGAGAGCAATGAGTCGTTCAGTAGAAAAACCAAAATCTTAGTTATGCCTTTTAGTGCCACCTGGGGTGGACATTCTCCTTTCTGAGGGAAGGGTTCAGCATCTTCTATTGGATCCTCATTTTGTATACAATTAGTAGCTATTACCTTCAGAAGACTTGAATGAAATATTAGTCAATTTAAAACTACATTCCACAGAGAGATGTCGTTTATGTTTGGCTGTCATGCCAAGAAAATGTTAATACCAAAAAACAGTCTGACAGACTGGGAGTGGAACACAGATATCCAAAGCGCTGCTTGAAAGAAGATCAATAACCCTATTCAGTTTTAATCTGATCTGTGGTGCATATTCTGGCCAAAATCCCCTCAAACTAGTATATCTTAATGCCTGAGATCTGGACATACAAGTTCTCATAACATGAAGGGATATACCCTGGAATTGCTTCTGCCAGAACTATTTTATCGACATCAGAACAACAGAATTATTCAAATGCGTTTTACATTTACTGTGCAGAGACTCCTTGAGTACTTTTCTGCTCAGGGACTCTAAAATCTGTCTATATTGCAGTCAAAGACATGATGGAAGGCTTTGTAAACCCCCAAGATCGGTATACCAAATGCAGTTGAATATTGATACTAGCTTTCCAAGCACTTTCCTCTAGTCCCAAATTGACTTACAGCCTGCACTAATTCACAGATTGCTGCAGAAGTCCGCACTGTATTGCCAACTTTACTATTATAAACTAGACATGAATATGCTCAGACTATGCTGAGCTCACATATTTGGCTATAGCCTGTATATATAAATATATATATATATATATATACACACACATACTCTAAAACCGTAATGACATGCAATCAAGAAAGTCCCTTTCCTGGACACAGAACAGTCCAGTTCAGTGGACCCTGCCAGTTCTAAGGGTGACCAGGCATTGCATGTCTTGATGTTAAGGCCTGCCTATCATAAGGAAATTTGCAGAAGTAGAGTAATTTTTAATGCTAAGACAAGGCACGACTTTCATTCTGCAAAATGAGAAAGCAAACTGCCCCAGTGCATGTCTACTCTGCACCAACACAGTGACTCTGCAGTCAGAATTGCAATGGGGAGCTGTTGAGACATGGCTTTTCTTTATAGTGCTGAAATCCTTAGTTTTGACATTTAACTGATCAGATCCAAAAGTGTTTTTGAAACTAAGGTTCAAATCTGTTAAAAAAAGGAGGAGAGTGGTTACTGAATATAAAGCTGATTTATTGGTGTGGATGGTCAGAAGGATGTGAGAACTGATCCACAGAAAGAAAACTAGAGAAGGAAGATCAATTTATTTATGAATATCAGTTTCAGAATTAATGAAGCCTGCTTTCCAATGAGTGTATGTCTCATGGTTGATTGACTTTTTAATTAAATAATACCAAGGATGCAACATGAACTCAACCCTTTTAAGACCTTGGTGAAACTACGCAGGGGACAGTGCATACCTGGAGTCACTCATGCCTAGCAAGGTAAGAACTAAGACGAAAAAACTCTCCACACTTTCCCTACATAACTGACCACTAATTTAATGAACTGTGCTTGAATTCCTTAAGAAAATAAATTTAAAATATATAATTATAATAGGCAAATACCTTCCTGATAAAACTCCTTTTATTATAGACATTCCTCGGATTATGTATTACATTTTTTTCTGTCATTTTTTGTCTCTTTTACTTTACACTGTACATTCCGCAGGAGAAACACTGTGTCTTCTGCTGGTCTGAAAAACATCCAGAAGGTTTTGGGTTTTAACACAATAAAAATATTGCTAATAAGGAAACTGGATGGATTCTAGAGCAGGACTTGTAGTTTGAGATCCTAGAATAGATGGATGTCAGGTATAGGCTATTTACCAGAACTGTATTCAATTTACAACCCTATGCATCCACAGGAAATCCATTACTCTTTGCAGAAGTACTTTGGGGGGCTTTAAATTTTCACCTGAATTGCTGAAATCAGAATTTGACCCAGGCTGATAGATATTATAAAATCAGAATTCAGGAATAAGGGAGTAATAAATCATATACTAGAGAGCAGAAGGGAGTTCAGTTTCTCACTGGTGAATTTAAGAAAGTGTACTCTAAAGTAGGGAGTCTCCTTTGTATTGTTAACTTTTTATTAGATTATTTTTCTCTTAGAACTTTTCTCAATTTCATGCTGGCATATAATTTACACACTCTTTTATTGGATCTTTCTCAGAGCTATGTAGAACTGAAGCCACATATATTTAAGTCAGAATTCTGACAACCTTCTCCTGGCATAAGGGACTGCATTTTGAAGCTTATTGCATCTGTGTGTAAAAGTGGGATAAATCGATGAGTCACTTCAGATGCTGGCACCTGGACAGGCTTATTTGTGCAGTGCACTCTCACCCTAATTTGCTTTCCATAAATGACACAGGTACCATTCATGCTTGCTCAAGGCAAAGATTCAGTTTATTGTGATCACCCTTCCTCTCTTCCCTGATGCTGTGGAACAGTTGAAAGAAGTTTGACTTATACAAAAAAAAACATGTAAAGACCGCCACGAAGGAAGAATATCCTTACAAACTCCTCACAGTTGCAATAATGACCTTCTTCCTTCTGCAGAGTCAGAGGACTGGAGGACAGGGAGATGAGAATGTGCTCTTTTATTGATGTATTTATATCGCATTGGCATTTTCAGACACCTTGCTTGATAGTCTTGAATACTGATCATTGGCCAAATGAAGTTGCTTTTTTTTATATTACTTGTTCTTACTCATGTATGTGCTCTTACTTTAAGGTGAAAATACAGCAGTCCAGAGGAAAACCCTTGCAAAGAGAATATGAGATGGAAACAAGGGAGTGATGCTTCCTTGGTGGTCACTGTATTTATGCACTTGTTCAATATCATTTACAAAACATGCAGCAGGAAAAAACATTCTAAGCAAAGTAGAAAGATGTAACTGCCCGTTTGTTTTTTATTCAACATTTTAAACACAGGGTGGGGAGAAAAAATCCACATTTGCATTTAATTCCTTTATCTAATTTAGCTGACTGCATAAATCTGCTTGCTCTCTCTGGCCTCTTCAGTTTGGCAACAGTGACAATCACTTCACCTTAGACTTCCCCTTAGTGTAATCAAGGATTATTGATAATTATTCTAGAACATTAGTTGTAGAAAGTGCTTTATGGATCTCCACTGCCTCCTCCCTCTTTTCCTGCTGCTCATCTTTCATGGGGAACTGTCCTGTGTGTACTGTAGACAGTCTTCTTTGTTTCACCACACAAACCCTCTACAAGAATGAAAAAATTTCTGTACTGAAAGATGATGAAAATTTTATTATACAGACATGTCTAAGTACCATGGAAACTTTCCCTACTGGTGAAAGAGACTTATGATTACTGAAAATAAGGAGGTTTATATGAATGTCAGGAAAAATACTTAGGCTATTTTTGGGATTGGTTGAATAGAAAAAATTTATATATGATATCTTACACCAGATTCTAAGGATGTTTTGAGCTCAGCTGAAGGTTACCTGGCTAATATGATAGGTCAGAAGGCTGCAAATAAAGCACTCCCCAAAGTATTTTGGTGTCTTCATCCATGGTCTAGGCAGCAGAAGACATTCAGACTCTCCACCACTTTTATTTTTAAAATGAATGGAAGTTTTGAGGTTGTGACTCCAGATTCTGCTTTCCATATATAAGATGAAACACCTTTGAGAATGAAATTCTGTGACCAGACAAGCCTATCCAGCATAACATCCAGTACATACAGAATTGCTAAATATGCCAAAGTCAGGAAAATATTTTGTCACATATCATTTTAAGTTTACAGGAAGAGCAAATTGCCTTGATAAATGCAATATATCGTTACCACACACATGGTTCTTACATCCAGTTCTGAGAGGCACCAAATACCACCTAGAAAGTGCTGGTAGGCTATTGACAAATACGTTCAACCCTAAAGATTGAGGCCTGAGGGCAGACTGGATCTTTAAAAAGGCAGTTCAATCATTGAACTCTCTGAGCTCTCATTACACATTGCTTTCTGAAACAATATTTTTAGCCCATAACTACCTTTAATTATCTTTCGGTTTCTGCAACGGTGCTCTGAAGAAAAACTGTTAGCAAGGGTGTGTGCATTTGTGTCTGCCAAAACCTCCCTGCAGCTATTTTCAAACTGAATATCTCTATAGAAAACTTTAGACTCGTTCCTGTAATGTCTATGCAAGAAAAGCAAATCAATAGGAGAAGCTGACTGACTAAGTGAACTTTAAATTGTTCACATTGAATTGAGGTTTGATCTTGCAGTCCTAACTCCCTTAACTCACCCTATAGCTCTACATTCTAACTGCAGTTGGGCTTGGGCCAAGAGAATTTGTTTCTAATGCTGATTGAGGGCTGAAACACACACACCTGAAGAGCACCACAGGGCACAGGGGTAAGCCAGGGCAGCAGACAAGGTCACTGGATGTTTGCATTGTGAGGCACAGCAGATAAACAGAGACTTTTTTTGGAAGAGATGTGCCAAACATGAGCGAACATGTGCGCTAGAGTGGAAAAGGGTAGGGTATGGGCTATGCTGTACTGCTGTTTGGGCTATATAATGGCTTCTGCAATGTTTTTCAAGCACATGATACTCTTAAACATGTTTGTTGAATCATTCCAGAGAACATTTCAAGGCCCAAGTGTTCTTCCTAACATGTGAACAGGAATAACCCTTAAGGTCCTCCACAGGAAATGTAGACAATCAGCAGGGGCTCTAAAACTCAAAATAAACAAGTATTTAAAGTGAAATGTTGAAATCTTCACAAATGCAAGACTTTGTGTATTAAAACCACGTTCATGATGTGAATAGTTATGTAGTGTCAGGACAAAACCTTTCGGTTGATCAGACTGCTTAGATGAAGAATTTTTTACCTGCTTTTTCCTCCATGAAAAGGTAGAGTGGACCAGTGGGGAAAAAACACACATACATGTGCACACACACAGTCTTGCAGAAGCTATCTGTCTTCAAAAGATTATTTTTGTTTTTAATTTACTTTGGGGGGAAAAAATAAAGCCATAAGACATATTTGTTTTGTTACCATGGGATGATTTTTTGCAGAGTTATAGAACCAGCCGAGAAATACATTCAGTCTGCAGTAAAATTAAGTGCTGAGGCAATGTAGCATAGTTAAAAAGCTCTGACAGCATAAAAACTAGAGTCAGCATGAAAAGTACAGAGTTGCCTTTTATGAATTTATAATGAACAAAAATTAATTCTGTTTTAGATATCTGTTTAATGTATATTCTCAATACACAGCTGCTGAGTGTGCCTTTGAGAAGATGACATGTTTATCTTTTCATTTACAGCAGTACACAGGAGCTCTGCAGCACTGTGCATGTCAGGTGAAATATTCCTTGGTATACAGAAAATGGGTGAATTGAACTTTTCTTTAAAAAGAGAAACAAACACTTCCCAATTCATTAAGGGGCTCTGTTACTCTCTTAGCCTTAGATAACTTACAGTACTTACTCTTTCCTTTATCTTTCCAATTCTTCCTGCAAAAAAGATTCTGCTCTGCCAACAATAAACCCCAAATTTATTGTGATGGCTCAGAGAAAACGGCCATAGGAAAATAGATAGACAGCTGGTCAGTCTATGTTTCCAGGTGTTTTTTTCTCAATATATTACCTTTGATATTAAACCATCCCCTGATTAGATCCTATTATACTCCTGTTTCTCTATCCATCATTGCCTTGTTTCTCATGTCTCAAGTGTGAACCTCATGAGGTTCATTGAGGCCAAGTGCAATATCCTGTGCCTGGGCTGGGGCAATCCACAGTATCAATGCAGGCTTGGGGATGAGTAGATTGAGACCAGTGCTGCTCAAGAAAGACTTGGTGTACTAGTGGATGAAAAGCTGCACATGAGACAACAGTGTGTGCTTACAGCCCAGAAAATCAATTGTGTCCTGGGCTGCATCAAAAGCAATGTTGAGAGAAGGTGAAAGGGAGTGATTCTCCTCCTCTACTCTGCTCTCATGACACCTCACCTGGAGTAGTGCATCCAGCTCTGGGATCCTCAACACAGGAAGAACAAGGGTCTGTTGGAGTGGTTCTAGAGGGGAACTGCAAAAATGATGAAAGGGAACTTCTCATATGAGGAAAGCTTTAGAGAGCTGGTGTTGTTCAGCCTGGAGAAGAGACTTGAGAGACCTCTTTGTGGCCTTTCAGTATTTAAAGGGAGCTTATAAGAAATATATGGACAAACATTTTAATAGGGCCTGTTGCAATAGGGCAAGAGGTAATGGTTTTAAACTGAAGAATGGTCGATTCACAATACCTATAAGGCAGAAATTTTTTACAAATAGGTAACAGGTTGCCCAGAGAAGTAAAAAATGCAACATCAGGGGAAACAATCAAGATCAGGTTGCACAGGGCTCTGAGCAATTTGATTAAATTGAATATGTCCCTGTCCATGGCAGGGGGGTTTGACTAGATGACATTTAAAGGTCCCTTCCAGCCTAAGCCATTATGTGATTGCATGATTCTGGGATTAGAAAAAACTGTTTTTCCTAACTTTGAGTTGAAGGAATTTCTTGTGAGCTTATGATTCATGTAGGTTCAGATGGAAGACCAGGCTTTTGGTTTGTAAGCCACCTGAGGCAGACTTTGTTTTTCAGGTCATTTGTGTGAGTAGTTGCCAGAGTCAATGGCAAGTGAGTTGCAAGGATGGTGCATATTATTCATGCTAATTGCTGTGACTGCCCCAAGCTTGACATAAACAGTTCGTGTAATAGAAATATCCATAACCCATGTCTGATTTCGCATGAGCCAAAAGACACAGAGTAATAGGGCTCTTAATGTTTTTCTCAAATATATTTCTAATCCAAACTAGTTGTCACAATATGCACTGATTTGCCATGTCCTCACATACAATATGACAACGTGTCCTGATATTGTGTGCCACTACTTTCTTGTAGTAGTTGCTAGAAGTGAAAGAGTGTATGCAGAGATCTGTGAGGTTTGGTATCAGGTATCTGAATAAAAATTCTCTTGCAACAAAATTTGGACTAAATGTGTTACAGTATATACTGTTATATGCTCTCTGTTCAAGAAACAAAAACCTGCATAAGCCATACTAAATTTTTTATCAATAGCAGAATGATACAGAGAATCTCACACAAAGTGGTGTCTTTGGTAAATTTAATGAGCCAAAAATACAAAAAGTGTCTTGTTACAAACACAGAACATTGCCTAAGAATCAGTAAACCAGCCAGGAAGCAATGGCAGCTCCTCCGTGTACCTCATTGTATCACAGGTTCCTAATCCAGGTTTTGTAAAGTGTTGGTGGTCTTTCTTCTGCATACGAACCCATAGGTATAGTGGTTTTTGATTGATATATCACCCTTTCAAAAGTAGACTTTCATTGAAAATACACATTTTTTCTCAGGAAACCACATCTTTAGTTTGTGTTTTTATTTCTGATGGACAATTCTGTAATGGCTTGCCTGTTTCTTCCCAGGAGTTAGGAAGTATGAAGGCATGCATAGGTCCTTGTTTATTGTTTGTGATCCACAAGACTGTACAAGAAATTTCAGGAAGAAGTCTTGGCTGCAATAAATCTATTTGTTTTAATCTTTCAAAAATCTGTATTCATTGCTATTGGTGAGTGTTTTTCTGTTTTAAGAAAAGAACCTTGACATATGTTAGAAACTGGGTAATAGCAAAGTTCTCCAGTCAGATCTCACCATCTTCTCTTACATGGAGCAACTAGTTATCCCAGCTAGTAACTGTGGACTGCGGAACTGTGTTCTCCTTGGCCTCTTCTGCTCTTGGATCCCTTCCTTAACAAGGGGATGCTAGTTCAACCTGTGCACTCTAGATCCTTCTGCTAAAGACTTATGTGACTACTCCTTCTGACAGCAAAAGTCTATTACATAGCAATGCTGTTGTAATAATATGAGCAACATAAGAAAATAATAATTTTTATTAGATGGCTTTGCTTCTTTATTTTTTTTGTGTGTTATAACAGCCTGTGGATTTCATCCAACTGGAAAATTAACTGAGCTAGAGGATAAAAGCAATTTCTGTGCAATGAGTCTAGCCTCGTTCAGGGCATCCCTCCAAACACTCCTCCTTGGAGGCTGCTTGTGGAGATGGAAGGGTAGGTAAGGTTCATTCAGCTCTTGGTTTCTTCTGTTAGACTTTATAAGATAGGGTGAGTGAAGAACATGCAGACCCTTCCAAGCTCATCATAAAAGATGTGCTAAGTAGATGCTGCTGAGAGAATAATCAGCACATCTCCTGTTTATCCTTTTGACACCATCCCTCAGCGCACAGCTCGTTCTTTGTACAGGTCTAGCCAGCTGAGGGTTTGCCAGCAAAGGGGATTTTGCAGATGCTTTGCACTGCTGAAGTCTTCAGCAGTGCCCCTGGCTGACCTCTTGCCTCAAGGTCCCTCTGGTAATCTTTGCCACCAGATGCCAGCTGGGAGACTAGAGAGGCAGAATTAGAACAGAGAAATTCCATTTTGTCTGGAAAAAAGGAAGGAGAGATTTTTCTGTCCAACTTCTATGAGTTAGTGTTACATGCAGAGCACAAGCTGGCTATAAAATCTTGACTTGCCAGGCCCATCTTATTGCATTGCTCTTTTGTTTATATTGAGTCAGACCATGCTGACAAGAGCATCCTCTGAAGTGGCTAAACAACCAGCAGAGACCTTGAGGATTTCAGACAATTTTTGATCAGGATTTAAGCCTCTGTGAATAAAAGGTTTAAAATATGCCTCCAAACTAATGGTTGAAGCACTGGGGATATGAAGAACATTTAACATCTGAACAAACATAAGGTGAAGGACATAAGGCTTACCAAGCCACTCTCTACATGTTTTCAGCCTGCTGGGATATTCTGATGAATGTAAAGCATGTTGATGAAGGTATTAACAGATTGAAATGGAGAGCACTGTCTCCATAGAATAAGGAAGCTCTCAGAGATGACATTGTCACATTTAAATTTTTCTGAACAAATGAAATAAATCAGAAGATTATGTTGGGTTTTTTTTAATTGTTGTTGTTGGCTTTTTGTTTTGTTTTGTTTTTTTTTTGTTTTTGTTTTTAATAGATCTGCAAGGACACTAAAAAGGCAGAGTTAATCATAATCAGATGAATTTACAGTCCCCACTGATCCTCACTTTCACATATCAAAATACAACCTTTTCCTTTGGGGTAGGATTTTCAGAAGTGCTCAGTGTTTTTGTGAACCTTCTCTTAGTGAAGTGGATGACAAATAGGAGATGTAGATTTGCTTTGCGGGAAGGTGGGAAATGGTTAGTAGGCAAGGGATATAACGCCATGCCCATGTACAGATTCTGGATGATGTGCCTATGTTACCTGGAAAAAGCCACTTCATCCATGCTGCATCTGCATCCCTGCATACACCTGTGGAAGCTGATTGGGCCCAATAATGAACCTATTTGTAAATCTCCAAGTACATTTGTATCACAGCTGGATAAATACACGTGCAAGTACCTAGTGTAAAAGAGCCTGAGATTAAAATGAAATTAACTCATAGAGTTCTATTACTGCACAAAATTGCCATAGTTTTACTGTCTATTTCTTTTCTAAGTTTATCTGTGAAAATGTAATGTTCCCTTAAGATGCAGTTTCTTCTTTTGAAGGTATTGCATAAACTGTTAGATGAAAAGGTTTAAAAGGCTCTTGCCTCTCTTCAAAATGTATCTTTTGTCTGTATGGTTGTATCTCAAATTGTCTTATGAAAGGCACATCACTGGTGATCCTTTAGAGTGCCAAACGAAGGTAGTTCATGTTTTTTACAATACAGGCACTTTCTCTCTTGTTAATGTTGTGCAGTGAGTAAGAACCTTTGCAGTGCTGCAGTGGTGAGATGAATGTTCAGGATGATAACAGATGATGCCTTACCATGAACCTTAGGAGATTTTGTCCTTTAAAATAATGTATTAAGCTATATCTAGGAACATTCTGAAACTGTCTCCAGGGTCTCATCATACATGAATATTTATTTATAATGCAGCTTTATCTCATTGCTGTATTTTTCTTAGGACAGAAATACTTTCTTCAAGGACACCTACTATTTGAACAAATCTATAGTATACACTTTTCTACTTCATCTCTGTAGTCAGTACACAGCACAAGATCATACCGGAAAATCACATAGTATTTCTTAACTTATGTACTGAAATTTTAAGGGAAGTAGGTGAAAAAGAGCACTGGGCCATTTAAGAAAAGTAAACTGTGGAAAAATAGCACAAACAACCTTTTAAAAAATAGCTTATGTCTTCTAGTTTTTTCAAAGCTAGTTTTCATGTTTATATGTCAGCATCGACTTCTTAAGAAAAAAGTTGTCTGGCCTCCTGCTGTTATGTTGCACTGATGCTGGTAATAAAGATTTAAACAGTCTGGTGTTGAATTTGGCCTTCATCTACATTTCTGCAGGGAGGTGCAAGTGGTTATACCCAGAGGCAGACAGAGGTGACTGTCTCTGAGGGTAGTATGGAGGGAATCTCACAAAGAGAAGGCTTCTAAGACCACATTCCCCTTGCCTCTGATCATTGTTGTTACAATGGACATGACAAAATAACATCAGCCAGTAAACCTCAAAGTAAAGTCAGGCTGTAGAGGTGATACAGGAGCCCACTCTCTTCCTGAGCACAAAAATACTACTTCTGTCTCTAAAGTATCATACTGATGAGTCACCTTGTCATCATTACATAGAAAATGACTAAGTTTGTTAAATATGCCAGCTAATCTATTGAATTTTGATTTCAAGGCAATCAGTATTACACATCACATTAATTCATTAATGAAAGCAACATCTGCGAGTCAACTGGCTCTGCTTTTTATCTATATTCAAATAGTGCATTTAGAGGATTGCCCAATAAAATGTGACTATTTATCAAGCCACAAGTGTTCTGCTCAGTATTTTAGGCATTGTTCATTAATAGCCCTCCATTGTGTACTTTAATTGGGTTCTGAGTAGACGAGTGGCATGCCTATGCAGAGTCATTAAGCAATACTTTTTCAGATACAATTTTATCCACATAGTTTAAATGATTGAAAACTTTCCTTTCATAATGAGTACAGGCACCTGCATAATGTGTCCTGAGCTGTTAGTTCCAGCTGCAGAGCTCGTGGTTACATGCAAACCAGCCTTAGCCATTTCAGTCAGGTAAAGAGCATAATAAAAATGACTCGGCTGGCTCATAGGATTAAGTTGATGAGATACAAGCTGTGACTGAAAGGGATGACTACAGAACTGCTCTTTCACTCCACACACGTATCTGACATGTTTTACTTTGAATGACTGAGAAGATGGGCTAAAAAGGTTAGGTTTGCCTCACCAAACATAGAAGTATTTCACCAAATGGAATTTCCTTTAGAGGCAACAGGAAGAATAGCCATTTTCAAAGTATGACTCACCACACCACAGGTGTCAAGAATAGCTCACACGAGTGGTGTGCTAATAGTAATTTTTCTCTCTCTTGACTACAAACCTTTGTCATCTGACTAGCTCAGTTACCAACATCCCCACTGTAGTTGTTTAAAATGAATGGTTAGTGTATGTACTAACTGAAGGACAGTGTTAGGGAAGTAGTAGTTTTCTTACTAGTGTCCATCTTGGGCCCCTGGGCAGTGTCACAACTGCACTGACTATAGATATATGTGGTATGTGGCCTTTCCTTCCACACTGGCATTGAGATGTCCTGGCCCCATGGCCCTGCAAGCTGTTGCCTTGGTCACAACACCAGTTTCACTTTGCAGCCAGATAGATTCCACTTTTTACCATCTCCCATGCCATCTGCCCTCTTCTCTTGACACTGCTCTGCAGCTCTTGGAGTCAGTTGACTCTTAGCACTCCCAGAAAGTGGTATCTGCCAACACTGCCGGCTTTGACCAAGTACCCTACTTCTGACACCTCCAGACTGAAAGCCTTGATCATAGAGACATGAAAAATAGTTTTTCCCTTTGCTCCACTGATCAGCAAATACAGTTTTTGCATCAAAAAGTTCAGACTAAAAGCAGAAGTTCCTCCCTATTCCAAGTAAGACTCTCAGTTCCCTATCCCCACTCCTTCTTCAGCAATCTTCGGCAGATTTTCAGTTTAATTTTTGCTAACAGATCCAAAATGCATCCATAGAGTCTCCATCATTCCTTTTTTACTCTCCTCACTTTCTCCTCCTGTCTGTTGCTGAGCTGCTTAGCAAATTTTCTTCTAAGGTAATCTTACATCTCCAACAAGATAACTATGAACATTTATATGCACATGCAGTTTGCTTATTACTGAGGAAGGTTTGTGGGGAGATAATAATAACTTTTATTAGAACAATTAACACAGTTAGAAAAATTATAGAAGATTTTGGGCATATAGTTCTTTCTCTAAGCTGATATCCAGGTTATATATTATTGATGATTTAATAAGAGGGAAAAACTACAGAGATTTTACTATTTATCTTTGTTTCAGAACTTTCACGCCCAATGACTTTAATAAACAATAATGGCCTTTCCCACCTCCCAAGAAGAGTATGGTCAAATATAATTTATGTTTCGCAATAAAAATCTCCTTTTGTTTATTGTCTTGTTTCCTTCCTCTTTAATCTGCTATGATCTGTTAGCACAAGAGAGACTTAATGGTTTAATTTAAGATTTAAGCTTTCCTTTCATAAATTCTTAATTGACTGTGAATTCCAGGAATGCAAGAAATGCAGAATGAGGATTTTCATCTGTAAGCTTCAGGTAGAAAGGTCTCAGGCTGATCTGCACCCAGAGCAAATTGATACAGTTAAAAAGTGAAGTCTGTGTGGAGTTATGCAAATTTACACTGTATATACCACTTTGTTTGGTTTGCTGTTGGTTGGTTGTTGTTTTGTTTGCTTGTTTGTTTGCTTTTAATTTCTGTTTCTGTTTTCTTTTTCTCAGCTCTCCTATTTGCAAGGTATTGTTTACATTTTACAGGTTGCAATACAGACTCAGCTGTGAAATTTTGTGGGCAATGAAAAACACTCATTTTTACAAATAATCCAGTGAGATCACTCAAGCTAAGCACTCATGAGCCAAGGGTACAGTTTTATCCTGATACTGCAAGAATCTGTCAAGTGGGTCTTTGATGCTGACTTGGCCACAGTTTGATGTTTCTATTTAGTATTCTATCAGTGCTGTGACTTGTTTTTTCATGGTGGGGAAAGCAGGAACAAAGTCAACATTATGATCAGGAAGGCAATCAGAACCTATACATGAAAATGACACAGGACTTTTTCTGATTGATGGAAGAGAGAGGGGAAATCAGACAAATTCTCTGTCATTTTTACATCTTCCTATTCTGCTGCTCCATTGGTGCTCCGTTTTCTTCACCTCCTGTTTCTCTTTTGTCTCCCAATGCTTTTCATTTATATTCTCCCTTTCCATGTAACATCAGGGCCAATGTGAAAAGGTAATGCAGACTGATGTGCCACTTGCAACTGCAATTCATTGTGCTGGTGTATTCTGCTCTTCTCCCACACTGGGATGACTTGCCTGTTTCAAAGTCCTGTCTGTTGCACATGCCCTTTGAGACTCCACTCATGGATGTCCTATTTTCATGACCACTAATTGTGCTAATAAATAACCACATTTATAAATGAGAAAACAGAGATTAAAGGTTCTTCACTCATTCAGATGAAGACTACCTCCTGTAGCTTTAGAATGCCCCAAGTCATGGATTTTGGTGATTGTCCTAGCCAAGATTCACCTCGACGGTGGGATGAGGACCAGGGGAATACAAACTTTTCCACTTAGTACTACTCAGCACCCAGTGGCAAACAATTGCGCTGGCTTGAAATGAGCTATGATGTTCTCCAAAGCTTCTCCTATTCAAGTGGAGTACAAGAACCAGTTCACAAGGTGCCCCACAGCTTGTGCTCATTCCTCAGAATAGTCATTGCCCCTGTGGAATAATGATAGAGCCTTCCCTTTGACAGCCCTTTGCTTCTGCATCTAGTCTACACCTGCCTACCGTCAGAGACTCTGAACAACCATGTTATAGGTGTGTGCTGCAATAGAAGATGGTCAGCTCTGTTCCCAGTCACTCCTAGTGTTATGGAGCCAGGTACAGCCATAGAGGAACCCAAACCTCTTTCAGGCTGTTCATACTTTTGGTGTGATTAGGTTTAGTTTTTCCAAAAGTCTGCAAATGGCAAAGACATACAGAAAATTCAGATAATTTTAGTATCAGAACACCTGTTTTAACACCAGTGTTTTTCTTTACTTTCCGAAGTGTTTTACCTTGCACTCAGCAAACCTCCTAATAGCAACATTCACTGGACAATTTTATTGGATAATGTGTGTTGAATAAAGCAGGTATCATTGGAAATATGGGATGTTACAAAGCAATTAAGACTGTAGTGTAGATACAGAAAATGTAAAAGCCGCATGACAGCGATGTTTTTCATTTGCTGATTTCCAGTTTTTTGATTTGGCAACTTATGCTGAAGAGTGCCTTTGCTGTGAGGGTTTGGGTTTAGCATGTTTCCCACCATTGCTTCAGTAGAAGGCAATAGGAAGCTGAGCAACATATCAGAGTATATCATGATCTGAACTTGAACTTTCCAAATAGACTTCTGCCACCTGATGCAAAGACTAATCCAAGGAGGAAGTGTCACCCTGCACCATGCTGGGCTGCTGAGACACCTGCTCCCTGAGAGCATGCCTTGTGCAATGCTCTGCTGCCTCACCCCATGGATTTGTTTGGTAGCTTTGTGGACCTTCAGTGAGACTGAAATGTTTATGTCCATCTACTCTTTGGCATGAGTTGGACTCACAATGCCAACAGGAGAATTGAATTTTTTTTTTTAATATTAAGTGCCAACTTAACCTGAAAAGATTTTCACAGGGTGTTTCCTGATGCTTAGGAAAGGTCTGCCTAAAGTCAGAAGCAGGAGTTTCTCCAGAAAATGCTCAAATAATACTTTTTAACAAAAAATATAAGACTATTTATTTTATGGACTGTAGCCATCTTTTTCAGTAAGAAATTAATTGTAAATAAATAGAGTTATCCTGGTGGAAAACCGAGAACAGTGGCCAAGAAACTGTATCTGTGCAGTTGTTTATCACTGATGTATTAGACTTTTCTCTTTCATAAGAAATATACACTGCAATTGAAGCTAAAATAAATCAGTAAATATTCCTGTCTAAGTGTGAGATTTAGGGCTATTTTTCCTTCAAGAGCTATAACTCAAACCCACTTGTACATATGAACACTAACTTTTTTGCCTTCAATTTTCATTTTTCCGTTATTTAATTTTTAAAGATATTTACATCTAAATTTATGACAACAGGCTTGTCTGAATACCTGGTTGCACATACTGCAGATAAAAAGAGGAAGACTATAGCACTGAACTGACAAAAGTTCCCATCAAATATCAGACATCAAACACTTCCACAAGTCTCAAACTCATCCTTCCTATTGCTGTGACTTACCCAGTTATCTTGCCTCAAGCAAATGCAGAAAGATAAACATTCAGTTGTGTCCTGAATGACAGTATTTACCGTTGCTAACATTAAGCTAAAACAGCTTTTTCATCTCTTTTCTTTCTGTTTCACAAAACTTAGGTGATATCTTTTAACTTTGGAGATGGCATTGAATATAATGCCCTACCTCCTAGCACTGAAGTCTTATGTGTTAAAAGGTTTGGATTTCTCTACTTACAATCACTGTGTATAAAATACAAGCCTCTAAAAACTCTGGATAAGAGCTGTTTTACAGAAAGTATGGCATAGATAGCAGACGGAACTTTCTTATGAAACACAGCTTAATTTTAAATTCATTATAACCAAAGCTGTTGATTGAAAAAGCATTGAATTTTAGATGGTGTTCACAATGGGTAAATAGACTCTTTCAAAACAGCACCAAACAAATAAAAATAAACTCCTGGTGTTTTCTAGTCTAAGCAAAGCTCAGTGGAATATGGCTCTATGATGATGCAGAGATTTCCAGATTACAACTAGAAGTAGCAGAGCTATAACATACCAAAGCAAATAGTTTGCTTGTAGACCTGATGTGGTATCTCTGCTACTGCTGTGATGCCTGATTTGAAGTTTCCCCTTCAGATCTGTGCAGATGTGCACTGACGTGCAGTAGCTGAATTGTGGGTGTAGATATTTTTATTAGCTCTGCTGGCTTCAGATAGTTACTGATTGGAGTCAAAGTAGCATAATGGAAGATGATCACTGCTCAGATATGCTATAATCTTTTAACTTTATCTATTATTAGTAAATAGATAAAGGACATTACAGAATAAGTAAATTAGAGCAAAACACGTTAAGGTAGATACATGTGTGTCAGACTGAAAAATTCTTCAGAGCAGAAATAGGCTTCTTAAGGGGATTGTCTTTGTGTGTTGTGACATATGTTTCAAAAATACAAATGTACAAGACAATGCTTTTAATAGTGATTTTGTTGTTTGTCTGAGTGCGCGGTGAAAAGTCTGTCAAGGTCTTGAGGGCACTCATATGCCTTACTGGGCCTTGACCAACTTCACCCTTCATCCCCACTCCTGCCCCTGGGCCCAGGAGCCAGTTTTGTTCAGCCTTGGGCACCCATTCCCTGACCCCTATGTCACAGGAGCACTGGTCTTCAGCTCACACATAGCCTTGCCTCAGCCTGGCCATGGGACCTGCTGATCTGGACTCTGACCTGTGGGCTGACACCCCAGTTTGACCTAGGACCTTTCTTGTCACTATGGACTTGCCTGGGACATGACTGGTCTGTGTTACTCTGTTTGTTTTCATCAGACCTGACTTCAGTCTTTTGATTGACTTCCCAACTTGACGATGTACCTGCCTCGTAACCACAACCTATTTGATGACTCAAACTTTTGATTGAAGCTGGCTGCTCTCTCTGGACCTGCCATGCTCACCTCCCTTGGGTGCTGCAGGAGGGTCCTACCATGCTAGCTGGGTTGTCAGCCTCAGCTCTCTTGTTCCTTGGGAGCAGCCATCCCTCACTGCTCCCTGACAGAATGTTGGTCAAGCTGTGATATTAAAAAGTAGTAAATAAAAATCAAATCTTGTTTTACAAGACTGGATGCCTTTTTTGTTGTGACAGAAGTACTTGATGTTAGGGACTTGAAAGTGCATTTCAATCACAATTTTAGAGTCAGTACTGTGAAGTTATAATCACCGTAAGAGCAATTGTTGCATAAATCCTATTATAGAGGAGCTTACTTGAGCCAATTAATAGAAGAAAACTGTTCAGTTGAAGAATCAGAGCTTCTGCTACGAAGATCAAACCAACCAAAAGTTCAGAGTTTCCCCATTACTTCCAGTTTGCATAGTAGTTTGGACATGATATGAACCTCATAGATCATATGAAACATTCACAAAAAGCAAAGCTGCTTGGTTATTACCAAAGTGTGTCAAGCTTCAGCCAGCAACCTCATCATCCTCTCCAGTCATCCATGCCCCAGGGGTATCTTCAAGATGAGTATTACCAGTTTTTTCTTCAAGCTAAAGCTGCATCCCAGCACAGCCAGGTTCTCACTACCCCATCATTGACAAGTCAGCCATGGAGCCCACCACACAGCAGTCACTGCTGACATGTTGCATGAGAGATCTAATTGGTTTCACTACTTTATGCTGTGGGAGTTACAGAAAAAGAACGACAGCCCATTGCTCAATGTTTGCCTGCCTCTCCCCAAGAGGCACCCAGATTAAATTTTTTTGGAAGCTCAAGGTACAGTTTTAATAACATCTTGCAGCTAAAGAAACTCCTCAGCTAGCTGCAGAGTAGTGGCTGTTTATCAGTCTCACTCCCTCTTGCTGCTCTAGCTTTTGGCAAGATCACTATCGTCTCGCAGTGATGAAAGAGAATATTAACTACATACATCAAAATGAAAGACATGATAAGTCATTTTTTATCTTACTCTTTATTAAGAATCTTCATCCCTGATTTATTGAGTGGTGCTTTTAATTGATAGTAGTGAAAATTAAATCTCTGTCGTAATAGATCATATCAATATCTCCTTGTATCTAAGAAAAAAACCTAAAGAACAATTATTTATTTCTTGTAAGGAATACTGTGATGCATATTTTCAAGTGGAAAGCTAGTCCCTTAGGTTGTACTTGCAGACTTAGAGTAGCACTTAGGAAATATGGGGTAATAACTCAGATATGCTGAAATAATGTGAAGTCAAATAGAAATTTAAGAATTAGGCAGGCTGATGAGAAAATGCCATGAAAGACTGAGACATAATTATCAAGCAGATATGCATAGAGGCAGGTGAAAGTCAGAAGTCTGGATCTTCACAAGATTACAGGAGCAGTCCCAGCTCTTTCTGGTAACACTTCTCTTGTTCTTTCCTCAGATATTAAGTCTAGAAACTGTCAGTAAGAATAGTGCAGTGAGAATAGGGCTTTTGCGGGAAAAGTGCTTTGAAAAACATCCAGGGTTTGTGGTACTCAGGAATGCAAAGATTTGGTTTGGCAGCCAAATTGTCATCAAATAACGTTCAGAGCTGCGGACCTGTGTTTCATCCATAGAAACTTCTCACTTTTATGGAAATAGCAGATACTTCCACATATACTCACCTATGGGATGAAGTAAAATGAACTTGTTATTTTCAGCATTGCTTCATTGTGCCTAAAGCACATGTGCATCTGACTTTGTCAGTGTCCAGCCTTTGATAACAGCTGACTAATTTATATTTTGGGATGAGACTAATGAGATTCACATGGGTCTATGGAACCTGTGGGCAAAATGCTGAACGTATTGCCTGTTCCCTGGAAGATCAGGGTACATTCATACCTACTGTTCTAAGAAAGTGAATTGATATCATGTAGAGTGGCTTAAATACTAATTTAGTTATTCCCATTTTTATCACTTCCACACTATCCTGCCATTGAGGTCAGTCAGCTTCTGGCATGATGCTGGCTGTTCCCTTGGAGCCTGACACTTGCTTTTATATTCACACTGAGAAGGAATTTCCTTGTGCACAGTATGATGGGACTTTCCTGGGTACATGAAAACACTGGAATACAACAAGAGCCTAGTGACTGCTCCACAATGCACTTCAAGGAGCAGTAGTCTGCATTATCCTGGATGAGTTTTCCTTGTCCCAATAGATACAGAAAGTTCTTGAGAAAGATTCGATATTTATCCTGAAGCAGATTTCAGTCCTATTACTAAGTTCTTAGTGACAATATCACCATAAAAGGAATGAGCATATGGTTACTAGTGATTATAGCCTGTTCACAGATGTAGACCAAGCAGAATTAGAAGTGAGATCTTCAATCACCAAATCTGCTGCCTGGCTGTCACAGAAAACCATGTCATTTCATGAAAGGAGTGCAGTGTAGCAAAGGGGACATAATCCTGCTGATGGTTTTACCTGTGTCAGTGGCTTAGAAAGCCAGACTGGTTTCCAGTGCACTTGCTGTCATCAAAAAAAGGAGTTAAAATATTTGGCACAGAAGCTACTACTGCAGTATCTTCTTGAAGAAGCAGAGGTTACACCTTAATCCTTTTTGGTTTTTGCACCCAACGGGTGCAGAGGCAGCAAGCCTTCAGGGCTTTCCTCCCAATGATTTCTTCCTTCCTGGCACAATAAGACCTATCCTTTTGCTGGTCCTAGGCCCTCTTTCCTAAGCAGCATCCTCCAAGTTTACTTACCCCGCAGATGAGACCTAGCATGGCAGGTGATATCAGATACTTCTCTGTATGAGCTTTTCACGCTGTAGGTGCATACCTGGTTGCAATACTGAGTACCACCAGATGTCCTCTGGTCCCACGGCTGCTACTGGCAGCCATTTCAGGCAAAAAAGCCTTGTCCCGTGCAATTGGTACTCAGTTTAATCTTTTTGACACAATAACCCAAATAACATGAGCTTCTGATCACTGGTTTTGGCATAAAAAAAAGAAAATAATAATACAAGCATTTAAATAAAAAGCTTTTCTTTTCCAGGCTTGCCTTCAGCCAGATACTTCTCTCCCATCCTCATGTCTAATTCCCTTATTTTCTCTGCAGTTACACTAAGACATTCCCAATGCCTTCTGTGAGGAGATAGACAGCACAGGAAGTTTGGACTGTGTGCATTATGGTTTTTGCCTACTGCTCCATGCAAATTGCTTTCTCTCTGCTAACTTCTGTTTCTTAGTGGCTTTCTTCTACTCTGTTGTGGGTCACCAAAGACCGTAGTCCCTTGCCCTGGCATGTCTCGAATCAGTGTCAGAGCTGGCTGAAGCCAATGTGAGCACCCCAGGCAGTTCCTAGTCTTCCCTCCCCCACACACATCTGCAGACCCTGCCACCCAAACCTGTCAATTAAACCCAACAGAAGAGGTTATTCCAGAACAGCACACTTCTAAGGGGCATATTTTTGCTTCCCCTTTCTTCCTAGCTTTTTTGATGTCTAATTCCTTTCTCTACAAACATCACCCTTTAAACCGAAAGAGGAGGAAATTTACACCAAATCCTGAAGACCTTTTTTTTTTTTTGGCTGGGTCTTTGGGAAACAAGTTGGTTTTTAAAGTGTTCACACACAGTGGTACCTGAGTTATCAGCCATTTTCCATGTCTGATATTTAAAATAGGTATTTATGGTAACTTTATGGTGATGGCTTATTAAGGTGGGCCCTTAATGAACAGGTAGAGAGGACCCAGTGGAGAATACTGCAATAAATAAATGGTTTTAAGAACAAGTACTTGTGATAGAGGGATTTCCAATAAGAAAAAAATTGTTCACATAATCCTTGTGGCTTGATATAAATTGATTGAAGCACTATCACAGCCAAAATTTGAAAAAGAAAATTCTCCCAAAAGCAGATTATATAAAACATGTCTTTATGAAAATTGTGTGCTGGCAGAAACAGACCATGGAATGCCATGCCATTTCCTCTTTCATTCTTTCAGCTTTTGAAAGATATGTATTTACATATTCTGCCTTTTACCAGTGATTTCTTACACAGATTGACAGTAAGACACAACTTATATGTCCCTGTCTGCCTTGTGTTTGCTTTTGTATTTCATTTTGTCATTGTGTTTGAAGTGGAATAATATACACTGGCATAGATTGTGCTTTCTGTTACATTTGATTACTCACCAAATCTTTCTGGAGTGTTCTTTGGGGTTTTTTCCTAATTATTGGGCTTGATCTCTGCTTGGGGAATAGGGTATTCTGTGCTGTGCTGTCCTGAAAATAATTGCTTTTGCAGTGATTGTTTTCTAATAAAAGTTTTGTAGAATAAGTGGTTTGGGGACAAATCCAGCTTTATTTATAAGAACAAAAGAATTTTGTCTGAATAATAATTGAGTAAAGACTTTGCGTGTTGGGTGATTACTTGTAAAATATTTTTACAGCCTATGAGAGCTACTGTATATCTCAGTCCTCCAGCACAGTAACAACCAACCAACATGTCAAACCAAATATTATAACACTGTCATGCAATTTGGGCAGCATAGTGCCTTGGTATGGACACAAGGCTTTCACAGATATTCATGAGAGCTGATGTCTCAGACAGAGGAGAAATAGCTACAATAAAAGCCATTCCGTAAGATATGGTGGTGGGTTTTTTTTGGTTTTTTTTTTTTGTTTTGTTTTGTTTTGTTTTTTTTTTTTTAATTGTAGCAACAGTCCAAGTTGATTTTGAACTTTTGGCGACACTGAATAACTTTTTGTTTTCTCCAAAAGATCCTCATTTACTTTATATTGGGAAGATTCAGGCTTGTAGAAAGCTAATGGGACAGAATGGGAGTATTTTAACTGGGTCCTCAGCATTTGCTTGTGTTTTGAATAATACCCAGTGATTATGTGGCATTCAAGGTATTCCACAGGTTGATGCCTATGTATCTTGCAGTGCCACTCTTTCTGACATTCATTTCAAGCAGAGCTCATAACAATTTAGCCGAAGAATTTCCATTGATATTATTGGTGGGTCCAAGCAAGAAAATCCTGCACAGGACAAAGATACCATCATGCTCCAGCTCCTTTTTATTCTTATGGTACAATTAACTTTCAAAGTAATATTTTCTATGATTTAGTTTTCATTTTTAATTTACACTTTGTGTGAAATATTGAATATTTCAATACATGCTTTTATCAAGTTTTCTCTTAGGTGCATAAATCTAGCATGCAGGCTCTGCCCTTAATAATTTAGGCCACACCAATGCACCAGTGTAATTCTTCTAAATGTCTTGTGGGTTTAATTCTTGCTTTTCATATTCTATAACCTGTAAGAGTCTAGCTTAAGCACTTTTAGAAGTTGCTTCAAGAAACAGTTTTAGCTTCTCTAAGAAGTCAAGAACAAAGCATTATATTGAGTATTATATGTGGAAAATTATCATTCTGAAGAATTATTATGACACCCTGTAAAATAAATGAAATAAATAAGAAAAAATCAAATATCCTGGTTTTGAACACAAAAAATAAACCAAACGTAAACAGAGCTTCCATCACTCAGTACTTCAGTGGTGTCAATTAATCTGGTCAACTAGTTATTTGATTCTGCACCATTTGGAGGCAAAATATCATCTGTCTCTTAGGCAACTGTCCTGGTTTCGGCTGGGATAGAGTTTGTTTTCTTAGTAGCTGGTACAGTGCTGTGTTTTGCATTCAGTAAGAGAACAATGTAGATTACACACATTGATGTGTGTAACACTGATGTTGGCATGCAATGATTATCCTAAGTTATACACTATTCAATTTCCCATGCTCTGCCAGTGAGGAGCTGCACAAGAAGCCAGGGTGAAGCACAGTTGGGACAGATGACCTCAACTGGTCAAAGGGATATTCCACACCACAGAACACCAGCCCAGACTATAAACAGGAGGGAGTTGGCTGGGAGATGCTGATCAGTTTTTGAACACTAGCTAGGCATCAGTCAGCAGGTGGTGACCAATTGTACCATGCATCACTTGTTTTTCTTATGTTTTAAACCTTTTTCTCTCCTTTTCTTCCTTATTATTATTTATATCATTGTTGTTATCGTTAGTATTATTAATATTATATTTTACTTTATTTCAGCTATTAAACTGTTCTTATCTGAACTCATGAGTTTTACTCTTTTTTCTGATTCTCTTCCCCATCCCATGGGGTGGGAGTGAGAGAGGGGCTGCATGGTACTTATTTGCTGCCTGGGGTTAAACCACCACAACAGCAACTGTCAAATTAATGTGCACATATGTACATACACAAGAAATAAGTTACAACCCCACATTTACATTGAAGTTTGAGTGTAATTGTATTAATAGTTGAGTGATTCTTAGACACGACAATGTGTGAATGCAATATATTGATCATTACTCAGACATCTACTAACTGATCTTCCTGCACATGCAAAATTCAGAGACACTATATAGATTAATGCATCATCAGCACTGTTTATTAAGGCGAAGAGACTTGTCAGAAAGACTTATAATTCCAGAAATCAGTAAGCTTTAATGTTAACCATGATCTGTGTCTTTTCCCCTCACAACAATTCTGGTCATTCCTTTTATTTTGTTATACCACCTTTTTTTTACATATGCTTCTCTCCCTTTTTTTCACTTCAAAAATCTATTTTTCCATCAACCAGCAGGGAGTTATAGTCTGTAATGAGAAAGCTGCTGCTTTTGATCCTTTTATAAGGGAACTCTGATTAATGTTCGTGGGTGTTCTACAACAAGGAATAAGACAGAATTTATTCCCCATTTTAGGATAAAGAATTAAATGCTTAGGTATAAATGCTCATTTATAAATGCTTATATCTTACCCAAGTAAACCTTCCAGTGACATAATATGCTAAAAATAGATCAACCAAACACAGAGGAAAATTATAAGGGCTGAATTTATTTTATTTATTATTTTACATGTTGGTCCTGGCATCCTTTATTACTGCAGCAGATAGAGTCTTGAAGGTGCTTACCTATCGATATTCACCATCCTGCTGGGTTTGGGCCCCAAACTGTATGAAATGTGATTCTAAATTCCTTTAACAGAGGCCAAAGTCTTCTTTGGCTCCTCCTGCACTTTATCTTTAGTTATCATTCCTGCATGGACCTAAGATCATAAACTTGGACTTTTTTAGCTCCCAACTCCAGTCATAACTCCTGGAAATTGCCCAGGATTAAAAGTAATCTTTTTTTTACTGCTTCCTCCTCTGTTTTACTGATTATTCTATCAAAAAGGGCTTAAATCATGTATTACAGAGAATTTATAATGATATCTAATGTGTTTGTTCTTCAGTTTAGATAAAGCAAGAGATGCAAAGGTTGAACAAAATAGCAAACTTCTGTGTGACTTTGCTTTAATTTCCTTGCTATTTGAGAGCATTCCCTGGGTTACTGTGGCAGTGATATGCAGTATCAGATTTCCCCCCAAAAGAAGTGCCAAATGAGGGACATTTCCCTTCTCTGAAGATGTTATGTATTTCCTCATAATGTGTCACCAAGCTTAAAAAAACCCAGTACAATAATAATTTGTATCAGAGTATATGAGAGCACAACCTCTTTCTTAGCTTAAGAAGGCTGTCGTTTGAATAGCACGATATTGAAGTGTAACAATACTCTATTGCCCAGAATGGCTACGTATAAACGTCTCCCAAATCTATTGCATCCTCCAAAACAATAGGAAGGATTTCATCTCTACTTTCAAAATGATCTCAGGAAAGAAAACAGGGTTTGAAATTTGAAGAAATATTGAGAAAAACACTGATCCATGAGATGATTTATACTGAAACATTTTGAAGAAGCAAACATATTCTTTTATGTACCTCAACAAATAGCTCATCAAATTTCACCTTTTCTGTTGATGAATATTGTAATATACCCTGCAAATATTTCTGGTAAGTTTTGACCATCTCTCCACCTGGTCAATTACTCTTCACTGAATAATTTATTGAAATATTAATGACAAAACAAATCAAATAAATTATGGGTTGAATATTTTTTCGGTGTACTCAGTGGTCCTAGAACCTATTACAGGCTTTAATTTATAATACATACATTTCTATATATAACAATTTAACAAGCACTGTGAATTACAGAAATACAATTTTATCAAAGGCTTGTGGGGACATCATAAACCTCAAAAATGAGTCTCCAACAGTTAGGAGAGACACAAGTATTCAGAAATGGAATGATAGCCCCATAATTCAAAGTGCACTTGCATTTTAATTAACATTGGGATTTAGTGTAACAATAAATTTTCCCTCTTTTTCACTACATACCCTTAGCCTTCCTCTTTCTAACTTCAGTCCCTCTCTGCATAACCACTTCTGTTCTTCCCAGTCCTGGTGTTGCTCCTGCCCAGCTCCCACTACACCCTCTTCAGAAGACATCAAAGTGCATCAGGGCAGGATTAAGCTGCATCCAAGAAAAATGCTCAAGATTGCATATGAAGCAAGGGAGTTCTCCTGCTGAAGCCAATGACACACCTTGAGCAGTGCTCAGGGGACTTGGAGACCACTGAAGAGAGGGAATGCCTGGGTGATCATGTCATCTTGTGTCTTTCCATGTCCCTTTCACAGGCTGTGCACACACAAGGTTCCCAGTGTTATTTACTCACGTGCTATCTTTTTACAGAAAAGGGGGATAAATGTTTCTCCCCCGTCCCTCACACTGGCAATCATTTTCCCGTAAGTCTGCCTGATTTTATCTTCGACTAATAAATACACGATTTAAAAACCAGAAGGCATCTGGTGTTTTGCTGTTGTTCAAAAAAGATTGTTTTCTTCCCTCTCTTAATAACTGCATGTTTCTAAATATCTGTCATTTTACTCCTGACTGTCCAGGAAGCATTGCCAACCTCAGGTTTTGAGTGTTTACACTGTCATTGTGGTCATAGAATTGTGAAAAATGATTGGAAAGGAAATCATGTGCCCTGAAGCATACTAGCTTAAAAAAGGAACTCAGTTCCACCACATAAAGTACACCTGTCTCGAACATATCAAAAAAAACACTTTTACTGCCTTCTGAAAAATTGCATTAGACCACTCCTCCTCTATCCCTGTGTGTTTTTTTTCAAAAAGTGGTTTTAATACTACTTTGTCCATGGGAAGTCTGAGGCACAAAAATGAGAAGGAATAATATATCCTGTTTAGAAGTTGCATTTGGCACTCTAATTTTTCTCCGTGTGCCCTTTCTCCTACTTTTCAAGCCCCAGGGTTGCTTCAGCCACTCTTTTTCTGGAGACAGAGGCCAAACATGTTGGGGAATCAATATGTGGTCTCTTGACCACAACTATAGGATCCCATGTGCAGAAGATATTTCTCCCCACACTTAAAGAGTCACTTCAATTTTCCCTCAAAAGAGAGAACTATGTTGGGGTCAGAACTGACAGAACAGTTTAATTCAGTTTAGAACACATGTTCTTAGTACACTGAGTTTAACCACTAGCTGGAGTACTGTAGATAATTCCCTTGTGTTTTTGCTGAGCTCACTTAGTAAAATATTGTACGTAGTTAGTGCTGCTACTTTAAGAGCATGTCAAGTTGGCAAAAATAGCATCTCAGGTTTCTCTCATTTGTAGCTTTCTAGTTAGGATAATTTCTCTTCTCATCAGCAGATTTTAACAGAACTCAAGCTCCTGTGAGAGTGGCAGGCTCTAACATGACTCAACTTCCAAATTAATGAAATTACTGTCTCTAATGAAGGTTATCTTCTCTTTCATTCTTCAGTATTTCAATTTTGCTTGCAGTGTTGAGTGCTTGGAAAGCGTCAGGAGCTTTCTTCTTTCCTAAAGAAACTATATACTTCCTATTAAAAAATCTGAGCTCTGTCTGAGCACTGGCCATTGTAGGTAAATGGCTGAATGGCTGGAACCAACCGACCTCTCAAAGTCTTTTACCAGCTAAGTGATTCCATGAGTTTATGATACTATTCCCTACTAAAAAACTACTTCCTCTCAATGACACCAGTCTTCCTGAAACTGGTTCCTGTGACTGCATGAACCCATCTTTTTTTCATTGTGGATGAAGCTCCAGGTACAGCATCACTCTGCATTTGAAATACATGAAAGGAAGAAAACAGTTCTTTGTACCACCAGTACAAGAGAATATGAATAAGATTCCTTGTGTTTGTGACATAAAAGATTAAGTGAACAGAGCTTCATTCTCTGAAGAACACGAATCAGTATATTGAACAGGAGCAGTACTGACTGAAAGGATAAGAAGATATATATGTCTAAGGGCTCTGGAACCATTTTATCGGTTCCTGTTTTCTGTCTTTTCTCTATCACAGCAGGAAAGGCTTCAGAGAGGAATACTATAGCAAAACAGATATACAAACCCTTAATGACAGCAGTGGGTCTTATTACTACTACAATACACTCCAAGAACACTATTCCCACCTTTAGCAATTTGTGTTGGTTGATGTTTTTAAAAATATTCAGAAGGAAGAGTGTTGTGTTTTGTAATATCAAAGTTCATCAGCACCAGGCACTGTGAGAGTGGATTCCAGCTGCAAATGTGTGAACTTTAATTCTTCTGAAGCTATTTTATCTTCTAACAGAGTTTTGTCCCCTTCATGTTCCTTTTCTTGGCTTTTTTAAAGCCCCTTTTCTGTCATATGAAATGGTATTTCACAAACTGATTGGCAGCAGACATTTAATCCTAAAGCTCTTCCACCCAGAAAGGCAAAAATGAAGTTGAACATTCACCTCCAAAAGCCCCTAAACTGCAATAAAAAAAAAAAAAAAGAAAAAGATTTTGACTGTGGCAGGTCTCCCTTATCTATTGCATTTTAAAATAGTATGGCAAATTATTCCTTAAGAGAGTGAGAAAGCTCTCAGGCATTTTAACCTTCTTGACAAGGTAATGTCTTTTGCCATTAACAGATGTTTTGAGTGAAAGCCAGTCATTGATGGGGCACTTGAGTGAAAGCCAGGCCTATAGGACTGTCTGGCGCTGTAAACCTTTACTATGGCTTCCGGCAAGGCAATCCTGTCTGGCTTGCCTAAACACAGAGGTAAAACACAGGGATTGAATTGTAATGTATCTCTTGACAAAAGCAAGAGGGCTCCAGTTTTGATGAGAGCCATAAGACAGTGTTACTAACGTTGTCAGAAAAGGGGCACAAGTTCTCTGGCAAAAACTTGAACAAAATGAAGTCCAAACATACAGCCCCACCCCACCCTTCCATTGAAATATTTCAGCCTTAGCATCATTTCAGCTGTTGAAGAGTCCAGGAACAGAAGCAATTTTTTTTCCAATAAAACTATGCAGTTGCAAATAAATCAAGAAAGACACACTGTTAAATTAAGACTATTAGATATTTGTGTATGGTTAAACTTCCCAGAGTCCTTTCTCAAGGACAGACTTACCAGCCATGCTATGAAGCCTGTGTTAAAAGCCTCAGTCCAATACCCAGAAAGTTCTGAAGGGACAGAGATGAAGTTTCTCTCAACTCCTTATAAAGAGCCTTAACTTTTGATCACAAGGACAAGAAAATCCAGCACATGTAAGTATGAATGTGTCGTCTGGCACAACTAGCAGATTTCTAAACTGGGCTGTTCCTAAATGCATTGCAAATGCTTTCAGTCTGCTTGTGGGCATAGGTTAAAAGCACCTGGCCATGGGGTCTTCAAGTTCACATGAAGTCACAAATTAGGGATAGAAAGTGTAGCATCCTTGAAAAGGGCAATGTCTTCAGAGCCAGGACGTGAAAGAAGCCATTGGGCTGTCAGTCTGCAGACACTAAAGAAATTAAAGGATTATTGCTTAGCAGTTCACTGTCACAGGCTGTGCCTGGTCCAACAGCATTGAACTGTGGTCACAGCTGATTCCTCAGATCAGTCTAATGGGAGCAGACAGCAGTAAAGCTTTAACTATGATGCCCTCTAAGCCAAGATCCAAGTAGGGAGTGAAGAAGAGGAGCAAAAGTGTGACATTTGCATAAACATTAAATTAGAAGAAATGTTAAATATTAAGCTGAATCCATACACAAGAAGTAAAATAGCAATTTAAGAGATTTGTGGTTCAGTTAAGAACTCTGCAAATTACTCTATTAATGTTAAATTGGAGTGAAAATAGATCTAATACATAGTAATGAAGCTGAAGTTTAGCCTGCAGAGTTAAATGGGCAAGCCCGTCATTCCGTATTAGTGTGAGCGGAAATCAGGAGGGACAAAGGATGGATAGACGAAATGATAGCATTGACAGACAAAAGCTGTGGCAAGCTGTTCACCAGAAATTCAATCTCTGCTGAGCAAACTCATCACTGGCTTGCTCTGAAAAGCTCACAAATTCCCTGCCTTTCACCTTTTGGATAGGATGAAAGACATGCTGGCCAGCTGCCACCTGTGGATTCAAGCGCTTCATTTGGGAGTACGACAGCAATTCAGCCAGTAAGAGACAAGGAGTTTGTGTGGATCCAGAAGAGAGTCTTTATATTTTTCCTGGGGATTTCTCAGTTGACCCAAACTAATCTCTTCTTATTTGATTTGCACCCCTAGAAACCTTTCTTTGAAGAAAGTTTGCTCACTAGAGGAAACTCTCCAGACCATCACAGACTGGAGAGACATTCACTGAAGGAAAAAAATCAATTTTTGCTGACCAATGGAAATTCATAAAAGCTTCTCCAAAACCCTATAACAACATGTATTTTTAACACAGCAATGTACACAGCATACAGGACCAAATCAGGCCATCCTCATCAAGGGCTCCCTGGAGAACATGGAGGGTTTTGCTGCACGTTTGGCTGGGCTATTCCTCAGCCCCTTGTGCTGATTTGGATAAGAAGAGGCAGCCAGTTTTATCCACAGGAAATCATCACCAAAAGTGAATCAAACTAAAATAGTGTTGGAGTGACAGACTGGAGCCATGTCAGTGCTGTGTGGCAGTAGGAAGCATCAATGATCAGCTGTATGGACCAGCATGAAGGCAGAGGGGATAAAGGGAGGCAAACACTGCCTCTTCCTGGGGCCTGAGTAATGCGGGTGGCAGAGAGCTTGAGACCCTACGAAGAGTCTCTGAGGGGCCTGGGATTAAGAGTTTACTGTTTGAAAGCACTTAATTTTGCACCTTTTTTTTTAATCCTGAAGGTACTGGTGCTGGTTGTGCTCCTTGATTTCTGTTTCTTCTTTGAACACATGACAAAATTCACATCCCTTTATTCGTCCTCTACTTGCCTCTCCTCAATGACCTGCAGTGCAAGATCTGATTAAATCATAGACCAACACATCAAAACAAATCTACTGTTCAAGTGGTAAAAGAGCCAGACTTGGGTTTTGAGTTAGCATAGAGCATGTGTTATGCTAAGCAATTAATTTGCTTATTCGTCTTATGTCATCATCCTGATCTGGATGTCTGAACAGGTTATATAAGTTATTAAATGTTATTTTCCTTCCAAATTTCATGCCTCTTTCCTACACTTGTACGTGTGTGCTCTATTTTCCTGACCTTGTATTTGGAACTGCCAAAAAGAGAATATTAAGTTTGTATGACCTTTACCATCCACAAACACAAATTAGGCTCATGTTCTTTGCACTGGCATTTGAAATGAATTACTTGGTCTGCACTGACAACTGTGTGGGGAAGAGATAAGGCAACAGTGCAGTATTGATGGAAAAATAAGCTTAATAATATTAAAAAATGTTCCAGATAAAAAGCACATATAGTAACTCAGTCTCCTTGAGATCATGACTTAGGTTTTTGTGCTCCCTGAAGTGATGTTTGGGAGCTGTAATCTGCTGTCTTTGTTTTCCAACCCGTGAGGGATGTATTATAAGAGAAAGTGAGGTCAGCAGACAGGAGACACCCTGCCAGAAACCTCTAAATACCGGTAATTATATGCATGCACACCAGCAGAGCTTTGTATTTTTTTTTTAAACACCCAAATGCAAACTGTTGGAGAGACTCTCTGTGTATGTGTGTGCACGTGCTAGGTAAAAACTATCATAATGGTAATACACATTAAAATAAATCTTCTGTTTGTATGATAGTTATGATAATGCTTTTACCAGAGCTGTACGCTGCCGCATCTCCTGGATTGAGTAAATATGTCTCTTATGTCAAAGGTGAGTTTCTGAGACTGGCACTCTTTTTAGTCCGATTTCCTAAAGAAACACATGATTTTTTCTCTAGTGCATGTGACAACAACCTTAGTTTCAAATCCATTATTCCATTTCACAGAGGGAGATAGATGTCTCAGGCATAATAGTTACATGCAAAGCTGTTCAAAGTGAGGGGCTGCTTGGAGGAGAGGCTTCCACTACTGCTCTCACTGAGGGAAGGACAGGGAGCACTCACTGCTTCTCCAGGCTGCCCAGCTCATCAGCCCTGACCCTGCATGCAGGATTGCCTGGGAGACCACAGCACACACATATCTCCAGATGGTGGGCTGCAGCAGAGTTACTATCAAGACATGGGGAAAATATCTGAGGGTAGAAAAGGGGAATATGTAGCATATGTAAAGTACTCCCTGAGGGAGTTAGAAGGGGTGTGGGAGGCACAGGAGAGCAGGAGGAAAGATCACTGCTCTAGTGCTCAGCTCACACCGTCTGATTTCTTAATAAACAACATTTTCCCCCATTCTTCTCACTACCTTACCACTCCATGATAACTTCCCTACAGCTACCTGATCTGTTGCCCATCTGTGAGATGTGGTTTATCTCTTCCTCCGACAGAACCCAGATATTTCTCTTCACCTGATTTTCTAAGGAGACAATATCTGTGAGTCCAATTGTATTTGCCTTCACCTACTCTGTAACTATCAAACTTCAAGGCTGATTCCAGTTAAGGGGTGGAGGAAGAAAGGAAACCACAAAAATATGAAATTTTTCTATCTTTAAGGAAATTTAGCTGCAGGGGAGAACAGAGATGTCTTTTGAGATATTCTGATTAAAAAAAAAAGGCATTACATGTCACATCCTCAGACAGGGAAAAATGAATGAGACTTTATCACTATCTTGGTGCAGAAAAGTTCCCACCAGAAACCCCAGTCTGGCCTGAGAAACTAAGCTAGACTGGACACTGCACTCAGAGGACAGAAGGTTTCTTCACAAAAAGTTGAGACTGGAGAGACACAGTTTATTATAAGGTCTTTTCTTTCTCAGAGCACTTTGCTTACTTTCTCATTTTATTTCCCTTGATTTGAAATGAATCATTCAATCTGTGTCACTTGTCCACGTTAGATGGCACCAGTTTGATTTTGTTTAATACAGCAGAGAGGGGAAGCATGGATGGGATATGACATGCACTTTATCTTGAGTATTATTTCTCTTTTTGAGAGTGTGGTGAGATAAAACCACTGAAAGGCTTGTTGTAAAGGATAGTCATTACTATGTAAGTGCTTACGCAAATGTGTTGGAAGATTACATTTGGAAAAAAGCTTTTCATATTCCACACACATTTTCCATTTGAGAACTGAGTTAATCAGAGCACACTGAAAGACAGGTGGAGATGATGCAAATTTACAAGTTAGAGACTTGGAAACTGATAGACAAAACACATAGTAAACAAGAATGTACAATACATAAGAACTCTTTCACAAAATTTACAGCACTTTGGTAAGGGATGAGAGTATAATTCCAGCTTTTTTATTATTAGATCCTCTTGTAAAGTATTTTAGTTCAGTGTTACTTATTTTATTAAACAAGTCAGAAAATATTCCTTTCTTTGAGAAAGTAATGGGTTTATGGGTTTGGGGAGAGAGGAAGGAGGGCACTATGCTTTTCTTGGAAAGTGTCAAAATCCCAGGTAGACCACAGCACTAAATATCACCATTCTGTAACGACTGAAAAATTGGCTTGGAGAAACTGGAGGAAAAAATTAAATGTGTGCACATATATGAAATAGTAAAATATGATATTTCCTATTTACCAGAAATCTGCAACTGATGTAAGAATGGTAGGAGGGAAATCTTTAGGAGTAGCATAAGTAGTTTTGCACTATAAAAGTTCCATGAAAGCCACTTGTAGTGTTATTTAGGTTGTGTTACACCATTTACAGTATTTTCTCTGAGCATTAATTTTTTTCTAGAGAATGATGAAAGTGTTTTCTTCTGACATTTACTGAAAACTATTAAGAACTTGGTATCATGTTCCATATAGCAGCCTCATTGTTTAATGTTGACTAATTTCTGAAAAGACCTGAAATTTTGGAAGGCTGGACAGTGTTTCAACAATGAGATATACCGAGACAGATATAAAATGGTGAAGCACAGCAGTAAATCGTTACCCTTTTTTCACATTATACCTACACTTTGTGACTTCAGGCCTTAAAATTTCCTGGTAAGTCTCCATAGTATATTCACTTTTCTCCCTGGGGAAGTTTCAGTACTCTATTATTTTCTTTAGTATGTCTCCACTTTGCAAAAGATGTCTATTTAATCAAACAGTAATAAAAATTATACCATATGAGAGAGCTGACATGCACCCAGAGAACTCTAAATAACAAACACTTGAAGAAGCACTTGCTATAGCTGGGCTTAGATGTGTTTGGAAATAGCTCTTCATCAACCAAATAATAAAAGCCATGATCAGTTCACAGATAATTCTCCAACAGATAAAGGGTCAAATCTGATGAATGAATTGTTCATGAAGGTTGTTTTGATGAGCCATAATTATGTGAGCAAAATCCCATCTTCTTTTGTCTCCTGATTGCATGATAACCATATAAAAGGAAAAGAACAGAAAGGAGATTAAGTTCTTGCAGACAGTAAGAGATGTTGTATTGATTCTAAGTTGTTGCTAGGTAAATAATTAAACCATGATTTCACTGTTGATTTTATTTGTCTGCTGTGTGTAAAGGTTACTTAGATGCATCATTGAAAAATTAATTAATATATTTCTGCCACTGCTCAAATAATGGAAATCCATAAAGATGAAATTACTGTAGTGGTTTGAAACCACTCATTAATGATCCATCTCAGCTTCAGATGATTTCTCAGAAGTCTAATGGTCTTGACAGATCAGGCCATTTTTCTTTCTTTTTTTTTTTTTATTCTTCACCATAGTTGCTGCAATAAATACATATATGTGAATGGATGATGTAGCTTAATCAGCCAGATTTAATGTGCTGATTTTCACCAGGGCCATATCTGCTCTTGGTGCCCCACCTCAGCAGAACGCTTGCCTGTCTAGATCAAAAGCATTAGCTCTCCACATACATTGCACCAAGGGAAGGGCAACGCTGAACAAACTAAGGACGTCATGTAGTGTTTATTAAAGAAAACTGTTGTACCCTTTTCTTTTCCACAATAAAACTTAGCTGCAATGTGACACGTACCTACAAACTGAAGGAAAAAGACAAAAAGCAGGGAGGGTGTGAATAATGAAACCTCTGAGTAATTAGCATGGTAATACCTGAGGCATATTTGTTCAAACCACATCCATGCTAATTGCCCATTTACCAGGCTAATTTAACATCAGTTATTGCTGGGTTCATTCCATCATCAATATATTTCTCTTGTTACTAGGCTACTGTAATTTCTACATCAACAGTGTTTTGACTTATGCAGGCTTGTAACCCTTCAATATCCACAGGGGAGCACAGTTTGCTGGGAGTTTTGCAGTTTAAATGCCTTATGTATAAAAGCTGGGGAATTTACATTTCAGATCCCAACATGCCCATTTGAAACACACATGATACAGTAACTCCTGATCACCACATGATTGCCCAATGCCTTTTTGACAGTTCTGTTTTCTGCAGATTGCATACTATTTAATTTCCTCCAAAATGCAATCACTCAATAAGGTCTCACAGTCACTAAAGCTATTAGTTTCTTCTGTACATTTGAACGGTTGTTGTAAATAAGAATTAGAAAGCATAAATTATATTTTACAGTGTGAAATAGAACTTCATTTGAAAGATTAACTAATTGACCTGGTATGTCCTTTCCAATTTTAATGTGTATGTTTCTGTGATATTTATAGATAATGGTATTTTTCATCACTTACCAATATGACTACAAAAAGTATTGTTCTTGCTCTTACTGAAAATATTTGTAGGATGCCGAGCTTCATTTTTACTTTTTTTTTTGGGGGGGGGAATATATGTTACTCTTCACATTTATGAAAGCAAATGAAAGATTTGTAATGATATTGATATCAAACCATTATGCTTTTATTTCAGGTTCTGAATGAAAATCTTAGCCATCCTGAAAACCCAGAAATAAGAAGAGGCTTGTGGATATCTCTGAGGGGAAAATGACTAACCAAACGATGCCCAAACTGGGTGGACTCACTTGGCATCATAACTGCTCTGAGGATTTCAGAACACAAACATAAGGGTTCCGATGTGGTGCAAGCATGATAGGTTGTCTTATTATTTTTCAGTGTTGTCTCCTTGCATGTTTGCTTTTTGCTGTAATCAGTGATCAGTGAGAAGTATCATACATAAATGCTTTCTATTACCTACTAAGAAAGAGGGCAAGCGTTTACTACTTGAATGCTTAAGACTAAAGAGGGGAAAAGCTCAGAATGGATACAAAAGCAGATCAGAATGGATCAAAAAAATGGATCTAGACAGTTCACTTATGCATGAGGCCTAGTGCATCCTCCTGCAAACACTAAACCTAGAAATACCCTGTTCAGCTGCTGCCTTTCTCTGGAGACGTCAGAAACTCAGAGTGTTTGATATCCTTCTAACAGAGCTGTACAACCTTAAGCACTTGCCAGTGAAGGCACCCTGAGTGTCCTTCCCGGAGAGCATGGGAAAACAAAGTGCCTGGCTCACCATAACGTAGCTTGTCTATGGGTGAGGACAGTGAATGGTGGAGATTGTTGCACCACCCCTGAGACACTAATAAGAAGTGGGTTTTGTCACTATTTTCCACAAGTCATGTCTAAGGCTTGTCAAACCTGCTGGAATTCAAAAGCTGCTTATTCCTGTAATTTCCATATGTAACCAGGTGTAAATCCTGTAGGGCTTTAGGGAGCATACCTACCACACAGGTTCTTAAAGCAGAGGTGAGGCTGGGATTACAGCCTGGAACCCCTGCAGAGGATTCCAGTCTACTATGAATGTATTACAGCAAATGGAGCAGTTTCAACAAAAGAAATAGAAGGCCCACGCTTGACAGTGGAGCACTCTCTTGGAAGCTGGAATTCTCTGCTTGTCAGCTGCACTTTCCAAAGTCAGAGATGTGTAACCAGTCCCTGGTACATGCAAGAGGAATATTCTTAACTCCTCAGCAGAAGAGTACAAGAAGGAAATGTCACTGTTACTTCGCTCAGATGCATTTTATTTAAAAAAAAACAACCATGGGTTTTGTGTCTAACTCTGTCTTCAAGAGGTGAATCTTGAAGACAAGAAGATGGGTTTTGTCCTGTATATCTGTGTATATCTACAACTTCCTGGTGGTAGCTCCTTATTCAGCAATGTGCCATGAAGCAAGATATCTATCACATACTAGGAGGATGAACAACCCATCAGAGAGCAAGGTACATTGCTGGGAGTCATTCTGTTTAATGGATGGTGGGCAGTAAGCCAAAACTTCTTACCTGTATGGAAAACAGTGTACATTTCTTACAGAAGGAGTCAAAGCCTGGATAATTCCCTTCTGTCATTTCCTCAAATGTTTGAAATAGAAGAATAGGATATAGAAGCAATTAATTGCCACTGAGAGACATTTTTGAAGCATTGTCTTATCTGCTCACTTAAATCACTGGCCCAACTTTTCCAGAAAAGTAGATGTTCAGCTATAAAACTAAAAACTCAGTATAGAACAATCTTCAAAGAAAAAAAAAAAAAACCCAAACAAAACAAACATGAAAGGACCAGTTGGTGATTATGCCATAAAAAGAGACTGAAAAGTAGAAACCAGGAAAGTTACAACCTTTTCCCATGTTAACATTATCATCAATAGAACACAAAAAATGAGAAATGTAAAGCAATTACTGCAGCAACAAAAAAGCACAAAAAGATGTATCAGAGAGCCTTGAATCTATCTCTGCATTTGCATACAGCTACCAGAAGCATCTTGAAATTTGCTGGGAGCATATGGAGGACTTGCTCAAAACCAAAACTCACATTTTACACAAGAAGAGGCTTTATACAGATGCACTAAATTTACAAAGGCAACTGAAGGACGTTCCAGACAGACTTGACAGGCTATAAGCTGCTGCTGTCACAGTCTCTGTGTAAATCTGGTTTAACAACAAGAACTGACACCACACAAGGACAAAACTGAAAAACAATTCAGAGGTGTTGTAGAATTTTTCTGATTGCAAATACCAAGGTAGCCAAATAAAAGGGTTACATATATAGGGGTCTAAGATGGAAACCAAAATAGCAAGAAAAGATACATCAGGTGAAAAGTCATATTTTGCATTATGTTTTTCATGCATTGAAATGATAGATACATGGAAAGATACAGCAGCTAAAATTTTCCCCCTCTTTTTAAATGATTTGTTTGTCAGCTCAGAGTCATTTGAGTGATTTCAGCTATTTTGACTGTAATTCTATAGTGGGTGAGAAGATGAAAGATAAAACAACCTGGCAAAAATATAACTAATATCAGAGAAGTGACAAGAACGTACAGCTAAATTGAACAGGGACTAAAATATCCTGTTATTCTCATTGTCTTGGTTTAAAGTATAAAAGCACATTCAAAAGATATTACAACTCTAGTTACTGAAGGATTTTATATGTCAGATTGCATGAAGGCATGCATGGAGGTGTCTGAAGAACTCAGATTTTGTAAGAACTTTAAAAGCAAAAAGCCCAGTCTTTTTCCTCAGACCTGCATCCACTCACTGTTACTTTGACACAGTAGCATTTCTGGGAAGCAGCACTATGTCTCCTGTGCAGTTGCTTTCCTTCTAGGTGGTGGCCATGTCTCCTGAAGTCTGGAACTGAACTTTTCTGACTCCAGGTATCTCTTCTTTCCCTTGGAATTGCAGTGCCTTCCCTAAGTGCTAATATTTCCAAGGCACAGCTTCTTGAACAGTGCTTGGCACCTATAGCCAGCCACAACCTGGCATAGTTGGAAGGTTAGTTGAATATCTCTGTTCTCTCACCAAAAATCCTGATTACAAGTTTGTCAGCAGACAGTGGTGGTGCTGACCAAAAGATTTGACATGTAGTGCCACTGGAGAACCTCACATGTTCCTGGGCTGGGAAAGGAGATTGATGGCATCATTAGAAGTAACATTGGAGAAAACAGAGAATTAAACTTATCCACGTGAGTCACTGGAAGGACTGGAGGCAGCAGCAGAGGAAATGGTGTTGGTGCCAGGGAAGTGGCTGATGGCTAAACTGTGTCTGAGCGTCTGTTTCAGAATGACAGATGTAAGAAATTTCTGAAAACCTCTTATAATACCTCAACAGTGGTAGCAGCAAATAGATCCCAGGCACAGTGCAAATGCTGTTGTTATTCTATGTGACTCACCAGTACACAGTACAACAGGCCATTTACATGGTAGTGTAATGTTTGGCAAGCACTTGCTACAAGGTCTTAATTTTCCAAAACTCATTTTTGAGTCAAGAAATATGAAAGTGTTCTAAACAGAGACTACAAAATTTCTTCTGCCAGTTTACCAGTTCATAATGTTATGCTGGTTTCACGTTCCCATGGATGTACCTGACACTAATGTTGACATATTTTGGGCCTGTACCAAGATTGTTCTTGTGACAAACATTATTTAAGCAAAACAAAAAATAAAAAAAAATTAAAAATCACTCTTCTTTAAGCAGTCTCCACTTCCCTAAATTTAGGACAATTTCAATAAAGACTTAAATTTCACATTTCACTGAGTTTTGTTAGTTCAGAAGTCACCCTACCAATTGATGAGATATAGGATAATTGTAACATTGGGCTACACTGACACTGGAAATGATAGAAAAAAGGATCAAAAAAATCCGTCTGTAGTTTCACTGGAGTAAGTCAAGAAAATACTTCTAACACACAGAGTAAAACAAGCAAATGATCAGAAGTCAGTCAACACTTTTCCTCCTAGCACAGCTGTGCATTGGAGTGGATTTTTATTATTTCCATATTGCTGAAAATTCACACTGCTGCATCACTTTTGTTCCTTCACTTTGATAATTAAAAGTTCTTAACCAGCTTGTGAGAGAAAATTGAGTCTCTACTATGTAAGTGCTCAGCCACTCCACACCTTATGAAACACAGATACAGGGCACCTCACTGTGAACCTCTCTTAGATTCTTCCTGTGTTGCTTTCATCTCACTCTGCTTGTTGAGAAAGAGATTATACAAAGAGAAATTTTGCCATGTTCTTCCATGGTGCAGTGAAATGCCACAGCAGATCTGAGGAACACAGCAAAAGTCAGGAAAATGTCATTTCCTTTCTTCAGACATATCTAAACTCATCTCACAAAGGGCAGTGATTGCATATCATTAAATGAAATATGGACATGCAAGTTGATTAGATGCATGAACCATGTAATAAGTCTCATGTTCTGCAGCAACAACTTCACTGGGGCTAACCCTAGTTTTTTAGCTATGTGATATTGCAGAGAAATATCCCAAAGAATTCTTTCATAACCACCTCACTGTTACTGCTAATGTGCTTCGTGCAGTGGTGTCAAGATCCAGACTCAGCGCACAATAGTGACTATAAACTTTTCTTTTCACAGGTTTTCTAGAGGATCTGATCTACATCATTCCTGCTACTAGTTATTACTGTGAACTGCTGACTTTCCCAGTTGAGCTCAATCTGAAGGGTGGCTTTGTGAAATACATAGATGTCTACTGGGATTTAAAACTCTTAAACACATCTGCAAGTGTTACCAGAATGAGCTTTGAATCATAGGATGCCAGAAGTGAAAAGCCAGTCTTTTGGTCTTGTTAGCTATGCAAATTCCATTGATTGCATCCCCTGCAGCAAAAGGATCATTCAAACCAGAAATAGCTGTTTCTAGTGATGCATCTCTACCATATTCAATTTCAGCTCTAGCTCAGGAGTATTCTGCCCTCCTCCCTGCAAAGGGATAGCTCCCTTTTTTGTGGCTGAAGTAGCAAGTACTAAAGTCATCAGCATCCAAAAAGTTCCTCAGTACAAAGTTTGCAATAGACATTTTGTACATGTAGGTGAAGAAAGAAGGAAGAGCACGGAAGGGGATAAGGATAAAGTTAGCTATCTTTTTTCTATAGAGATCATATGGGATACAGAATAAAGATTGGACTTCTGAGCAGTCTGTATTTCCAAAGCAATCCCTCCTTAACTCTACAATATTAATTTCTAGATAAATATCTTTAAAGGATGCCTATACTGGCAATCTGTACTGTGACATTTTGAATAGTGGAAACCACAGAAACTCAGGAATGGACAGTGATGAGCTGACTGGCAGGGCTTATTAGCTTCTTAGGCTGGCAACCATGCAGCCACTGCCAGAACCAAGTGTTTCTGCATGCTGCCCAGATCCAAATGCTCTGATCTGTGATAGCTGTCAGCATGGCAGTCCATTACTGAGAGAAGATATTCTCTGAATCCACATTTCCAGTTTCTTACTTTATTTCCCCCTACTGTCCCATTTTATTCCATCCATAAAGAGATTTCACAACTACACGCCTCTTCCCCAGTTCGTGTTCCACATCCTACCTTTTAGCATCCCTGCTAGCTCTGTTTTTAGGTTCTGGTATTCAGCTGCCAAACTCATGAAAGCCTATTGCTTCTCAGCATTAGTGATTCACTTTCTTTGGTCCAGCTGAGTGATAGAAAAGGTAATGGTTGATTGAGAGCTGAGTAAATCAATAAACTATTGATACTCTTCATATGACAGAAATGGTCTGAGTAATTCACATGTGTGGAAACGTTATAAAAATATGTAGAAACATTTCTAGTATTATTTATTAAGCTTTTTTTACAAACTGCTGGGCTGGATTTGGGGTTTAAATCAATTTTGTTATTGAGTATTTCTGGAGTGTCTGAGCAGCTTCTAAGTAGTGATCAAAGATTTCTACAGCTTCACTTCCTATCCATGAAGAATGTGTATTTTTGGTAACTCTTGTTAATGATTGATGAGATTAATTCTCCAAACATAGCTAGTTTAATTATTTTTGCAATGGTTCAGTTTGAATGCCAATTACCATACTCTGAAGTGAAGAAGGGCTTGAAAGGTTCTCTGTTTCTTTTTCCAATGACCTCACTGTTCCAGCAAAAGCTATTACATCTCTCTGTAAACCTAACTTGGTTTATATGCTTAGCCTGTCACTATTATAACAACATTATTACTATTCTTTATATCGAGCACTTACTTCAACATGAATTTTATTTTACCATAAAATTTCTCTCAAACTTCCATTTTCTTTTGTTTTAGTACACAAGTGGTGACTGTCTGTGCTCCTGAGATAAATCTGAAATGAGTTCACCAGAATCAGTATTGCCATCTGTCACTACACCAGGGTAACTGAATTACGAGACTTTAAGGCCACCTAGGAAACCTCTTGTTGCTGGTAACACTTTGCTCCTTGACTGTCTGTAGGTCTCAAAGCATGTAATAGAGGAATTTATAGAGGGGAGGATGATCAGATGATTCACTTGGATGCTGAAAGATGGGAACAGATGCCTAACCTCGTGCATGAGGACTCGCACCACCTCAGCATGCCTGCTTGCATCCCAGCCAGTGCAGCTCAAGACTCAATTTCCATTTTAATTACACAATCATCTATCAGTACGTGCCCATAATAAGCAGATAAAGTCCTTCATCTCTGTTTAGTGGTGGATAATTCACTTGCATCTGCTAGCACTGATATTGTCTTTTCCAGGGGCCACACCTCAAGGTTTTTATTCAAGTTCCCACACTGACAGATTTCCTGTGAAAAGAAGGAAAGGAGTGAGTTTAAGGCAATCATGGGCTCCTAGTGTTGTCCCAATTTGCCATTAAGGAATTATTTTTCCTCCTTGGGTAGTTTCTATTTTCATCTTTGCTTTAATATCTGATTTGAAGGCTGTGGTCTTTGGATCTTACACTTTTCATAGTCACCTTTTAGTCAACTTATTATTGTTAAGGCACATTGTCTGTCAGGGTAGTTTCCAGATGTGCTTTTTTTATGCAGTTCTGGCTTTGCCAGGTCACTGTACTAGTTTCCACCAACAGAGCTTAAACATCCAAATATTGTTGCACTTACGTCATACTGAGTTAATCCCACTTGTTTCATCTCTTCATGTAGGACGTATCAACACTGTCTTTTGAGGACTCCTGATATCATTTCATATGTATCTGAGTTAGCTTTAGTTTAATTAGCTAGCACATCAGTTTATCCTTCAGTTTCAATATCACTAACAGCACAGCCCAGGCAGTTTTTCAGGGAGGCTTTCACAGTCTGTCGGGGCTGCAGACAGACACAGAGAGTAAAGTTCATGTTTTGCAATTTCTTATGCTTGAAAAATGGCACTGGATAGGTCATATTCACTTATTTGTGATGAGTTTTGTTGCCTAATTACTCCTTTTTGAAATTTGCTTTTATTTTCAACTGTTCTAAAAATACTGACTGTTTGATAAAGATTTGGGGTTTTTATTTAGGAAAAAAAAAATCAAACCATCTTAGGTTTAAAAGTGGTCAAAATTTGATATCAAATTCCCTATCTCATGGGCTAAAAGGAAAAATGAAAAGGAAAAAAACTGAAGACCGGCAAAGCCAGCTGTATTGTCATTCTAAGGATCCTTGGATCACTGTAGTAAGAATATTCAAAGCTCTAACCTTCTTAACAGAGAAGAGATCTTCCTCTAGTACTATAAAACAATCTTATGAAAGTTTCAAGATGAAAAATATTTAACTTGTTATGAAAATTTAAAAATATATTATTGTTATGTTATTTGACTGTGATTCATGAGTCCTCCCAATTAATTTTCTTAAACTATTACTAAACAACACAGTGCATTTGATGGTATTGAGGATTGAAAGAAGTCTTCCTTCTTTTTTTTTACCACAGTCTGTTTAAAGTCTGGAAGGCATTAACAGCATAATAGAAGTTATACAGATGGATTTTCAAAGACTTCAACAAAAAAAGACTAAGTCATCCATGATTGATCAAAGGGATAAGTGGATTTTCCCCATTAAATCTTGAAAGACAAAAGCTTGATATTCAGTATTTAACTGAAGCATCGATTTGAAAGGAACAATTTTCCTACTGTTACACTGATGAAATACTTTTAAACTCTAAATCGATATGTCTACTATTTTTTATATTTGACATTAGTCTTCCCATAACATTAATTACTATCAGAGTGAAATAAATGCCATGTCTTTTTATTAAAGGGATACAGTTTTCAGTTTATGCCAAGATTTCTTATTTATCACTTGCTGTTATGGAACCTCTATGAGTCATCATCACTGTATATAGAAGTACATATTTGAGTATTTTAAGATGTTTGATGTGTGAGACTTCCTTTAATTTTGGATTATTTGCTTCTGTTCCTTAAAAAAAAGAAATCTCCTACTATGGGGTAATGACATTCTCAGAATTGCACATGATAACTAACAGAGGTTAAAACCTCTGGTTTTAAGTCAACCAGAGGACAAAAACATTTGCCATTGTTCCATAACGTAAAACTTCTGAGTTGAGCATCAGATCATATTCAGTTTTTTGTTACTGTGTCATAGTGCAAGAACCGTTAATCTGCTTTATGTTTTCTCCTTAATCTGGAATACACAGTTGTTTTGCTAGTTCTAAAAAATCATGGCTAGTTGACACAAATTTTGTGAACTAAGGCAAAGTCTCTAATCTAGTTGTTGGGGAAGATTTTGTTTAGTGGCAGTTTAATTTGCCATTTGACTTTTATGTACATTTCTCTCTTGGAGAACACTTTGGTGATGATTGTGGGAGAGTAAGTGAATTTTTATTTTTTATCTTTTTCTGATCTGACAGAAACTGAAGGAATAGAAAGCTCATCCTAGCTCACACAAACTAAGGGTGGGACTGACTCAGTATAAAGCTATAAAAAAAATGCATTCAAAATAATCTGTCAACAAGGCAGCAACCATCAGTTTGCTTATGAATTAGGAGAATCACAGAGAGAGATGGGATTTGGTTTTTTGTTTGTTTGTTTTTGTTTTTGTTGGTTTTGGGTTTGTTTTTAATTAGGAAATGTTGAGATAGATGGAGAGGGTGACTATAGCACTAGCAAGGGAAATATCACATATGGCATAGTCCATGGAGGTGGCTGAATGTTGGAGCTGTAAGATTACCATAATTTTAGACCTGGTTCTTCATCCAAGATATTTTCTGACAGAGCTGCTGGAAAGATTTGAGGTCCTGAACATGTGAGTCAATAAAAAAGTAGACCTCAAACAGAGTTTTAGGGATGTGGTAGAAAGCTGAGATGGTTTGCTTATACCTGGTGTACAGAAGGAACGAAAAGGAAAATCTGTATAGAAGAATGGGGACCACTGGCATCATGTGTCTTTGAGAAAAACACTTGTCTATGTGTAAAAGAACCCAAGCACTGGAGAAGTCTCATTCTGTAAAGGAAAAAATTTCAGCAACATGATACAATGGGATAGCAAGAATCATAGGGTTATAGAAGATCCCGAGTTGAAAGAGTCACACAAAGATCACAGAATCACAGCATCACAGAATATGCTGAGTTGGAAGGGACCCACAAGGATCATCGAATCCAACTCTTAGCCCTGCACAGGACCATCCTCAAGAGTCACATCATGTGCCTGAGAGTATCATCCTAATGATTGTTGAACTCTGTCAGGCTTGGTGCTTTGACCACTTCCCTGGGAAAGTGTTCCCCTGGGGAGGCAGTTCTCTATCACACTCTGGGTGAAGAACCTTTTTGTAATATCCAACCTAAACCTCTCCTGGCACAACTTCAGACCATTCCCTCAGGTCCTGTCACTGATCACCACAAGCAAGAGATCAGTGCCTGATCCCCCTCTTCCCCTCATGAGGAAGTTGTAACTGCAATGAGGTCTCCCCTCAGTCTCCTCCAGGCTGAACAGACCAAGTGACCTCAGCCACTCCTC
>JAWWEW010000001.1:89953268-90124166 GCA_035583185.1 Anabacerthia variegaticeps | reverse complement strand
ACAATATTCAAGGTGAGGCCACCCCAGTGCAGAGCAGAGCGGGACAATCCCCTCCCTTGACCAGCTGGTGATGCTTTCCCTGATGCCCCCCAGGACAGGGTTGGCCCTCCTGGCTGCCAGGGCACTGCTGACTCATGTTCAACTTGGCGTTAACAAGGATCCCCAGGGCCCTTTCCTGGCACTGCTTTCCAGCATCTCATTCCCCAGTCTTTACATACATCTGGGGTTGTCCCATCCCCAGTGTAGGATCAGGCACTTGCCTCTGGTAAACTTCACACAGTTGGTGATTGCCCAGCCCTTCAATTTGTCTGGGTCTCTCTGCAGGGCCTCTCTGCCTTCAAGGAAGAATGAATAAAAGAACTAGTCTACAGTAAGCAGATAATGAGACAATAAAAACCTTCAGAGAGTGTCCAGGAGCAATAGGAAAATGCTCTGGAGACAGTCAAAGGCAGGATGAAGTGCAAGAACCAAAATGAGCAAAAGCAAAACACATCAAAGAGAAATAAATGAGTCTGTCATTAATGCCAGAGCATCACTAGAGCCTCATTACTGAGAGAAATAAGTAGGAATGTTATCAAAGACAATCAAAAAAAGGTGCTGTCTATGGGGGAGCAAGAGCACATTAGGTAAACTCAGGACTGAAGGGAAAACTGAATTAAAGGGGTGGGTCTTCACATCAGGGCAGGCAGCGAGGTTCTTGCCATAGACAATAAACTGTTTAATCTGATGGGGAAACCTAGTTCAAGAATGCAAGGCTTGGGGATTATTCCTGTCCAGAAAAACAGATCAAAAGACTTCAATAATTTGAAAAGCAATAACATATTTCTTGGTAACTATTGTATATTCAAACATTACATTCACCAGTACACTACCTCTTCATGAAGTTTGACATTACTTTTTGAAAATGGGATAAGCCAGAAAACTGTCAGAGAAAGCTGAGAGTCTCATATAACCTCTACTCCCTGTAAAACATCATGACCACTTGAAACTATCTATATGCTGATCACATGACTTTATATCAAAGATTAGCTACAAGTTAAGGAATACAGAAGAACATACATATTGAATCTGGGAACACAGACCTGAGTTGATGGGAACAACTTAAATGTTTGCCTTACATTTGCAAAGAGACTGAAATTCTAGGGAAGGTTATGAAACCAGACAATGGAGAGAGAGGTCAGAGTCACAGAATATTCTGAGCTGGAAGGGACCCGCAAGAATGACTGAGTTCAACTCTTAAATGAATGGCCTATATGAGGAGACATTGCTGGAGAAGTGAGAAAATGGTTGAAAGGAAGGGTTAACTGGAATGAAAGTATCCATACATTCAGAACAAAAAATGAGGGAGGTGATTGTACTGTGTGTCTGTTAAGTAACTGATGGAATGAAGTGCACAATGGCAGCAAGAATAAAATGAAATATTTTCTTATAAAGATTACACCTAAAAGGGAAGATAAAGACAGTATTACAAACTTTTCAGAGCTGGATATGGACCTAGATAATAATGAGAGAAATACATACAAAGTAAGGGCATATATATATATTTATAAAGAGAGAGAGAGAAAATTTCAGCTTCTCAAATAAAACCTGGGAGGTGGGGGGACAGTAAAGCAAAAACCAAAAATACCAAACCCCAAACCACACAAAGTACTGAAGATCATAAGACCCAGACATGTGGGATATAATATTTAGCAAGCTTTTTGACAAATAGTGAAACAGTAATGTTATTTTAGATTTGCATTTCATGAGCAGCAAAAATCATAGGAAAAATGCTCATAGTAAATAATCCTGGATTGAGTAAATGTGAAATATGAGAAGTAGAAAAACCGGTTTTATTACAAGCAAATAAACTGAAGGAGAGTTACCAACCTAAGGTTTGTTTTTTTTTTTTGATTGTTACTAACCTATAGGCGTTTTGCGGAAGTTGTAAGGCATCCAGTCCAGTTTTGGACTGTATGCCAGGGATTAAGCATTCAGGAAAAAGGCAATTACATATTAACTAAGAATATAGCTGATGCAGCCTTATGCCACATGGCTTACCATGCAGCCAGATGGAAGCTGACATATTGCCTGAAACTCCACCCCTGACACGAGAGGGGGCACAGAAGAGTCAATCTGAGAAGAAAAAACTTCCCCCCATGTTGTAAAATGGGGTTGGACCTTAAGAAGGTTTAAAAGTGCGGTTTTTGAATTGGAAGGTGTGCTCCTAGCGATCCTGTGTGACCTGGACACCCAACACTTGTTGTAACAAAATTTTCCTGTTCGTTATATTCCTTTTGTTTTGCAGACTTTTGCCGTTTTTTTAAATTTAATAAAAGAGATTTTTCTCACTTGAAAGATTTTGATTTTTTTGAACTGAAATATAGAAAAATTTGGGCAAAACAGTATATGACCTTTGAAGTGTAAATATAAAGAAACAGAGGAAGTTAGTTTGTAAGATGTATGGGAATGAAATGAAAAGTTTTCACTAGAAAGGCTGTAGAATTGCTTTAGGTCTGCAGTGCAATACTTTGAGTTCTCACTAAGAAGGACAAAATAGCAAAACAGTACAATTCCACTGGAAAAATATAGAAAATGAATGGATTATTAAAAAAAATATATATTTTTGTAGCTAGAATGTGCAGAAGAGGAAATGTAAAAGAAACTGAGGTGGATTTTGAAGAGAAAATGAAAATAAATTGTTATGAGTGAGGATGGTTGGGCACAGGAACAGGCTGTCCAGGGAAATGATCACAGCACTGAGTCTGACAGAGTTCAAGAGGAGTTTGGACAATACTCTCGGGCACAAGGTGTGAATCTTGGGTGTGACTCTTGAGGGATGGTTCTGTGTGGGCTAGGAGCTGGACTGGATGGTCCTTGTGTGTCCCTTCCAAATCAGCATCTTCTGTAATTCTGTAGGAATGTGGAACAAGCCTCACACCTTTGGTTTTACATGAAGTATCTTCCATAGAGCAATTTTGGAGGCCAAGACTCTGAGCCATATGGTCCCTTCAAACTCTGCCTCTCCTTTCCACTCAATTTCTGCACTTTCTGTATGGCAGCATGAGGAGGAAAATAGTAGAAAATTAATTCTAACATTAGCTAGCTTTTGTCTCTGTGTCTGGCCCCATTAAGTCAGCCTGCAGACATGAATGTACCAACTTTGAATAATGTTGCTAGCAGCATTGCCAGGAAATACTCTCCTATTTAGGGACAAAGAGTTCATTCTGATGCTAATGAATCCCCTAAATATTCAGCGGAATTGTCTGCATGATACCAGTGGCTCAGGTATCCAGTGAAGCAGCCCCTTGACTGCCACCATGCCTTTTTTTCAGACAGATCCAAAAGGCCCATCCATGATGATCAGAAGGCACATTTTGAGGTTTTTCTGTATGCACAAATGTTTCACAAAGATGAGTCCCATGTCTTTTCTTTTTCAGTATGTCCAGTAGATCAGTCAAGGAAAGGTACATCACATGCTTATGTGTCCACCAAGAAGCCTCCATCCTCATAGCGCCAGTAGAGTAAGGACCTTGCCTACCTGCTGCAACTCTAAAAAGCGACAATTTCTTGCCAACACACAATCCACCCCAGTATTACCAAGTAAAGTTTGTCTTTGCAACAATTAACAGGGAGACTTTTAAAAATTAGCAGTTTTGACTGCTCCCACAGAATATTGAAACCAGGCATAATTCTACTGGATTTGTGATTCAGAATTAGCAAGTGGCCAGAAACACCTTGATTTCGCTTTTGATTGACAAGATGACTGTGTGTCTTTGCCGTTCTGAAATAAGCACATCATATCTGTTACGCATCAACTGGGAAATGGTTTCCTACAGCTACTGCAAATTTATGCATGTATATATTATTTTTTCTTACAGTTACAGTGATCAGGAGCATAACATCGATTTTCTGGAATTAATACTGTTTCCACGTGCAATCTGGATGCACCATATGGTCATAATCTGCTTCATTAGTAGACAAAACCATAGCTGCTAGAATGGATTTAGTTCAAGCACCCTTCTGTATTTCAACAAAGATATTGTGCTCAGTAAGATAGGTACTTTTCAGAGAGTGTACAGTGAAATTAGTTCTACCTGAGGTAAGATTTTATGAGTGGACACAGTCCTGATAGAGCCCGAAAAAACACAGTAGGAAAAATTTTATGAAAAGTAGGTGGTTATTAAGGAAATGTCTCATTCTGCCTTGGAGAGTTTAAGGAGAGACACTCTAATTAATAACACCACACCATACAGCCCATTTTCTATTTTTATAGACTCAGCAATTTGCCTGACTTTACTGGCAAATTTGTTACTTTAATTATTATGCCTATTGAAACAAATGCTAGATAAAGACCTCCCGCAAAACTATAGTTCAACATGACAGCTGTTGTTCTGTCACGTGATTTATCTTTAACACAAACTCTAATACTGAAACTACATTTTGAGCTGTAATGTAACCAGACAGCACAGATCAGCAAGATCATCTTCATTAGTGACTGTATTGTTGATTAGTCTCATCAGTGAAAGAATTGGTCATGACTGACATTTACAAGTGAATAAAGGCATTAGTTGGATAACAGAACAAATAAAAATAAAAACATTCTTCTGTCCTTGTGCCTAAGCAGATAACAAACAAATTTGAGATAAAAAGTCACTCACATTTAAAAAACTGATTGACTTGCTTTAGGGAATAGATGCACTGGTAATCACATCAGACAAATTCCACCTCAGCTGGAATCTACCACCTCTATACATATTTGATAAGCAGTGAGACTATATATGGCAGAAAGTACTCCAAGTAAGTGGAAGTGTTTAAATTACTCCTTGATCTTTATATTTACCACAGACAAATGAAGCTGAACAACCCTAAGAGAGTGCATTCACTGCAAAGTATTTTACAATGTTATGTACATCTTTGGTAGTTTATTTTAATGCATTATCATTAACTTCCATTTCTGGACTGTCTTAGAGGCAATGGATAATGATATACTATGATGCCAAAAGTCATGCCTTAACGTTGACAGCTGATGTTTCCAATATCTTGCTTCCCAGAATACTTATACAGTTATTTAAATCTCCTGGGTCAAGGTTTGCTCTCTTATTATGTGTCTCACTCAATTTCAGGAAGATCTTTTCCACAAAGGAATTGAATTTTATTAATAATATTTTTACAGGACTTCTGTGAGCTTCCATTTTAGTTCATGGTTGAAAACACTTAGATTAGAAATTGTTGAAAAAAATTAATAATAATAATTAATAAGTCCCTTCCATTTTTGTCAACAGTTACATGCAATTGAGATTTTTCTATGCTTGTAAATTTGGGATGGTGTATACTTAATTCTGATAATATTCTCTGGTTTAATACTACAACAATTCTTTTGGTTTTCATTCTTCACATGATATGAAGGAAAGTCTTCAGGAGAAAAATTTAGCATATTTCATATATGCCTCCACTTGTACACATTTTATAATCTCAATAAGAAAATGCATTTATTTCTCTCATACTACTGAGCAGTGGGAGCTTTTTATTTGTTTTACTCCTACCACTGAATAGTGCTTATTGAAACAAAAAAAAAATGCAGAATTTAAAACGCATGAATTATGCACATATTAATTGTTTGCCATAAAATCCAAGCTTAGTGACAAATGTTTAGTATTATTCACATACAGGATTCTGCACTGGAATAGTTATTTTGTATTAAATGTAAATTTCTTAATGGGTCTTCTCTGCAAACCTCTCGCTGGTGTATTGCTAGTGCTCACTAGAAGTCAGCTGAATTAGTCTCAAGTGCAGCAGAACCTTCGGTAACGCCATATGAAGAATTTGTCACAGTGACATTCTTGATTCTTTCCGACAGTTGAATGACACACAGCATTACTAATTCACAAAGTAATGCCGGGCACTTTTATGCAATGTGACTTTTCATCTTCCCCACAATTGCTTGCTCACATATTTTGTTCCATATTAAATTACTCATATGCATAACTGATATAATCTCTTTTCTGCATTCACATGTGTCTATAAGATTTAGTTATTATCCTGTCTGGAATTAAGTCTGGACTCCTCTCTTACAATTAAACAATTATTCTGACATTTTATATCTCCCTACATTAGGTGCAAGGGAACACATTATAAAAATTGCTCTAGCCTATATTAAGGGAGCTTTTCTAATTTCCATTCCATTAGCCTTATATTCTGGATGAAAGATAGATGTCTTGGTCTGCATCCAAGTAAAACTGAGGAGATGATTACTGGCAGGTACATATATATGACAGAATCAATATACTTTATTAATGTTTTCCTTTTGTTTGATTTTCTTAAAGTAAAGTTTTGGCCATTTTTAGCACATGATGCAAGATCCATTTTTGTCTTCTTTACTAAGCATAGTGTCCGGGACCTCCATGTTGACTAGTCTTTAAATACAACCCTTGTGGTGTGGCTTATTTGATAGCAGAGCAGGCATATGATCTGTGGGATACTCTGGAGAATGTTGAACCTTGCAGAGCATGTTTGCAGCCACATCTGAGGGGAAACTTGAGACTTCCCATGAAAATTTTTGAGTTTTCAAGGCAAGACCGCTTCCATTATCTTTTGCAGGATGTGTTTGTATGTCTCTCAGATATTCCAGTGATTAAAATTAATGATGGGAGTTAGTCCAGAACCACCACATTCTAAGTGAGCCTTTCAGGCTAATAAAGGGGCTTTGAATTAATAAGGTCTGGTGCAAGTAAAGAGCTTCAAAGATCCCTACTTCACAATTCAAGGGTCCGAAAATATCAAGTCATGGGTAAACACTTAAAAGCGAAATAAAAAATGGGTTGGATTTAGAACATTCACTATGAACTACTCACAAATCAGCCACAGACAGCGAGCTCTCAGACTGTCTAGCTGGTTTTCTACAACAGCATACTGAGAAAAGTCATAGTGCATGCTTTCAGCAGCCTCCAGCCTGCAGAGGAAGTACCTGCTAGGTACCTTCACAGCAGCAATTCATGACAAATGATGTGTCCATTATAAAGTCTTTCCTCTTCAGGGATAGCAAGGGATAATCAGGCACTTGGAAAACAGTAGTTTCCTTGGTGGCAGAGCAATGGGCTTGGAGCTGAGTGAAAGGGGTTTATGTAAAAACTGAAGGGTCTCTGCAGCAGTGGACTACAGGTTGGACTATAGGTATCAGCATACTCTGGGGCCAAGGAGCGTTTTTCATCTCTCACGTCTGCAATGCAAAAAGAGTCCTAGTAGAATGTCAGGACAAACTCTTCATGTGTAGTACTCCTTTATCTCCACCTTCCCCTGCACATCTACCTTTTCTTTGGAAGGGAATATTATAAAAGGGACATCTCAGTCAGTTTCTTAATCACTTTCTAACACCCAGTGGGAGAGACTACATATAAATTTTGTCTAATCAGGGTTTAAACTGAGGTTTTACATTACTCTAGTCTGTCCCTAATACATTTGTACTTTTGGTTTCTTGTTGCTGATCACCTAATCCATCCACCCATTTGGAGAAAAAAGGCCAACAAGATTTAAACCAAGATACAAAATTTCTGGTCACAGTGGAGAAGAAATACCACCTGAAAACATCTCACATATCAGGACATTAGGAGTCTCAGCAGAAAAATTTCAGCTGCACCATTTTACTCTATGATATAAATCCCAGAGTTGCTGCCTTGTCTCTGCATTGGCTGCCTTAGCACTTGTACTTGACAGAGATTTCTAACCGACTCAAAATCAGCTCTTGGAAAACACTTGGCTCCCACAGATGGTTTAATAAAGCCAAAGGATTTTCTTTCTCCTGGAGTTTCCGCCAATCCCACCAAGGCTGTGTGTGACAGATGCAGATGCAGTTGCAGTTGAGATACTTTTTAGTGGTTACTATATTTTCACTGTCAGCACCAGTCCCTACTGTGCTGCCACATGTAACTTTTCAGTGGCTCCCTTTGTACAGTGTAGGGTTCATCGAAGACAAAGTCATGTTGTCATGAATGAATAATTGCCTCATGGCACATGGTACTCTGTAATTTATTTTTGTTCTCTATGAGTAACTCCCGTAAAGGGATTTTTCTAATATTCCGTATTCATAAAATAGGCTTCTCCTGGCAGTTTTGAACACATGTAGTCAATTTAATTGATAATGCCTCTATTAAAAATAGTCATACACCAGTGACAGTCTTGACAGCCCATTTGTAAACAACAGAAGCTATTTAAACCCAGCACTATAATGCTAGTAGGTAAGATATTACTTGTGGCTGCATATGAATCTCTTGAATGAAATCCTTACACTTTCACTGTACAAGATGTATTAGCCAAATGGGCATGAAGTTCTGCTTTAGAAATCCCCTGTGCATGAGGCACACCTTTGCAAGGCAGAAACATGCGATAACCAGAGGTGCTTTGCTGGTTGGTAGTATTACACTTATATGTGCCCCATACAAGCATTGGCCTTCCCCTTTGGCCATTTCCTACCCCAAAAGCCAGCAGTGCACAGAAGGGCAGGAATACAGGCACTTCCACTTCTGTTGAACTGCCACAATTTCCCCTTAATTATGGTGATCTTTCTGGGCCAAATAAACTGACTTTATAGAGGAACTTTGACTGGAACATAGCATAACGTAAATATATTGTAAAAGTAAAATCCAAGCATTACCCCTGCAGCTCTCTGTGGTGCAGAATCACTCTTTCAATGGAGAAAAGATGCTATAAAAAGAAAAGGTAGAACTCTGAACAGCTTTAATTTGACAGCTCCCTTGTCACCACTGCAACAACAATGATTTATGCTGGCTGAGAGTGTAGGGGACTGAACTCTTCCTTGCATAACTAACAAAAGATTTTCCTCTTAATCTAATTTCTTCTCCCCTCTTAACTCTCCCTTTGCTCTAGAGCTTCTGCTTTAAGTGGGTTTCAAGGCTTATTGCAGATAAAATGCAATTGCACAGACTGCATGTTAAAAAGAAAAGTTAATGTCAAGTACCAAGCAAGCACTCATGGAAAGCTACCTCTCTGATTCCTGAACATAAGCTAATGGACCAGCCATGGTTTTGGGCCTAAGCCTCCGAGGCACTAAGTATCTGTGAAACCCACTGAAACATGATGAGTCAACAGCAACTTCCAGGATCCAGCCTTTATTTCCAAAATAGTCCTTTGAGGGAATGTCTTCTTTTTATTCCAAGATACTTTTCAATGTTGAAGAAAGCTGTAGTTCAGTGACATTCTCTAAATTACCAATTTTGTATTTAATTTTGGTTCTTTGAAAATGTTTTTGACAAAACTCCTGAAGTATATTAATCTGAAGTAAATGACAGGAAACATCTCATATTTAAAGGAAATTCCTCAGCCCCTGTTAGAAGGTACTCAATACTTTTATTAACAATGCAGTATGAAGTGAAAAGCCATTTTCTTACTTTTTTAAAAACATTTATTTTTTTTAAATACTATGGAGTTGTCACATTACTTACAAAGTCAAAAACTACAATATATATAGAGCCACTCTTCCCTTTTTTTCTTTTTTTTGGTCATATAAGCAAGCCAGGATTATTCAGGCAAGCTTTTAATTATTAATTTCTTTTTTTAAAGAAATTGGGATGTATGTTTACTTCTTTTAACTTATTAATTTAAAACCATGAGAAAATTTATCACAGATCATCACTTTAATATATCAGTTTGTTTAAATCCACTTTAGCCATCTTAGGGACTTATTTATCCATTAATGGCTGGTTGTAATGGGTGTGCATCCAGCACTCGGAATTTCTGCTTGCTTCTCACTTTCAACAGTGACTTCATTCTGAATATTTTCACAGTGTAGAATTATTCAGTGTAAAAAAATCTTTCCAATACTTGTCCAGCAGTTGCTGCCGTCTATCATCACAGCATATGCAAACTATTACATTTTAAAGTGTTTATAGACACAAGCGGTTTAAATTTGAGCTTCCCAAGAAGTGCCTATACAACAACAAAGATCTGTGTCCTGAAATCCTTGTGGTTGCAACAAATATCTGAAATGCATTGTACGTGTGGTAGACCTATTAGTTTAATCATTTTTCTGAGACATGCCAAGAACTCTAATGGTTCCTCTTATTTCTATTTCTTTTTAGAAGCAAAATGTTTATCTGTAAGATTAGAGTTCTACCATGTTTATCATTATAAACCTGAATAACTGACATTTTTTTGTTCTTGTTGTTGTTGTGGATTGTTGATTTTTTGTTTTGCCAAGGGCCTGACACACCTGAGACTGGTATTAGGCATATGATACACACTGACTGGGAAAAGAGTGTTTTTTCCTGATGTCCATCTGGATGCTTTGCTAAACACAGCATTCATTAAAACTTATATGTCACTCGCACTTTGCCATTAGGATTTCTATTTACTTTTTGGCACTTAGCCCCCACTCTTCCACTTTAGGCCGCTGTCACCTTTAATTACCCACCTCATCTGTCAAAGGGCTGCAGTTTCTACTTTTTTATGTCGAAAGCTTGCCCACAACTTCTCCCTGAAAACATACTTACTGAAAATTAAGTCAGTATGTTATACAAATACCCAGGGCAGAGAGGTTCCTCAAAGGTTGCTGCCCAAAGACTGGAGCAGTGGATCAGCCAGCTGGCCAGCACAGGCTGCACTGAGGAGAGGGTTTTCAAAAGTGCCCTAGAGCTGCACACTCACACCCAGTTAAAAGGACTGTTCGCTTTTCTCCTCCTCTGAAACTCCAGTTTACCTCATGTATTTAACCAAAGTTAATTTTGAAGGGCGGTGTACAGACAAGTAATGGATGTCCTTAAACCAGTATATATAGATTTAGCTGACTTTAGCAAGGCTGACAAGGAACAGTATTTTTTTTTTTTCACATCCAGTCCCATAGTGGAAAGGGGTTATTTCTTTCCTACTCATCATTACGCCTGCATGTCTGACAGGAATGCTGTGTCTGTCCTGGTTGATATTTCTCCCCTCCCCTCCCCTCCCCTTTCTTTTTCCTGCTTGTTTACTCTCATCATGTAGCTCCATCCCCACTGTATCCGCCTATTGCCCCTGCCTTCTTGACTGCCTTTGTTCATGCTCTGCCACCTCTCTTTTCTCCCATGGCAAGGGTTACCGCTGTGAAGGAGTATGCCCTGGCATTTTCAACTGCACCATCTGCCACCTAGAGGTCCCTCGTAAGGCTGGAGAAATGGGCCAACAGAAACCTTATGAAGACCAACAAAGGGAAATGCTAAACCCTGCACCTGGTGAGGAACACCCTTGTGCACCAGTACAGGCTGTGGACTGATTGGTTAGAAAACAGCTTTGCAGAGGAGAGCTTGGCAATCCTGATGGGCAAGCTGACCATGAACCAGCATTGTACTTCCATGGCAAAGGTCAAGAGTATCCTGGGCTGCATTAGGAAAAGTATCACCAGAAGGTCCAGGGAGGTGGTCATCCCTCTTCACTGAACATCTGAGACATTGGTAGTGCTGGGTAAAGGGCTGGGCTCACCAATATGAGAGACATGGACATATTGGAGTGAGTCAGACAAAGGGTCACTAGGGCGATGAAAGTATTTTTCATGTGAAGAGAGGCTAAGAATGCTGGGTCTTTTCAGTCTGGAGAAGAAAAGGCTCAGGGATACCTTAGCAGTGTGTGTACACAGCACTTGGGAGGATGTAAAGAAGAAGGAGCCAGTCTCTTCTCAACAGAGTCCAGTGGCAGGACAGGAGACAATGGGCACACATTACAATATGGGTAATTCTCTCCTAACATATTTTTACTGTGAGGAAAGACTGGAACAGGCTGCCCATGAATGTGGTAAAGTCTTTGAAATATTCAAAACCTGCCTGGCTACAGTCCTAGGGAAACTGGTAAAATTGACCCTGGCTGTGAGCAGGGGACTGGACTACACGATTTCCACAAGTGCCTTCCAAACCCAATGATTGCCTAATTCTGCATGATGTCCTGTGTGGTTTAGGCACATCCATCACAATCTTCCTGTCTTTTTCAGCTCAAGCTTCTAGTTTTACACAGATTTCCAGAGCAAAAGCAAAGGATCACATACCTCATATCCTGTCTTCAAGATGTGAGAAGTTTTTCAGGGTCATTTGTTAATTTTTTTGTTTGTTAAGGAAAAGACTTTCTGTACGTGACTCTTCAGTCACCTTTCCTCAAGTCTAGTAGAATAGGTAAGGAATCATAGAATCCCTTAAGTTGGAACGGACCCATAAGGATCACCAAGTCCAGCTCCCTAAATCTAAACCACATGACTAGGGAGTCCTAATAAACTGTTAGGAGGCAAAGGACAAACTGATAGAAGGTGGAATTGTTAAAGAGAGGAAATGCCTTTCTGAGACTACTCCCACGTGCTTTCTGAGACAACTCCTCTGTGCTTAGATCTCACATCTGCTCCCAAAAGCACTTCAAGTGCCACCAGGTTTTTGAGACGCTGAGAAGACTTTGTGTGCAATGGGTAGTTTTTTACAATATTAGAAAGAATATTGTGAGCACCAACAGTTAATGGGTCACCAGAGTGGCTGAGGCTGAGAAGACAATTGGGGTCATCTCCCCACAGGTGCCTGCCCTTTGTTATGACATGAAAGTCAGAGCTACTAGTCAGGATCTCTTTATGCTATAAGCTTGAACCTTTCAAAAGCCAAATAACAAGTTTTAACAACGTCTAATAAGAGAGAGTGGGACAGGTAACTAGGTGTTGGTAACCTCAACAACTGAGCAACCTGGCTGCGAAGCAGGGGCTGGAGTCCAAAGCAAGCCAGCAGCTAAACAGGGCAAACAAACCCATTATTGCCTTACCGCTCAATTTAATTGAATCAAAGGGATCTCCCTGCAGTCTGGGGTCATGTCTACTGATGGCCCTTTTCAGCCCATAGCACACAGACAGTTCTCCTTCTTGGCAGGTTTCTGTGTGCTCCTTGGAGGGTGGGCAGGTGGTGCAAGAGGCTTTACTGAATTTCCCTGAGAAGGGGGAAGGGAACAAGGAGAGCTAGGGAAGCCCTGCATGTTCCCATACAAAAATTGCCCATGCTCAGGGGTATGGCTTTGTGTGCTCTGCTGATATGCACAGGTTGTGCAATATTAAGGTGCTTGTTTGGTGCATCAGGTTCAGCAGAAAGCTATTTTGGATCCCAGAACCATTGTGTATGTCTCTTGGCAGAGGAGCTGCTGGGAAGGGAGAAACTGGAAGAGTCGTCAGAGTCCAGGTTGAGCCGCAGGCAGTGTGAGCAATGCATTTCTCCTTTTCACATTCAAAATCTTATTTCTTTGATTAGCAAGTCTTCACTTATCTCCTGGATGCAGTAGAATTACATTTGTTACCTATCTCTGAACAAGTGAGATCTGTCTAGGAAACTTATTCATGCAGAGTATTCTTCCCATGGGGACAGCTAATCTGTGCAGCAGGCAGGGTGGTCTGGGAGAGGTCTGTCATCCTGCCTGGATTGTAGGTTTGAGGCATACAGTCTGCACTTGCCATTGCATCATGGAATTATTCATACAAGGCAGTAATCCCCCTCAGAGTATAATTATGTACAGTCTGCTGAGCTCCCAAAACCTAATTACCTCTCTATGGGGCTGGTTTATGTTCACAGGCTAAGCCAGGGCATGACTCTCCCTTTCAGGGCCTGGGTGCTCCATACTCTGCCAAGAATTATTTTTATTTTTTTTTTTTTGTGTTCCTTCTTGACAGGTAAACAGAAGGAGTGAAAAATAAACATTTTCTTGACACAGGCATCAGCTGTACCAAGATAACTGTGGTCCAGAGCTGAGCAATATGGCCTTCTGCCCCTTACAGGCTTGATAAACTGCAAAAAATATGCTATGCTTTCAAATGCAAAAAAACCACCCCCATAGGTTTCACTGACCTCATCGAGTTGAGAAATGGGGTTTGGCCTTTTCTAGGGACAGCAGACAACTTTCACTTTCCAAGTCATGGGGTGTAAAGTGCCAAGGTCTAAGAAAAGCCTGTTGGTAAATCTCATGGAGGGAAATCTAAAAGGTTTCTGAAAAATAACAGAGACTCTCATCACGTGTTTAATGGTGACTTTCTCTCTTCCACTCCTTATCTCTGCTCTTGAACTCTGCCCTTTCTATTTAGCTACTAAAGGAGAGATTTCTGTCAACTTCGAAAAAGACACAGGTAATTCTTAAGGATTTTTTTCCAATATCTTCTAATAATTTGTCTCCCTGTGCACACACTATTCTTGGCTATGTGCCAGAAAAATCCAGAGTGTTTCCAGGGAGATTTGAGCTCTGCTGAGTGTCATGTATTACAGTAGGCTCAAAGAGAGTAAAGTTTTATGGAACAGTTTGGATACAGGTCCAGGCAAACTGCCACACTAACAGGTTCCCTGTCTGTGAATGGAGGCAAGTAATATATTCACTCAGCCTTTGATGAGCTTCCTATTTTCCATCATCATATAAACCTCTCAGTTAAGAAAATCTGCATGGTGCTGGGTCGTAGCTGCTCACCTTTACCACTCTTCAGCAGGCAAAAGCAGGCTCTGCTGGATGTATCCAGGGCTGTCTTAAGACCATCTTCTCTGAGTAGAGTAATCAAATGTCTTACCAGCTGCTTGACTGATTTGGAGATGCAGATTCATGATTGTTTATAGAGGAAAAAATGGCTGAGCAGAGGAAGTCAGCTACCCCTTGTTACTCAGATTGATTACTTCAGATGATGCAGAGAGCCTCACCTGCTTTTGGGAGAGCTGACTCTTTGGGCAATAAATACAGCATGAGTTTTTTCCACTCTGCAAGACTATTATAGATTAACATCTCATTAACCCTAAATTGGACTTTTGCATTTCACCTAAACTGGGAGACAAGTGCTGCCTACAGATTAAAACCCCCGACTTCTTGTTTCTTATAATTTTGTTTCTTTGTTTTACCCCATATTACTAGCTTTATGGTGAAAGATCTGTTTTGGCAGTTGAAGTGTGACTTACACAACTGAACTCTGATTATGGAAGCACTTCACTGCTATTTTTGCAGTTAACAATTAAAAGAATGGTTAATTCCATTTTAGAAAAAAACAACCAGCAAACAACCCTAAGCAGTATTTGGTCCTCAGGGAGTTACACTCAGCTGGCAACCACACAATGCCATAATATAAAATTTATCAACTCCTCACTGGTATTTTTAGCATAAACAATAGAGCTTTGATACCCCATTACACATTTCAGTCACAGCGTAAACTCTTGTCATCACACATGTTTTGTTACTGGGGTCTGGCTACCCCTTCCATTGGACTGATGAGGCCTTTTTCGTACTTCTGCTCCCACCAGAATTACACCAGTGAAGATCAATTTCTAGTGCAGGAATAGTTCTTTGTGCTGCTCCGTGTGTTCCTGTGCCTCCGTCTGGGTGGCAAGCAGATGTCCTGCTACCATCGCAGAGACTCAGGCTGGCCTGGAAGGGAGGTTCCGACTTCCAGTACTTAAGAGGTAGTAGGATTCAGTTTAGCCAGCCCTAAACAATAAAAATTGGGATTTTTCTTAGGAAGAGGGAGGTATATCAAGTTGTCTTGGTATTTTACTGTGTGCCTAGGTGCATGAGAAACTCAGTCTTCATCCTTACCGCTCTGAAGGAAGATTTTCCATAAGGTATTAAGCTCCACAAGTAACAGGCTATGGGGGATGCTGTGGCTGCTGGCTCTCCTGATGAAGCACCTCGTCTGTGTTACGCACCTGAATACTCACCAATGCACATCAGATATGACTGATCTTCAAGGCTCCCTCCCAGGAGTCAACATGGATGTGGTCTCCTGGCTTTGACAGTTCTCCTCCTGCAACCACCATTTCTCCAACTTGTCTTCCACTGGACAATTGAGGCCAAACTGCAGGCAGGGAAATTTTCTCTGGTTACATTCTGTATAAGATTGTGTATAAAGCCTGTAGTTAAATGAACCAGAACTTGCCATGGAAAATTTTCAGGTCTCATTTTTTAAAAGTTTACAAAGCTCCAACCTTAAAAAATGTGCCTTTTTTTTTTTTTCTTTTTTAGATGTTGCTCCAGAAATATCTTTTTAGCAGTCTTGACAGCTTTCAGAAACAAAAGAGCCTTCCAAGAGAATTCTAAAGAGTTTTTCAAAAACACTTTTGCCTTTGTATTTCAGAAAGGCTTTGGCAGCACTGCAAAACAGCAATGCTTCTCTTCGCTCCCTCTTCTCTTTGTCAATCATCTGAATTTACACTGCATTTAATGTTTGTCACATAAAGTACTGGAGACCTTGAAATCATTCCTTCCAAACTCATGATTTCTGTATGGAAAATCTTGCAGGGAGGCTATGTTAAGTGGACTCAAACATATGAATAACTTGAAGAATGATAAAATTCCAATTGTAAATATGTTAAAGAGCAAGCCCTTTCTCTACTCTTGCTTTTATAACAGAATTTTCTTTTTTTACTAGAAAGAATACAGCTGGTAAGAATGCTGAAAGAAACCATCAATAAGGTAACTACACGTTTTTTGGTTTTTTTTTTCAAAAATGGATTTTTGTTGTAAAGAATTTGATTGAAATTCTCATGTGAAAGCAAGAAGAGAATTCCTGATTGACTTTTGTTTGGAGACAATATCAATGAGTAGTAAGTCTGTCAAATAATTTTGTATGCACCAGGGTCAACATTATGTATATAAGAGGAGGCCAAAAGAGGCAATGCAATTAATTATATTCAGTAATGCAAGTGGCGTATTAGTAATTTATAATATATTGATAAGGAAGTCTATCTTATAGCCCTGCAAGAAAAAGGCACCTCTTCCAGCAAACAAGTCAGTCCCTCCTTCTTTGCTTCCTTTCTTGCAAACATGGAGCATTTCTGTACTAAAACTGTAGAGAACAGAAGTGTGATTCAGCTAGTCAAGCACAACTCTACTGTGACTTCATATTTATATTAAAGCAAAGCTAAACTTTCTGCGTTTATTCAACTTTACAGTCTTTATTAAGGATACATTTAGCTGAAATATAAAGCCCTTTACTACATAAAATATTTCGTGTAGAAAATACAGTTTCTAACAACATAAACTGTGGGTTAACTAGGTCTGTAAAACACAGACATTCAAGATATTGCACAGAAATTTTAGTAACTGAATACACATCCTGACAACTGTAAACATATTAATATTTCGATTTTAGTGTTTACATATATTCCCACAATTTTGAACAGTTTTGTGTTTTGGTTTATTGAATGTACAGTGTATTAATTATAGTGTAATAACTATTGAATATTATGTATGCAGAATTTATAAAATACGTTAAAAAATTTGACCAGAATTTACTGCATACTTACAATAAGAAAACTAGACATATATTGAGACAAACACACTGGAGTGGGAGCCATCTAGTTACATGTAGATGCTAGCAGTTTATATTCCTTTTATTGTAAATGGGAAGAAAGGGGGAAAAAAATGATAGGATATGATTAATTCTTTTTAAAGATAGACATCTAAAAAAGATCATATAGCTTTCATTCTAGAAATGCTTATACCTGTGACTTAACCGTAGATGGAATGTAGCTCAAACTCAAATATTGATTAAGTAAGATAATTCTTACCCTTTAAAACCTTGTCTGTTGTTGAAGGATAGAAGGGGTGATGTCCTGCCTCCCTTGAAGTCAACAGCAAATATCCTTTAATTTTACTAAAGCCAATATTTCACCCAAAATTAATCAAGAAACCCTTAATTACTACTATTTTTCCCTGCTAATCACCTTAAGTAAAGGAAAAATATTCTTTTTATTTTTTTACAAAGTTTTTCAAAATCAATATATGTATCTTCATAATTTCTGTCTCTCTCAGGAATCTTCATCTTGGATTTTTTCAGGAGTTAATTCTTGAAGCCTGATGACTTTTTGCTACCGCACTTAAAGAATCACCAAAATAAGGACTGCAGGTTCACATCGGTTGTCTTCTCTGTGTGTGTGTGGGGGGTGGGGCACGAAGGAATAAGATCTGCAAAACCGATAAATAAATTGTAGCTCATACCCTTGTGTAGGTTGCTGTTGGCTTATTAGATGTCTGAAGAAAGTATTGCAATGCAGGACTAAGTGTAGATTTTCTGGGGCATTACTTTTTAACCCCAGACCAAGATGTGTAGGATGGCTTGGGTCCGCACTTCTCTAGAGCCAGGTGGCCTCATTCAACCTCCTCACTACACTTCTTTCAAACCTGAATCTCCTTCAAGACCTTTATTTCTCATCAACATAAATATTACTCTTAGGCACTCTTTCAACTAATAACGTGAGGAATGCATTGCAGCCCAACAGACAAGTAGTTTTTGGCATGAACCTGAGTTGCATACCCAGACATGACTGAGATAGCCAAAAACAGAGCAGACTCAGCCATAATGCCTGGTAGAATGTGTTCCTGGACACAGCTATTCTCAGAATCATATCAAGGTTTGTTTTGGATAAAGATTCAAATAGGAGCCTGGGAATGAGCTAAATTCCTTGCACTGTGATCAATCAGAACAAGAACCCAGAATTAGACTGTGAAACAAGACGTTCTGGTGACATAGGGTCACTGTTAGCTTTGGCACTCCTGATAGGTAACATTATTTTTTAGTGTGTTCCTTAACTTCATTTTTGTTAGCTTGGGATTTTACCTTCGAGGCACTTCTGATATGGGTGTATTTTATAAGGTCTGACAAACTTAGGTATTTGATCAGTGGCTGCTGTGGTATGAAAACTTCTGCTATAAGAACTGACAAAATGATCAAGCAACTTTTAGCAAGGATCCCAAATTCTATCAACATGTTACAATCAATATAGTTAAAACACAGCAAATACAATTTCAGTTGCTGTCTGAAGGTGCTACACTAAAGCCTTTTTTCTCAGATGAATTTCCATGATGTATGAAGTATTGGGATAGCACAATAAGTGATTGGAAAAAAAAAATTGGTCTTAGTTGCCTTCTTAATTTTTCTTATAATGAACAGCATGCCACTGCCACCTTCTCTCCACTGGCTATACCATTGAAGAAGTTGTCTTCAATGATCAGTTCGTATGTATCTGTTCACTGTTGGCATCTTTATTTAATAAAATGAACCCAATGCTTCTTTTCCCTTTTTGGATCATTTAATCTGGGCAGGGCATGTCTCCAGGATGGAGGATCACCACCTCCCTAAGATTGTGCTCTGTGGTGAACTCGCCACTGGCTGCTGCAATAGAGGAGCCCCAAAGAGGAGATACAAAGGCTCCCTGAAACAATACCTCAGCCTTGGCCATACTGACCACCATCAGTCGTCCACTCTGGCCTCCAGTCGGGAGACATGGAGACACACCATCCATAACGCTGCTGCTTCCTTTGAGAACACACTCAGAATCAGTCTTGAGGAGAAGAGACAATGCAGAAAGAACCGTGCCTTGCCAATACCACCCTTGGAGACTTTCCACTGTGCCTTTTGCAACCAGACTTGCTTATCTTGCATCGGTCTTTTTAACCATCAGCAAGTGTGGGTAGAGCCCTTCCCAATTCTTCGGTTGCAAAGCTTAGCCATGATGATGATGATGATGGATGTAGGTGTCTCAGTTTTGTCTGTTTTTAAGTCACATCATCCCTGCTGTAAATGCCAAATTTCACCATCCTCTTTATTGCAGAAGATACAATTTTTTCTTATGAAAATAATCTATTTTCCCAACAAACTTTGCCCCACCTATCATTTCAGACCACCACTAAACAGCAAGAGGTACAAGGAAGTATCATTTAGCAAGAATGCTTTTTCAAACAACCTTGGATTGGGCATTACAGTGTTACCCCACAGTGAGAAATCAGATACATTACTTCTAAGCACCCACTGAGTACTGGGAACAGGCAGGAGCGAGCTGTTTACTGATCTTTCTGTTTCCATTGCAGAGAATGAAAGCAGTTCTTAGAGAAGCAAACTGAGCAAATCACCGGAGAGTGAGACACAAAAGGCATCATCAAGACCAAATAATTAGAGAATGTCCGAGTATGCAGAATTACTGTTACCACTATTCAGCATTCATTGCTATTAATTATCATTGAGCTTAAAATGGATCCCCAAACAATGTTCCATTAAATGATTTCTCTGATTAAGCACATCCTAATTAAGTAGAGTGCACTGTATGACACTTGAAAAGGGCACCATTTACGTACAAATCGAATACAAATAGAGTGCTTATCAAATCCCCATTTAGGAGCCATTTGCTGACATCAGAATATTCTCTTACTGGCACTCTGTAGTGATATATAAGAAAAAACAAGAATGATCTGATTTGGATAATAAAGATGAGACAAAGGGGACCGTGGTTTTATTTCTCTTGTCACCTGCTATGGAATTGCATAATCTGCAAGAAGTCAGTGTTCAGGAAGTCCTGTGTGGCTCTTTCCACTGATGAAATGGAGATTGAAATCACAAGATAATCATTCAAAGAGATGAACTTGTAGTGCAGAGTGTTAGAATTTTTACTTTCCATTCTTTCGTTTTAGACATTTAGTAACACTTTATCAGAACCTTGTAAGTAAATTGAAGACACTTCTTAAAATGTTTGTCTAAGCTTTATTCTGCCTTTCTAGCAGGTGCTTTTTAGATGATTGTAACACCTAACTTGTTATTATTTTCATAATATATTAATAATGGCTATAAGAGGAGGTAATAAGCTTTTCTTCTAAAAGGGGTGAAATTGATGCATAGTATCAGTCTCTACATGCAAAGACTGTGCAGGGTATAAATTACACAATACTTAAAAAAAATTTTGGTGATGTGATTCGGATTTTACACAAAACTATTTACAGGAGGTCAAAAACCTGATGTAATGAGTGTGAAATTTACTTACCTTTTTGAATAAAGGTGCAGTTGGTACTCTGTCACTTGATTTATTTACCCAAAAAGAGTATATTGATCTGTGGTTAATTATATCAATGAAGAAATAATTAAAATGAAAGCTGACCAACTTCCTAGACCTCTACATATATCCTGTACATTCGAAGTGCTATTTAATTCTTCAGGATTTTGAATTGCTGGATAACTTCATTAATGTTTTGATGTAGTTTCCTTTTCTTTGGGGAAATTCTGTATCAGACATTTTTTTTTAGTGGTCAACAGGCATTTTGGCTGTTGTCAATAGATTTGGAAAGACAGTAGTGTCACAGTTCTGTGCAGAGGTATCAGCAGGAGCCTTTGACACATTGTATTTAGCATTTTCTAGGGGGAGAATATCTGTACACGTACAGAATCTGGAGTTTTAGCAAATCCCCTGCAAGCTGCTGGCATATGTGTTTTCAAATTAAGAAACTGAGGACTTGACTATATTTGGGCTCTTAGAGGGATATTTATGTGCATGGGAAACAAGGAGAAGAGCCCCTCAGGATTTTTTAACCTGATCTAGATTCCTCTTTGGTTTGGTCTAGACAAAAGATATAAACAAATATTGTGACATCTTTCAATCAGTTTCAGCCATTTCTTTAGCTGCCCTATTATGCTGCACTCCACTGCTGTCTAATCTGAGTGCCATAGAAGAGAAGAGCCTTGCACAACCTAGAACTGAGTCCACCAGAAAAATCTAAAATGTCAAATAAAGAAAAAATTAACTACCATTTATTGGAATTTCCAATTGCAGATCAAGTCTGTGCCTTAAAATAATTTCTTGTGTACACCTTTGCCATTCCAATGACTTCAAGAAGATATTTTATGGCTAAGGAAATGTGAGCAGAATGTGTAAGAAAAGGCACAAATTATGCAAAATTTACAAATCAAGTTACACCCTGAAAACTTTTCAGTCTGGTTTCATAGACTTTAAAGATTGAGATGGTTCAAGAAATCATAGGGATGTTTATCTAAACCTTCACAGTATATCAAAACTTCTGAGTTGTAGCCACCAGTTCTTGAAAACATCCTATTGGAACTTAAAATGAAATGGCCTGACTGTGTCCTTACAGTACAAAATACATGGTGCAGACAATGAGTTCATCATAGTGTAGACACGGAGAAATTTAAGATTGTCAAAATCATACACAAAGTACCTGTTATTTAATTTACAGTTGCTGTGGAAAAGTATACTATATTCTTGGTCAGGGTCAAGTGGGATAGTATGCAATACAGCATGATGGCGTATCAGTGCACACAAACTTGGAAATGTTTTTAAATCTGGAAACAATATGAAGAAATATCAAGCCATGGTATCATCTATGTGCAGAACCTTCTTGTATTCTTCTGTCCAGGACATCTCAGTACTCATAAGCATCACTGTAAGTTCATCTGCCTATACAAAAACATTTTACTGCTGTTGGATTTTAATGTCATAGCTATTACTATAAGAACTTAAAACACATTCACACCTTTTTGCCTGTTCTTTGATCTTGAACAGCCTATGGAAAATGCAGGAATTTCAGTAGGAACTGTTAGAGTTCAGGTATCTCTCAAATCCCTGTTCCACCTCTGCAGGACCCACTCAATATTAGTTATTAAAATGTTTGAATGGTGTGAAACAGAGGTAAAAGCCATGATTTAATTTAAATATCTGTGAAATTTGCTATGAATTCTAAAAAGAGCAATTTAACACCAGCAAAATAGCTTAGAAGAGCTCCAAAAGAAAAGGAAACCACTCTGACAAAGCAATTATCCCAGTCTTATTCTAACACACTGTGATTTTAAAACCAGCAATGTGTCAAATCTAATTTTTCCCCCCCCAGAAGCTATCATTATTTATCAAGCATATTTTGTGAATGATTTCAAAGATTGGACTAGTAAACAACAAAAAAGTTTTCATTCTTAGGTAGCAGAGAGTAGAACAATGGATGTCCTACACATTAGTTTTCTGGCAAAAAATATTCCAGCAAACCAATATTTTTTATAAGACTAAGAATTGATTAGCTATTTATTCAAGCAGTTTTTATTTTTAATTGCTGATGCAATGGAAAATCCACCAAGAAAGAAAGAAGTTGGGAAAATGTAAAACTCTAATAGTGATACATTGCCACAAATACATGTCCTGAGTATTCTATTAATTATTTTAGAAAATCAACATATTATATATGATGTACCACTCTCTCTTGGACTTGTTTCTCCTCTAAGAAAAAAACTGCTCTCCTTTTTATCTAAGTGATAAAAGATGTTGTTTCTCTTAGCAAATGCTATTTATTGGTGTATATTAGTGTCACAGAAAAATATGGAGAACAGCAATGAAAGAAAATGTGTGCAATTCAATATAAAATGTGGGAAGTGTCCCTTAGTTATTGAAAATAAAAATAGATCTCACAGAAAGCATGCTTTTATTAACACTGCACTTATAACAAAGCACAACTTAGATTTCCTGGCAAAGCTGCATACCACCCATGATCTTGTTCAATTCCCACTCACATCAACAAAAAGAAATTCTGGTACTTTGTAGGTTAGCATCGGATGGTATGTTTTCTTTTGTTATCTGCTTTGATATCACACAATCACAGAATTTTTGGAGCTGGAAGGCACTTCTAGAGATCTTCTAGTCCGATTCCCTGATCAAGCAGAGTCAACTAGAACCAGTTACCCAGGGTTATACCCAGTCAGGATTTGAACATTTCCAGGAACGCTGTTACACTACTTCTCTGGGCAACATGCTCCAGTATTTTATCTCTCTTACAGTAAAACAGATTTTTCTTACGTTTAAATCCAATTTCATTTATTTAGGATGTAACTAAAGCCTGAATAAAACTCCTGCTAATATATTATTAGGTACAGTCACAGGGCAGTAACAAATGATACAAAAATACATAATAGAAGAGATTCACTGCTTGACAAAATAGGTATTATACAGCTAATGTAAAGATTTAAAATTAATCTCTTACACAGTGAATTTAAAGAGTGCTGTTTGTTTCCTTTTCCTCTTTCTGTAAAGTAGAATGCCTGCTTTTTTCATTCCTATTCACCACTCATGAAGAATTGAAAATACCAATAAATGTCATGGAAACAACTGTGAGATCTCCATGGCGATACTGGTTGGGTCTAGACCAACTCTTCTGTACCCTTCAGCCTGCGTGTTGAGGCTGCACACCTTGGTCCCAGCCTGCACTGATCTGGAGGGAATTTGGCATGTACCATCTCTGAGTCTTTTGTGAGGAAAACGGGGTTTGAAAGAACCATGATGTGCTATGTTAATAACACAAGAGCAAATGGCCTTAAGTTGAACCAGGGGAGGTTTGGATTGGCTATTAGGAAAAATTGCTTCAATTAAAGTGTAGTCAGGCATTGGAACAGGCTGTCCTGGGAATTGGTGGAATCACTGCCTCTGGAAGTGTTCAGTAGTGGCAGGGATGGGGGCACTTAGGGATTTGGTTTAGTGGTGAATATGGGCGTGCTGGGTCAATGATTGGACCCATTGATATTAGAGGGATTTTCCAACTTAAACTATTTTGTTGTACTGAAATGAGCTCTCTTTATCAGATGCTGACTGTGGCATTGGGACGGATCTCTTTATGCCCACAGAGCTTTTTGCCTCACACTTTAACCACAGTCATGGAAACCCATATTGGAAGACAAAGATAAGTAATAAGCTTCTTGTCTAAAGGGTCTCAGTAACCATGATAACAAGTAAGTCAAGTTTCACTGTGTTGCTGGAAAAATGGCCTGAATGATAATTTGCCTTTCTCTGTATTCACACCAGAAGAAGAAGGATCTTCATTCCTCTGACTCTGTAGGGCTGATGACACCTGAAATGTCTGTAATGAGTGATGTGCCGGTACAACATGGGCTGAAAGGTATTTAATAAACCATTCAACCAGTAGCAAACCATATCAATGGATCAAGAAAAGCCATAATAGTTCAAAGAGTCATAAGAAACTCTGAAATTTCTTTCCCTCTTTGCAGCATAAACTACAAGCACGCAATATAGAACTAGCTGTATTTTAAAATTTAATGGAACAATGTGTCCTTAAATTTTCAAGGGGCATTTAGGAGAAGCCTAAGTCAAAAATACTTGGAAAGTGAATCATGAAAGTTGTAAATGGAGATAAGTATTAAAAATGAGAGAACTTAGATGTTAATTCTCCCATTGTCTCCTTTCCGGATTTCTTTTAGGACAATAGTAAAGCTCTAATAATCTTTAGTGTAGATTTTTTTTCAATCACACATCCTCAGACGAGGAGAGATTCTATCAAAATCTGTCATAATTCTCTAATGCAGAATTAGGCTTGGTGAGAGTAAGTGCGGCCCTCTTCCTCTGTTATTTTACCCCAAGAGTTTTAGACTTAACTGTTGTGCTTTGTGGTCTGACTGAAAAGTACTAAATGAGAATTATTTTTCTGAGTAGAGGCAGCTCTTGTCTTAGGGCACTGCTCCTAAGAACATGGGACTGGAATGACCCTCTTTAATGCCACTCCCTGAATCAGCACTGGCCTTGCAGTAGATAATGCCTTCATAAAGTAATCATCTAGCTCTGTCCCATGGCTCACTTACTCTTTCATCTCCAGCTGGAAGCTTATTCTAGAACACCACCGACCTAGTGGTAGGAGACTTACTCTTTCCAGTCTAAATTTATTCAGAGCCAGTTCTTATGCTTAAACAGATTTTCTTCCTCCCAAGGGGGAGCTTATTCAGTGATCTGTGTTTCCTTATTTACTCAGACATTATTCACAGGGGAAATTATCTCTCCTCCAAGCCTTCCCTAGCTGGCTTAAATAACTAAGATCTTTCTGTCACCTCTTCTTTGCCTTCTTTTATCAATCTCACTAGAAATTACTGAAAATACAAGTCATAAATGCCAACAATCAGCATTTGATAGTTTCTTCAAAGCAAAATTGGGATGTGTCTGGCAGTGCTTAGGATCAACTGAAGGAGAGGCCAGAGTCCTTGTGATTTCCTTTAATGGATGAAGAGAATTAATGGATAATTTCTAATACACCTGTAGTATTTTTTAATGAAAAATTGTTACATGAATTTAGTCTGACCCAGCTCTTCATTTTAGGTGAATACACTATTGTCTCAGGGATGAGAACAAGAAAACCTCTCAGAAAATGAAACCACCTCCTGTATCAGGTGAAAATTATATAGTTATAGAAGGTATTCTCAAAAAATACATCAGTCAGGTTTAATTTAGAGACTGGATCTCTGTGTTCCTGCCTAAGGTAAAGGGCCCACCCTGAAGTAATACCAAGAGGAAAAAGCTGTAAGAAGGTAGGTCTGCAACCATGGGAGTTAAGAGGGTTCACTTAATGAAAAGAAAAAAGAAAAGAAAAAAAAGACACATTGCCACTCCACAAACCACCAGTGCTCCACTTGCTGTTGTTTCTATATCAAAGACATGAAATAAAACCTTTCCTTTTACTTTAACAAGGAAGGAAATAGATAATTTTTCCTGGGAAAGATATTCCAAAGTACTTTATACCACCTCTCAGTTTTTTCATGCCCCATTGAAAAAAGCCAGGATCACTCCTAGAGGCTGTTGCATAGCTCTGCACCCACATGACTTCCATGGGAATTGTGATCACCAACAGGATCACAAAAAAAGGCATTATGTACTTTTCCCCACTCATGAGTTTCTGGGCTGTTTTAATTTGTTCTGTTCTGCTTTTATATTCTTCTAATAAATCTGAAGGCCTTTCATCACTATTGCAGCACTAAACAAAACAAGTTGGACGGATTATAAGAAATTTGATCAGCAGCAACAAAAAGTCGATTTAACTGGAGGGTTACTGCTCTGCTTGTGATGTTTTAACTTTTGTGAGAGACAGAGGCTTAGTTTATACTGGGATTTCCTGCATGATTTACAAAGCAGGAGTGAAACCCCTCACATCCATTCTGATAGATCTCTCCCTTCATCCATCAGTGCTGACAGTGCTAATCTGCGAAGCATTAGTGAGCTAGAAGTTCAAGTCAGCTCTTCCCTTCTTCTGGCTATAACACCATTCATGGAAACTGCATATTAAAAGTACCAATAAATGTCAGTGTGCAATGGAAACAGAAATGATTGATTGTACATTTTTTTCATGAGAAAGTGTTTTAGAACGAAAAGACCGATTATCAAATCATTGGCATAGAAATGGGAATGCAGACAATGGAGTCTTCTGTGAAGAACTTGATTTTTGCTAGCTAAATTGTTTCTATTTTGTTTTCAAAAGGCACAGTTTGATCATAATTAAGTGGCAGCACTGACATTACACCATAGGCAGTGTCTATCTCCAAGTCATCTTCTAGTTTCATGTGAGACACCTGATTTCTCAGTGAACTAAAAGCATAGCTAGTGTGGAGCTGGGGAGGACCAGCTATGTCTAATTAATAAATGAATTTGTTTAACCGCACAGCATAGACTGAGGAAGTCACACTGACTTTGAAGACCCAAGATGTTTCTGTCTGATTGAACCTGGGAATATCTGCAGCCTCCAGCTGACAATTTTCAAAGGGTTCTAACTGATGTAGCTATTGAAGCCATGAGCTGGAATCGATGTGCACAACACAAAGTCAAGACATATAAATCTTTGGTCTTTCGATGAAGAACAGCACCATATTTTCCCAGCAGAAAAACATATGAGGTATGGGTACTGTACTGCTACAGCGAGATCAGAAATACAGGCTTTATTTCTTCTCCCATCCATGGTTGTAATATATGCAGACTGAAGAAAAGAAACTGTTCACACAACAAGAAGGTCAATAGTTCCTCAAGTTTTTTTATCCTTCCACAGTCTGAGTTATAACAAAACAATGAGGGTCATGACTAGACCTCACAATCATCCAACATTTTTCCCCAATAAATTGCTTGATCAATAGAACTGAAAGGTAAAATACTTGCAGGTAACAGTAACTAGGGAATGCAGTATGGCAGTCCTCCTTTTCTCATTCCTAAAGTAGTCTTTTAGAGTCCTGAGGACATTTATGACCATTTGAACCACAGTCTATTTATGGGAAGCCAGGCAGGAGTAAATAGTGTGCTTGCTCTGGGATATTGTGTTTTAGAAGAGACGCACTGAAATCTCTTGGCTGCATTTCAGCCAACATCTCCTCCTTTACAGGCTTGCACTGTTTCTCTGTCCAAGGTGGCACAAAAGAAGAATGGGTTTGACTTTTATAGGAGTTAAGTGCAGGCCTTTCCAACAGATACCTCTTTAAAACCCTGTCTGGATTAGAGACAGGAGAAACTGCTCCTGAATGCAATTTAAATGTCTGTTTAGAGATGTCTGTTTAGAGAGTTTATAACTTGAAAAGGAGAAATACTTTACAGTGTCATATAGCTCCTGCAATGCTGGTCAGGTGGTCATGACAATTTCTTTGGGGTAGCTGTAGAAAAGTACTCAAGGCTGTCTCTTACACTGAGGTATGCCTGTGATTGCAAGATCTGGCAACATTGCTGTAGCACCAAATTGTCACACCACCAAATCGTCACACATATCCCTTGATGGAAGTGAATTGATTCAGGCTGTTGTGGAAGTATCATTGGGACTTCTGCTGTGAACTGTCACTACTACCCTGAATTATTCCTTGAATGAGTATAAGATTTTAGTTATCTAGAAGATCATAACACTTGAAAGCTAATTTTCACAGTCTCCTGCCAATGGTAAAGCATTATTTCATGATGGAATAGGAAGATTGACAAAAAATGTGTGTCAAAAGAGTGCTGAAAATGAGCTTGAGTACAGCAGATGCATTTCACACGGAGAGTGGCTGTATAGGCTGGAGGTCCTTGAAAGACAGGAGAGAGTTTTTGGATGATATTCCATAGGTTTCTTTTTTTAAAGGCAACAGGACAAGCCTTTCTCTTCCCCACAAATCCCAACTCAGAACAAGGTAGAAGATGGGAAATCATTATCTACTGAGAGAAAATGATGTGACCAGCATATCCCAAGGCAATGCTCACATATCAAAAGAAGAGAAGTCTTTAATGTGTTCACATATTGACAGTTGCAGTAAGGAGAAGCTCAGAGCAGACGGTGTCAGAGAGTAGTGCTTTTCTATAATGCGTCTTCAGTGTGTGCCTAGGTAATTTAGGCTGGCAGGAAAAGAGGATGTCTGTCTGCTTGGGACAATGGAAGGTAAAAAAAGCCCTCTTATTTCTTAGCAATTAATCTACAGTTTGATTTAAGCTTTATTCCTTCAATGACTTCAAAAACCATTTTTAAATACATGGTGGGAATTGGCGTGAGATGGCAAAAAGAAATGCAACAGAATATATTTTTAATGTTTAACCCAGAATTAGTCTCACAAAAATGACTGCTTTTCAGCTCAACCTGGAAAGACTATTTGTGAACATGAAGATTCCAAATTTAGAAATAAGTATAGTTGAGTGTACATCACACTACCCAACACAGATCTTATTTCACAGCCCAACAGTTTCAGATTGGCAGCAATGATCTTATTTATTATCATTTTGAAATCAGAGCTTTAAAATTGAAATTTACATTCTCTTAATTAGGTCTCATAGGAAGAGCAAGTTCAGACATTCTTGTTAGCATTTTTCTTTTAAGGTCTAATCAGTAAATAGGGGTTAAATTTATTGGATTGTAAGGCAAGTTCAAAAATTTTTTGGACGAAAAGGATGTATGGAAACATCAAGAGAAATCATGACTAGTAAAGCTAGTCTGTCATTTCCTTCAGTCATAAAGGCTATGAGAAAATGGGATGAAAAGACGTTTTTTTGCTGCAATCAAAACCTTTGGGGAAAAAGGCTTCTGAAAAAGAAAAAAAAAAATCAACAAAAAACCACCTGTCTTGGAGAAATATGGGAACTAAGTTGTACCTTAAAAGAACTGATGTCAATTCCCACATCTTCCTGCAACTTAAGTCGCAGTTCCCAACTGATGAAACTGGATTGGCTATGAAGCGGGTGATAGGAAGAGTGTATTTTTGTCACCCAAGGATAATTTGCAGAACATCCATACAACCTTTTCATGACTGCTGCTGCAACCTCTTTGATTTGATAGCTGTGACCTTGACAATACACAGAATCTCCCTTCATTTATAGGGCATGACCACACCTTTTAGGTGACTATGTCCCAACAATGTCTCTGTCCTGTTTCCAACCAATGCCTAAATCAGAATTAATTAATTTAAGAATAATATTATTCACAGAAAAGATATCGTGTTTATACTAATATTGACAACAATGCTATTTGAATAGTAAATGATTGTGGTACAAAAATACAACTGCTAACCAAAGAGGTTGCCCAGTATTTAACTGAACATATGAGAGTGAAGCTTTATGGTAAGAAACACATCTTACCTAATGTCCTATATTATTGCTGGAAACAAAAGACTGACACATTTCAGCTGTAATGTATTTTCTTCTGGGAAAGCATTCCAAGTGTTACTATACAACATCTAATTTATTTAATTTGTGCAAATGCTCAAAAGTGACATTGTATGTCTCCAAGAAACACTTCTTACATCACCATATTTTCAGAATAAGATGTCATGGGCAATTTTTTTCTGTTTTCACATACAGCAGTGCAGCTGCCACAATCAATGTGTATGTCTTTAAGTTTTATCCACTGGCTAGCATCACTTTCTAACAAGCTGTTCCTTATTTTTTGATGATTTTTTTCTTTGAAACACTGACTCAGGTAACATGTAAAACAAACAAGAGAAAGAGCTTCTGCTAACATAGCAAATACTCAAATATCATATTTGCTATTTCAGCTTCTACTCATCTGAATCCCATCACTTTCTCTGTACATATAACAAGCATACACACATGCAATACATATATACATAAACAGAATTGTCTTTGAATTGTCTTTCTCTATTTATATGTATATGCATGTGTATGTATGTAGTCATAATTTCATAGATATGTTCAAGATGATAACTAGATCCTATTTTTTTTGTCAGATTAAAAGAAATCATTTCTAAAAAGAAATTCCAGAGGAGTAAAAATGTAATTGCAAAGGCTTGTAATAGGAAACGGCCTAAGCTATGTAGTTTTAATTTAGCCTTCCACCTTAAATGGAAATTTTGAGAGAGAAAATTGCCATTTCAAGCAAAGTAACAAACTGTTGGTGTTATTTCTTACGAAGGAAGATACATTTATTGAGTAGCTAAACTTAACTGAAGACAAGGGACAAGAGCTGGCACAATCTGTCAAGAGAACTTTAAAAATCTAAGTCAATTTAATTAGGATGAGCTATGGTACAGTGAAATAATTTTCTGGTCTTTTAGTGTGTCAGCAGATAAGTTTTGCACTGAAGTTCTCTGGTATTTTCACAGCAAGAAAATCATCCTGTAATACAGAGTTTATATCTAGACAAGCTTAAGTAAAGTTCCCAGGAGAACTATGGAACACTTGCAACTGTGTCATTCATAATAAGACTTTCTTGTTGTCTAGGCTTCTTGTATTGTGCTATAAATTAAGAGCCACTGGAGAGTGGATTCTCTGGCTCGGTCAATTTGGAGGTTTTCATGACCTCTTGATTAGATGAGTTCCTTTAGATCCCAAGTCGACAGAGGACACTTATACTATGCACTTGAGAAGTCAACTACTTTTGAACCCCCTTAGGAGCAGTGAGGTGTATTTGCAGACTGTTCTATAGTAATTTTTCCAGGAGTCATACTGAAACATTTTGAAATACAGTTGAAGCAATAACTCTAGTTCAGGACTGTGTTGTTCTTTCTCCAGGGTACTGTGGACTTTATTTAGAATGGAAAGTCAGAATACAGTGGTCTGTAGGTGCTGATTGACAGAAGGTAAGTTGTCAGTGAGAAGTCTTGATGCTGTTCACATTTTCAGAATTAAAATGTCAAAAACAGAGGCTTATACAGAAAACAGATACTACCTACATGAGTAACTTGAACAGTATGATTGCTTTGGTTGTTTAACCTGTAAAGGTTAAGGTCTCCTGTAACAATGGTAGACTACCAGGGATAGATTAGACCTACAAAAATGTCGTTCCTGAAAGTTGAACAGATCTTTCCATATTTTTATTTGACCAATTCATTTACAGCTTCATCTGAGGCTTGACACTACAGAAGTATGTGGGACCTTTAATTTTGACTTTGTTTCTTTGTTGGGCTCTTTGATGGACAAGAACTGTTAAAGGTCATTGCTCTGAAGGACAAGAAGAAATGGAAATGTAAATGCTACCCAGTCAAGTCTGAGACTTTAAAAATTTGCATTTGAGGAGTAATTCATATACTCCTATTACTTTGCAATAAAAAATGCTTGAATTAAGGACCTGAGACAATACGTACGTGACACCCTTTGTGCAACTATTAGAAAGATGTTGTTCCTTCTGCAAAACTTAGTTCTTCTTCTGTGTTAGGTCTGCAAAACTAGGGAGATAGTTACTGCATTAAGAAATATACCCAGAAGGTGCAACTTATTTATCATTCAAGTGAAAGGAAGTGAGAGAAAGTCTAGACATGAGGTTTTTTGACAGTTGAAATATTGTGCTATTAGCACCATCTAAATAAATAATACATACTGTGGAAATGATACTGCAAGTGACTATTGAAAGCATTTCAAACTGAGGTAGTCGGGGAAGAAATGAAAACATTACAGAAATGATAAAAAGGGAAAAGCAGTAACTCAAGGGATATTACTGAAAATAAAGACAGAGCTTTACATATCCAATGGCAAACTTTAATGTGTGCACAACATCCTCATTTGTGGAAAGGACCATACATTTAAATATTTATTCATTTTACCAGCTGGGTAACTGGGGGAAGGAGAAGGTTTTTATGAGCTTTCACTTAAGATGTATATGTATACATAAACTCTGTGTCGATGCCAAACTTTTAAAAAAATGGAAATCCATTTTCCAGCAAGTTTATAATTCACAATTAGTTGCAATGATTGATGTTCTCTTCCACATATTCCTGATAAATTTCACTGTTATTCCATAACTACTGCCCTCATTGTAAATGACATGACATTTTGCAGTAAAAGTGGAAATGTTATGGTGTCTCGTCTTCCCATTTACATGAACTCTTAATTTCATCCTTATAGTGCCCTAGGTGATTACTACAGGCAATTCTGTCTGTCTGTCCAGTCTACAGACAAAAGCAATACAACAATCCCCCTGGAGACAGTGCTTAGTGTAACCTCATGAGATGAATTAGGATCTCAGTCAGCAAAGAAACCAAATTACAACTCCAACCTAAGAAACCAGGTGGAGGTCGTCAGTGGGGCAAAGTGATTACTGTGACATAATTACAATAGCAAGAGATAAATCAATCTGTTTCATTTCCAGTGATGGCAAGACCTTACTCTTTGTATCTATAAGCAAACTGATACACAAAATTAAGTCAGAGGTAAGGGTGGAAAAAGAGAATCTATAGTAGAAGGCAATTGCATTTATAAATGTTTCACAGTTAGCATCTAATTAAGTCATTCAGGGAAATTGTTGTCACAGCTTTGCAAATTTGACTGGGAAATGTCCTACTTTGAATATAAGTCTGTATTCAGAAGTAACAATGCATCTGCTATGAAATGAATTGCATTTAAAGAAACCCATCTCTGTTTAAGTAGGATGGGATAAATGTCATAAGGGGGCATACTCCCTAAGGCAATGTTTGGTTATGAACAGAAAAAAAACTAGTCACTGAAGTATTTTAAGTTAATCTTGAAAAAGGGGGGAAAGCGTGTTCATTTTGCCTTCACTAATATTTCTGCATCTGTTTACTTGCTCAAATCAATGCAGTCTTAAAATCTAGTGGGGGAAATTGATATGTTTAGAAAAAAAATAAATCAGAAAAGAACTTAACATGGTATATTTTTCTTTAATGATGATGGCAGGAGGTCAGTCTTCAAGTTTAAATAGCTGAATATTTTGGTTTTTACACTAGTCATCACCATGACTCTGTGAAGTTGGCAATATGAGAAACAGGGTCGCAAATGAAAACGTATCCATCAAAGCATCTTTTACTTAGAATAAAAAGTGATCATCATTATTAGTAGACAACCACTGGAAGAACACCTCCCTGGCGTGTGTTCCCATAGAATACTTTTCTGTATCAGTAAATATCGATGTGCTATGCTGGTGGGATGTGCATCTTGGTTCCCAGTAGAGAAAAGCATCTGGAGAGTCCATGCTTGAGTGTGTGAGAGCCTGAAGGGCAATAGGTGGAGCACCAGTTGCCCCTCATACTGTGGCAGCCATAGCCAGACAAAGCTTGTGAAAAGAGAACTTAAGGGGGTAAGGAAATTGGAAAAAGCAAGGGGGCGGGGAGGGGAGAGAGAGAGAGAGAGAGCGAGAGAGAGCGAGAGCAAAAGGGACACAGAGATATCTAGGAATCAAAACAGAATAAGGTTTAGGGTATGGGAACTTGGGAAAAGGCTGTGCAAGAAGGGGAAGAGAACATCAAAACATGAAATGAGAGCTAAAAATGAACTTAAATATGTGAAAAGAATCATAGAAAAAGAATGTGAGTGACGCATTTTGGAGTAATAATAATTTTTCAGAATTTACAACCACCACTTCACATTACAGTCACTGATGGGAGGAAGAAAGAGGAAGAAACAAGAAAATCTCCAGGACTGATATCTTAGTTTGGAAATGGGCAGGAGAGATTCATACTGGGAGGAAAGGATCCCTTCTGCTTCAGATGAGATCCACACTGACCACACACCATAATTCACCACTCCTTATAAATCAAGCCAAGACAAATTCCTCTTTAGTATTTAAAGACAGCATCTCCCTCAAGGCTCAACCTTATTTGGTTGCCCATCTGCTGATAAAATGTGCCTTGACACCTTATACATACAGTCTCCATAAATGTCAGTCACATCTCCGACCTCTGTCAGTGTTTTTACAGGGCTGATTAAAATATAAATCCTCCTACACACTATTATACCTCATGTTTAGAGCAGTTTGCATGTTGGTAACACTGACAAAGAAAAGTAGTGTCTGTCATAAATGTATGTGTAACCAGGACTAGAGTTACTACCCTCAGAGTGTTGGTTTGGCTTCCTTACCATCCCAGGAAACCTCTTTTAGCTATTACTGGTATATGTCCTTGTTTCCCTCAAGCTGTGTAATCATTTGATTACCATGCTGAGTATCTGACAGTTTCTGGTGACTTTGTCAGCATAGTACACTGGTCCATTAATTTTAAACTGAGGACTAGGAGTATGCAGAAGAAAACAATTTACCTATATCTGGAATAACCAATTTTGTTAGCATCACAGTCGTTGAATGACAGCACTAGTACTATTCTTTGCCTCCACAACTCACCAACCATGTAACTAAACTTAGGCAATCATTGAACCTCTGAATTTTTTTGAGTTGCAATCGGTATTGCCATTCCAATGAGGGCATCAAAAACTTTAAAAAGGTGAGCAGACCTTTCACCACCCACAGAAGTGGCCCTGAACCAGATCCAAATGCTGCTCAAACTAGGCTACTTAACAATTTAATTACAAGTTCTGCAGTGTCTCTGGCACCTGCATTATAGCTTTCTTGTACCAAATCTTATCCCTGTTGTGTAGAGCCCACATTCATGAAAACAGCTATTTGCCTGATGAGATTGTGTTAAGGAAAAACCTTGCTCCAAAGTCAATATATTTAAGAAAGTGCCAAACATTTCAGCAATAATTGTGTGTGCAGCTGTGAAGATGTAGGCATATGGTTTAATATAAATATCTGTTGGGATACACAGCTGGCAAAGTGCTTTGGGAATCATGGGTTTAGGAGGTTAAATCTCTTATGGATTTAGGATTAAAAATACTGACAATTTTAGCAACAGCCTAGATGAGTCCTTATTTTGCTGTAGCCTGTATCTGTGAGATGCTGAGGGCTCCTCGTTCTGACTTTCATAAGGATTGTGGATTCTGGGCATACCTGCAATAATTTGACTCTAACTGCACAATAGATTCTGTACTCACAGCTGTCTGATCCCTCTAATATGTCCATTCCTTTCTGTTCCCTGGGAAAGTTTGCAAGAAAATTAGAGATACATCTAATGGCAAAGCACTTTAACTGAAAAGAGTGAAAGGGTAAGGACCTTTTCCCCTGATGAACAGGGCTCAAGTTATACAGTTACTCTCTTTCCTTGAATTCTGTGTACAACTCAGACTTACCATTCTTTATCTCATTCAGATGAACTTATCTCAAAGCCAGTGTGCTATGTCATTTAAAATATTGCTTATTTAGCCCAAATGTCATCTCCTGAATAGAATTTTGTGTCTATTCTTAAAGACACAGCAGACATGAGGGCACCTGCCAGCATGAGGCAACTTAAAGAACTGTTGATTTAATTTTTCATCCTCCAAAAGTTTGCTAAAAGTCATCACTCATTGGAATTGGCCCACTGACCTCTCTGGACCGCTCACCTGAATAATGAGTTAAGTCGGCAGATCTTTTAGAAAAACCCAATAGCTGTGAACTTTAAATACCCTTTAAATAATATTTTACTGAGAAAGAATAAAAACTTTCAGAATAACCAGAAATATTTCTACTCTCTCCCCACCCCCATGTTATCTCATTTTTCTTTGTAAAGGCAGAGTGTTTAGTTTCCTTGAAATTGTTCTCTTTAGAAGTGTAGCACATTTCTTGGGAAATAAAAAAAAAAAAAAAAGGTCAGCTAAAGGAATAGCAATTTGTCTGTGGCATTTCAGCAAATGTGGCAGTTTTCTCCTGTGCCACCAGTTTATTTCAGTTGTGGGAATACAACCAACCAATACGTTTCTGAAACAGGAGTGAAAAAAAGGTCCATAAAACAAAATCCATCTGTAAGCACAGAATCAATCAGTGCTGCTGTAGTCAAAAAAGACAGATTTTGCTCATAGTTAAAGAAAGTGTGTCAGATTATTACAGACCCAGAAGTTAAGTGTGCTAAAGGCAAAATCCGAGATCAGTGTGATTATTTCTGTGAGAGTTTAACACATACTATAACGAAAAGTTTTCATAGCACAGTTTTATTAAAGGGATTCACTCTAATGTGAAACACAAGTACATATGTGACACTATTATGTTAATGAAGGAGATGGATCCTTCCCTTGCACCTGGTGTTTTGCTGAAGGGTTGGGATTGCTGAGTGAGCTATCACCTCTTCTAAAACCTGCTTATCATGTCGTGGTTTCATAGATCATCTAGACTCATCTCTGAACAGAGTCATACCACCCTTGTATGCTTAGATGGTTTAAGGATGAGGATAGGTAGTTGTTAATTGTGACTCATCTATCTGTGAATTGATTTTGCTGTAAGAAGGTATTGGCCTTACAAGAGGTGCTTCTCTAGAGTGTGCAACACTGAAGGTGAGATTCAGATGCCTAAAAACAGTCTTCTTCTACCATGTGAGACGCTCTGTTGTGTGACCTGAGATCTTCCCTACATGTGACTGACCTATCTTCTTTGTGCTGCTTCATCCTTCTGACATGGAGTGCCTTCTATAGGAGTGGGCCCAAACCAGCATTCAAAAAGTGTAGTATCGGTGACACCTAAGTGGAACTAATAAATACCCAAGAAAAAATTGAAATAGCCACACTGAACATCATCCTTTAGCTGCTGTTTTTTTGTTCTTTCTTCCATCTCTATGGTCTTTAAATAATCTGCGATCTGTCAGGACTGTAAACATGCTGATAATAATTATCAGCATGTGCTGACTCTTTGTGGACACACAAAGTCTCAGTGACCTAAATTAGTAAAAATTTTCAAAAAGGAAACTTATTTTCTTTGTGTAACTTCAGTAGAGCTATTGAAGGTGGAAACAACTTCCCTTTGTTTCTTTAACCTTACGTTAACCTTCTCTTGAGGCCCTTAGGAATAAACAAAAAGACATACTATTGACTTCATTGGCAAATGTCACCATTAAAATTCAACTAGAAGTTTTAAAATAAGGACTGGGTTTTTCTCATGTCCTACACTGCAATGCTGATTTCCAAGACTGAGTATCCGAAAAGAGGGTATTAGGAGGACGGATCCAGGCTCTTCTCAGTGGTGCCAAGCAATAGTGCAAGAGGGAACAGGCAGAAACTGTTGCACAGGAAGTTTCACCTGAACATGAGGAATAACTTTACGGTGAGCACTGGAGCAGGCTGCCCAGAGAGGCTCTGGAATCTCCCTCACTGTAGATATTCATGAACCGTCTGGACACAATCCTATGCCATGTGCTCTAGGATGACCCTGCTTGAGCAGGGAAGTTAGACCAGATGACCCACTGTGGTTCCTTCAAACCTTACCCGTTCTCATTCTGTGACTAAACATTTGGAACGTGTTGTTGGTGGACCAGCCTTCGGTCCTGGAAAGTAAAGTACAGAAAGTCATTATTTTTACCACTATTTCATCAGAGCATCTCAACAGACCTGGATGACTCCTGTAGTAAGCTAATTATCCCACTGTTCAGACAACTGGATTTTTCCACTGTGAAAGACCTCATTGCACTCTGTTTCATCCAATGTTTTCAAATAATACCTAGATCTCCCACAAAAAGTTAAAAAAGAAGAGTGATCTGTAAAAATGGAGCTCCCTGTTAAAATGTCATAATAGTCAGAGCCATATCATCTCTCTCAATTGGAAATTGACATAATGTTCAAGCTTGGTGCAAATTGCTACATGGAATGTCAATGCATGCAGGGTAGTGGAGAATCTGGCCCAGTCTGCTTTAGGTACAAGACACATAATAGTAAAACTGAGATTGATTCCTTATGTCTTGAAATCCAACCTTTTTATAATCAACACTGCACTGAAGACAGCATTGCAATCAATCATGGTAGCTGATACTCCTAAAGCTTTGCTCTCATGGACAATTCTTAGACATTTCCACTGTTCTATTGAAACTGATGGGATGGTTTTGCTGAGCAAAACTTGGCAGGAACAGGCCCCTGATTTTCATTTGGATTTTCTCCTGGGAGTAAAATGCAAGCAAACAAACAAATAAACCCCATGAAAAACACATTAATTCCTTTTGGTTTACACTTAGTACTGCTTAAAATGCTTTGAAGTGCTTGATGCTTCTAGAAGAACTGTATAATAAATTTATAAGTAAATGCACCTAAAACTGTGTTGCACACGTAAAGAGGAAATAATTAATAGCTGTTAGTTCTTACTGTTTTGTCCTTCCTTCCTTCAAAATGGTGACTAGAAAGGGTAACTAGAAAGTAAGATGTACCATCAGACAAATGCTGCTTGATCTCATGATCAAGATAGTGTTTTGACCCACTGAGATGTGTGTTATAAAGTGGTTACAACAGTTGTGCCAATAACTTCTCTCTGACTCCAATGTATAATCATAGGAAAACCTTATGGTCATTGTTCATAGTAGACTACTCTTGTCCTTGTAGAGTGTACATGGAAAGTTAGGTCAGTGATGGCAGAACCACACATATAGTTTAGAGGTATTTTGTTATGGCTATCCTTTGAAAGTTGCCTCCCCCTGTTTTGGGTCACCTAATTCTATGCCCTTTTTTTCAGCAAGACCTCCACACACTAGCCAGTGCTGACATTAGAGCAACATTCATGTTGTTTGGTCTGGGTGCCATCCAAAATTCTCCATCAGCATCCAGACCTGTTTTGGCTTACGCCTACAGGGAAAATACGGAAATGCCACAGGCTTAAGAGGCTAATTCCCCAATTCCTGCATGGATACTCTCCGTGCTACTGCACTGGATCCCACCTGCTCAGCTTGCAGTTTCTCAGGTTTCCCATGACTTTGCACTGTTTTGATTTTCTATGGAGTTTTTTGTATATTACCTGGGCAGAGACTAATTTTTGATTACTTTTTTTAGGGAAATGAAATTTTAGAGCATGTGAGTTCCCTGCCCTAGGCCAGTGTAGCCCTTTCTCCTTGCCATCTTCCAGTTCAACGTTACCTTCAACTCATAGGCACTCTCAGTCCATTGGTGCACTTAAAAAAAAGGGCACTTAAAATCTAGAGTCAATAACACATGTACACACACAGTCTGTAGAGTGGAAAAAAAGAATTTGCTGGTAATGATGTTTAAAGACAGCTATTCTTCCAAGGCTCCAGACAGCCTGATGGCTTGTCTGGCCCAAATTATGAAGGTTATCTCTATCCTCCCTGGTCACTCAGCAAGCAGAGTCCAACCTCCCCTACAGCAGTCTTTTCAAAGCAGCTTCCACATGTCAGCCAGAATTCATAAATTGCATGTTGTTGGATTATCCCAATCATCACATTTCATGCCCCTTTAGGCTGATACCCTCAAGGCAGATGTGCATGGATACCAACCTTAGCTGTCATACCTGCTGCAACAGAATCTGTGGTCCACCACAGAAGATGGTTGTCTTTGCCACAGTACTCTTGTACAGTGCAAAAAGCAGTACAGCCACATCCAGACCACATGGGCTGCTGCAGGCAGGCTTTTTCTCCTTTCCCGTGTGGTTGCTTATCCTGAAGCAAAATCCTGCCTTGTTTTTGATCAGTGGGCTCACTGTTTGTGAAAAATGTTAAGCAGAAGATTTGCTCTCAGGAATTTAAATTTGGTTTTCTGAAATGCCTCACATTAAGCCTTGTTGCACTTCTGGAGGTGCTGAGCACCTAGGAGATCTAGCCATATTCTTATGCCCAGCTAGTAGTACAGGATTATTACTACTTCTTTAGTAATGTTGGCTTATCTAGAGAAGAAGGAGGAGAATATCAAGAGTATATTATATTTATGATTTGCAGTTAATTATATTTTGAAGATTTATCATTGTTTTCTAAATGCTCTTATTATCCGATCTTTCTATGCCTTTTGTTCCTCTGCAGACTCATGTCTGACAAAAACAACAACCCTACACATGAATTCTTTGAAGGAAAATATAACTCCATAGCTAAGGGTAGAGCAACATGGTGAATTTAAACCAAATCTTTACAAAAATGCCTGAAGCATGCACAGGCAGTGTTGGGGGAATTAACTGAAAACAAAAGGAGCAAACTGATACAGCCACATTTGGTTCTACTGTTACACTTTTCTCAAATTCATAGACTCCCTGCTGGTGTAAACAGCACTAATTCCATTTTTACCATTTTTAGCTAAAGATCAGCTCCAAATTTTTTGACTGCAGTGTATGTTCTCATACAAGGAGCAGCTTTGCACTATTTTACCTAGGACTGTGGAAGTGATAAAGGAGGACATTTCCTACAATGCACTATTTGTATAGCTAGGATAATCTCAAGTCTTCTCAGGCTTTCAAGGTTTTCAGACACCAAGTAGAATATATTTAGATTTATACTTATTCAAAAATCAAAATGCCCTCAAGTACTAATGGCTTAATTTATATTTCATAGAATAAAAAATGTTAGAGTGGGATTTTCTGAGCTGAGTAAACCTTTATCAGCTGTTCTTACGCTTTTGGCATTCTTCCTTCTCATCTCTTTCCCTCAGGGATGCAATAAAAGTAGCTAATGTTCATTTTCTTCCCCAGTTTTTGTATCCACTGCTTCTGTTCAACTTTTATCTGGCAATGCAGCTTCCATGGTAGCCAGCATAGGATTTTGATTTCTGCTAGCTCTTTTCCTGGATGCTGCTAATCATGCTCTCTCCCTTGCTGTAGGTCTCATCAGATGACGTTGTGCCACCATAGGTTATGTCCTGACTAACAATGCAAGGCTTGGTTCAAAGGCAAAGGTTTCTCTTTCATTGGGACAGCTATTTACCAAGGCATGACAGGATACAACTACACTCCAGTGGTACTGAGACAGAGACTGACTCTCTCAGCTACTCCTCACCTCCTTCTGCTATTCCTTCCCCTAAGCTCCTTGCAATGTGCCAGAATGTTATGAGGCAGAGGCAACATGGATAAGCTGATATGGTCCAGAAAAGTTTTTTTATGTCTGAGAAGGAAGTGGGAAGTCACAGAACATCAGCAGAAAACAGCCTGGATTTGCGTCTTGCAAAAAAGTCAGCCTGGGATGTCAGGTTAATTTTATGAAATTTATCTGTATTTTGCCTAAAATAATAGTTTGGTGTGACCCTGATCTTGTCTATGTGGTCTCCTTCCATATTACATTCATGTTGGCTGCGCACATCCTTCTGTGTCTGAGAGCATGACTGAGCTTCTGGGCATAGGTGCCAAGCCAGGCAACATCCCGGCATGACTCCTTTTCCTCTGTGCACTACTTTCTGCACAAAGTTGAGCACATGGACAGAAGCTGCAGAATTCCCCAGGTGATAAATAACCTCTGCCTCCAAGCACAACCACTGCATGAACATGCCAATTACCTTCCTGCCCCTCACATTACATGTACTCTGCTCTCCTTGGTTTACTCAGCTCCACCTGGGTGATATGGTGGACACCCTGTACATAATCCAGGTCTTTGTGTTGTTTTCATGTGAGTTTAGACTCAGACTGAAATAAAGGCTTCTGTCCCTTTTCAGTTTACCTTTTGCCCTTCTTCATATTGTTAGCCACATTGTCTTTGATAAGAACTGGAATAAAAAATCCTGAAATCCTATTTTTTCTTGCTCTAGGAAACTGGAAATCAACACTTAGGAGGTCGTTGATTTTCTTTTTTTTTTTTTCTCTCTCTCTCTGAAAATCTAGAGGAACAGCCCTGGGATGTTTCAAATCTGGTTTCTTGTAGAGATTACTTCATTTTCTGATGGTGAAGCACATTGTTCCTTGCCGATTAAACTTGTATAGGGCAATGTTTAATGTAAAAACGATCTTAAAGTCATTTGCGACTGCAGAGAGTTGCAATGCAGTACACTAACTCAGAGGTATACTAATGTATGACTTTATGATAGGCTGTGCTGGGCTAATGTTTCCCTGTTGCTGAAAAGGAGAATCTGAAATCCCTTCCCATGCTCTGTTCCTCCCTTACCCAGTTCTCTGCTGACACTGTTGTACTTGGAGTAAACCCATTCTGATCACTGTCTCAGAGATGTATCACCTACGTTATATGCTGAGAAAGTTTTCTGCCATTTACTGTGTTGAACCTCCTGTTATGCACTTAGATGAGACCCAACTCTGGCCCAAGATGTGCCACTAAAATCATAGCTGTGATGAGGAGGTGGGAGGGGACAACCAGACTGTCCTTTTTGGCAAAGTCAAACTGATAATTCACCTCATGTCTTATCATGAAACCATGCCCTATTAGGCACGTCCCAGACATTTCAGTAATTGCCCAACAGTTATGGCACTCAGATCTGGAAGGCACCAGCACAACAACACATTTCAGCACTTTAGAGCAAATGGTACATTCCATATTTGCAGCTTTCTTTTCCTGTCATACTTACGTGACTCATCTCCATCAAGCATACTTGCAACACACACGCAATCTTGTAAGACACCACCACAGTCATCCAGAATCAGGAGACGGAAACAATCTCCTTTAGATCACTTAGGACTTACTGTCACAACACCTTGATGGTGATAGAAAGGCAGCCTAAACAGACCTGCTGCCAGATCAGTTAACCTGGGTGCTAGTACAAGTGCTCTATAAGCCGTGAATGAAATTTTCCAGTACGTTCAAAATGGACAGAGTGGTAAAGCAAGCCAAACTGCCTGATGACTTCCTGCCAGATCAAAGCATGGGGAGATAAAGACTTGCTGAAAAAATACTGGACTCAGCAGCGAGAGACTTTTATGCCCACCTCACTTGTTTGTGCTGCTGTTTCTGCATGTTTCAGAGAGGCATTTTGCTAGCTGTCACCTGCTCCAGGACAGCTCTTTCCTTGGTATTAGTTTAGCACTTACTTTCTTAATGTCCTTCTCTTTTACTTCTTAGATGTTTTAATATGTCCACTCAATGGCAATTATTTTGAAAACAGGTTTTTTTGCTTCCTCAGATTTCAATAGGTAGTGAGAACCTTTAAAACTCCCCAAAGGCAAATAAGAAAGTGAAAAGCCAGTTTAAGGTTTTCTTTAAGTAACTCATGAGCTACCAGTTGGATTGCCCTAACTCAACTTTGGGTTTTTTCAGCAGGAACAGGCAGTTTTACACGTGCTGATGGGCTGTCCAGTGTCAGACTTCATCTGTATTGTTTTCAATCTGCAAGATCAGGCTATGTGGATAGCAAAGCCCACTGTTATGGGACAGTGAGTGAGACTGAGCTTCTGAATGGATCTGCCTAAAACCTTCCTTACCTTGTACACCTCAAACAACCCCGCAGTAGAATATATTTTCAACTCAATAACTCAGGTTTTGTTGAAGTACATCAAGATTAATTTCTTTGTTTTCTTTTAGACACAGAAAAAACAAACACAACGGCTTTATAGAGAGTTTTCTCCCTTCCCAGTTTATCATGGGTTACAAAACTTTATGTAATCCTAATTTGCTAATAAATACTATTGTGAATTGTGTTTCTCCTTCAGCAGACACAAGCAATGTATTATTGCTGATACAGAAATTAAAAACATTATCACTTGCCATCAGCTTTTCCCGTTTAAGGAGAAACAGCTTATTCAGAATAATGCATTCAGAATTCCAGTGGCCTGGAAACTTTGAGGGTGATACAGCTTGACCTTGAGGTTTGGGTTCCGTAATGACATTGCAGAAGTTCCTGCTGATTCTGTGTAACTTGAAAACCTACAAGTCAATATTTACAGGTGCAAAAGCTGTATGTGCCAGGTAGCATTTGTGAGTTTTTTACATACTATACTGGAATTAACACTGGCTTGATTAATTCTGTATTGCATACCAAAGTTAGTATAGATGCAAATCAGTAGTAACTATATAGAAATTAGGTTTACCTGGCTGTAAATGAGAACAGACTATAACCATTATCATAAAAATTCTGCTCCTCTCTTCCATGAATTTTCTGTGAATCAAGAAATTGATTGCTCTAATCAATGGGGTAAAAATCTTGCACCTGTGACATTGAGATGTACATGCTTAATTCTGGCAGTCTAGCACACATAAAAATCACTGTCTGAAAGACGGGCTGTGTCTGTACCTTTGCACTATAAAATGATTGGAGTTTTGTGAGAAAGGAGAGTGAGGGGATAGTTATGTCTTCAGAAATCAGTTTTATCTAAGCTAGTGTGGTGTCACTCACAAGGCAGAGGCTGTTTGCATGCATGACATGTGTTTCTATATCTCAGATCATTCAGATTTCTATTCATTGTAAAACTGATATTGATTCTCGTGTGTTAGTAATACTGACACTGGGATAATTCTGACATCATTATAAAACATACACTGATACTTACTTCCTTAGAGTAACCTTTCTGGTCAATCAGTCATGCATGGAGAGAGCTAGAGAATGAAGAGACAGAGGAAAAAACACCATTTTGACTTGCTAGCACCAGTCAGTACCCACTCCACACTGACTGCCAAAGGGTACAGTATGACATATTAGATGTCTTATTATTTTCAGGCAGTAAGCAAGATACCAGTGTATAAAAGTTGTAGTTGATACAGATGGAGAGTAGCTTCCACGCAAAAAATAATGTACCCTCGTATACCATCCTCACCTCCTAATATATTAAATGATCATTTCATTCCAATGGTGTATTTCAAGCGAAATGTTCCACATCCCAGAGAAAATGAGAGCTGTTTCTTTAAGAACCTGCTGCTACTGGAGGTCAATGGTTTTACTATTACTCATTAAAAGTTAAATATAGTTATTGACAGGCAAGCCACAGAAATTGGTTTATGTCAATGAAGAATGGCAAATAGATACATGTACCAGGGAAAGAGCCCTGGAGGAAAAGTTCTTTGCACAGTAAAATTAGATTCACAGGTCAAAGATGATTTGTTAGTTCTTTCCAGGTTGTAGAACTGTAATTTATGGGAGAGCTCTCCCAGACTCTTTACCTGCACTACAAAAAAAGAATTTTTTTTATTAAAATGTAAGTTGCATGTCGTCACAAGCGACAACCCACAGATCTGACTGAATTAATATAATCCCCTGAGAACAGAGCCCTCCTATCATTCTAAAGGTAATAGGCATTCTTTGAACCTTTTGTTTCCATTCTTCTCGGTGAAGCCTTCTTTTAGCAAGCCCAGATAGCTAAAGGGCTGGATAGTTTGTACAAAGATGTCAAATGTCAGCTATTCAGGTTGCCTTCATGATGTAAACACATTTCCACTGCCTACATGTAATTTCCAGAAACAAGCTTTTCAAAAACAGCAACCTCAGCTAGTACAAAGCAGGGAAGCTCTACCTACAGCAGATACCTGCAGCTCTGCCACAAGCCATGTTCTACCCTACTGTGGTGGTACAGACATGCCTTCTGTGGGAGTTTAGTGAGGGGGTTTAAGACCCCCATGGTCTCGAAGTAAGGGTGTTTGTGATGGGAAAGAAGGTACTGACTGAAAGCCCCAATAGCGCTGACAGATCAGCTCTTGCCTTGGGACCAGTTCTCTGGCATTGCAAGCAACGCAGCTCACCAATCTCCTGGATAACCTCTCCAGGGCAAAAGTAGACAGATGAAGAAAGTCTTTCGTAAGGGTGAACTTCCACACCAAGTTATGCTAACTGTGGGATGTTGCAACTAATAGTCCCTGCTTTTTATACCAACAAGATACTGAAAGTCATGGCTGTTACTGTACATGCCCTTCAGTGACTCCTGAGCCCATCTGCATTGGGGCTCCTTTAGGAACAAGAGATGCCAGACAGGGCTGGTCTTTAATTTAAACACAAGGTGATGTTTACCACCCACTGCCTCAACCACTCTGAGCAAGAGGGAGGCAGGAGCAATGAAGGACAGGAATACCAATATTTTCAAGACTACTGCTACAGAGACAAGTCAAAGCCTCAGAAGGAGCTTTTGTCTCAACACTTCATGTTTTATGACTTCCTAATAAACTTGTCAAGGCCCTAACATTATTTGTCTTTGATTAAGAGTAATTAAATACAGTACCTGTTTTGGAGATTAACAACAGGACATCTGTGTGTGAAAACATCCCCTGGAAAATGTTAGCAGCTTGCACAATGGTGTCATGAAGCGTTGCAGAGTGCTAACATGTTTTAGATAGACCTGTCAATAAGACAACTCTCCATTGTGACTGGTTTTTTAATAGGCTTCTGTTAATTGCTCTTGTTTTGTCTCCATTTCAATCTTTTTTACAAGGTGTCCTCGTGCCTCTGAATGGTGATATCAAACAACAGTCCTTAAAGTCAGTCACACTGGGGCTCTGCTGAGCAGACTACCAGGTGTTGACTGCATTCCTCATGGGGACAAAGTCAGATTCACATGTTCTGCTTAATTTTTTTCACCCTTTTTTTCATCTGCTTTATGGATGATTCTGTGGTTATTGGAGATGTACCAAGATCTGGACAAAGCCACAGCTGTCTGGGGAACAGGGCTGCTGGCAAATTGAAGGGAATTGATGGGTTTCCTCCCAGTTGTTACTTTTGCTGTTGTGTTGTGCATGTGTGTAGGTGAGTGTATCGGTGATCACATGTGAGAAAGAGAGATGGTCTGATGGAAGGAAATCTTTCAGAACACTTCCCTCTTTTACTTAGGAAGAGGGATTATTTTATCTGATTTTTTATCAAAGGTGATATCAGAAGTAATGAAAGAATAAACAATTTTAAGGTTTCAGAGAACAAGGATTCTAAAGAATAGGATTCTGAAGAATTGTAAAGAAATGATCTGTCTTGGAGATTTAGCTTTTTTAAATCCTTTAGATCCCTTTGCCAAATACAGTAATATTCTATTATAAATCATCCTGTTAATTGACACGTGGTATTCCATTTTTCCTTTAATGATGTAAGCAGGTACAAAAAGGCAGTGATGTGTATTTATTAAACTGTTACCTTTCCAGTTACTGAATCGCTTAGCCCAAATGTTTTCTTTTGTAAATACAGTCATTAAATATATGAAATTATTGATCTAAACTGCTTTCCTGGGAGCCTGTTTCTTATAAAGAGCAGAGTCGGGTCTTTTTTGGCTGAAAAATAGGCTAGATTTCATAATAAAACTTTCATCATAAAAACAAAAAATAAAAACTCTGAACAACAATAACCTCCCTATGATACATCAATGACTAAGTCTTTGAGAGCTGGCTTTTATTTTCCTTACAGGGGAAGAGAGTAGGAAGGATGCAGTTTTTTGTAAGGGACTCCTTTTTGAAGAAATCACATTAAAAAAGCTGCTGAAGGGATCTCTTGCTGCTATAATTTGTAGAAAGGAGCTCTCATAATTATAGTCAGAGTTTATTGTATCTCTCCCTCTCTACCCCCCCTTCCCAGCCACCCCTCCTCCCCTCCTCCCCCCCTCGCCCCATGTGTGTGTATGCAGAGAGCTAGAGAAAGCTGGCAGCACTACCTGAATAGCTACTGAAGGAGTGAGACTTCTCAATTCCTGCTTCATTACTGGGTAGCAGCTATTCCAGTGTGTGCGAGCGCCTAGCGGCATCCTCCCATCGAAAAGCCCTTGGTAAGTCCCCTTAGCCGGCAGAGCTGCGGATTAACTCAGCAAAAGGCAGGCGGGGGGTGGCAGGGAGCTGTGGGGACACTCAGAGCCCGTGTGCAGATAAGATCTATTAGATTTCAAGGATTTTCTGTAATAAATGTGTAAAATCTTCCGTGGATTGCTGGGATGTGAAGGCAATCACAAGGAATGTTTTGAGTGCTCAAGAGAAATGCTAAGTACATTCAGGAGTGCCTGAAACAGAAGGGAATTTTTCTAACAGAGATGAGATTAGTAAATGCTTCTCATAACCGCAAGAAGAATTGTTTTCTGTTGTTTTGTTCTGTTTACCGCTATCATTTTTCTCTTGTTTTCCTTCCCCCCTGCCTTTATTGTGTCGATTGTGTTAATAGGCTCAGAAAGAATAAACTGTGTCTTCCTGTAGACTGCTGGCATATGAAACGTAGAACTTTTATCAGAAGAGGGATGAGAGCTGAAGCCATAGAGAAGATAATGTGTGCTTTTTATTTGAATTTACATTCTTGTCAGTGTTTCTGGTGTAGATTGTGTACACTTACCATGCCCAGAAAAAGTCTGAAAATCTGGGAGATGCACATTTACTGCTCAAGACGCCTATATTTGTGCTTGTATCACATGTTTTATTAGTCATACACCTGAAAAGTGACACTCTCCAAGTAGCTCCTTTTAGTATATGTAGCAAAAAGCACTCCCAGACAGACACTCTTCTTGTTTACCTTGATCCTTGAGTCAGGTTCATTGGATTCAGCAGAAAATTATAGAGGCCACCTCAGAGGTTAGGTCACAACTCTCCTTGTCCCAACTGATCAGTGGAATTTGAAACAAGAGGCTGCAATGGTTCTGTTATCTAAGGGTCCCAGTACCCTGGACCTGCCTGTGTTTTGATTGGAAAAATATGAACAAGCTACTCCAGGGACAGGCCGGAGGTTATGGTGTAGCAATACAGAGCATTAACAGAACTGCCTCTCACTGAACCCCAGCTACTCCCCTGATGGATAAATCCAATCTAGAAGAGAAGACTGTTTCACGAACAGGGCGTTGGGCCACTGGCTCCTCTGTTGCTGTCAGTCCAGTCCACACCTCTGTTGGCTACAGCTGTCTGTCAGATCATATATAGGTGACACAGCTGTATTTATAACTATGAGGTGGAAAGCTGCTCTTTATATTTAGAAAACACACATTCATGATGTGAAACCGCTGCTCAGTGTCCCTAGACATGCTGCTGAGCAAACACGATAGCTCAAAGGATTAGGTTTTAGGTCTGCAACAGTTGCTTTCCAGTTAGTGTGAGTAAATTTACATCTCTTCTACAGGTCAAAAGGACGATACTGACATTTTTCTCCCCTTTCAAAAGACTTCAGTGTTTATTAAGGGACAACTTTCAAGCAAATATTAAAACAGAGATCAGGTTTGCAGCCAAGCACAGAGTAGGTATTGCTTCCTGAAACTCAGTCATTTGATGTTATGTCGACAGGGGAGTCATGGTAAGAAGGGGTGCAGATGACTATAGGTTTGATAAGTGAGTTTATATAACATCAAACAATGAAAATTACAAGTAGCAATATGTCTGGTGTTCCAGGTTCTCAGTCATCATTACTTCATCAATAAATTAAAATGTCAAAATTGCATCATTATCTGGGATGTTTAGTGCATTAATACTGTGGTGCAATATAGAGACTAATAATATCCAGGGGGAAAAAAAAAAAGCTATAAGCAAAAAATATGTTTAGAGTTTTGTTGCTAGGGTGTTTTTTTGTGTGTATTTGTGCCCATCAACTACATAACTTGTTGCTAGAATACTTTTGAATACAACTGAGTGCTGTCTTTTCAAAGTTTGTTTTGCTTTTGTCATCTGCATGAATATATGAAAAAGGAGAAACACCTCAACGAGAAGAATTCCAGTGCAAAGAGGAGCACGAACAGGTAGCTCTATTCAGCTCTGTGCCACATCAAATTCAGCCTTAACCACACTCATTTTAGTAACTGGACTCTGCTGTCATCTGTTTGCTATTAGCGTGGCAGGATGTTCTCAAAGCATCTTAATACCAGGTCATGATGGTAGAAAAATGCTGGGGGGTGTTCATCAGGGGCCAGATGCCATGACCTTTCAGTCTATTGGAAGTGTGCTCTGTGAGGATGATGCAACCCAGCACAAGAAAAAGAAGCTAGGAAAGCCTCTTCACTGATAGGCAGAATCTATGTTTATCATGGGTAGTGTATGCTCTTCAGAGCTTCACCCATGTCACAAGAAGTCTGCCTCCCCTCCCTTCTCAGGCGAATGCGATGTGGCAGGAGCCATTTGTGACCTCCTATAGAAAGGACTACATGCATCTGAAAGATGACACTACCCTACTTGTGATTGTGTACTCGCACATCCATATAGCAGTAGATACCCTGGTAAGCGGTGGACAGATGTTGCTTGTTCTTGGGCTGATCTGACTGTTATCATGTAGTCAGCACATGTTTCCAGGCAGTGTCTTGCTCTGTCCACCCTACCAGCCCCAGGGGAATTATTTCTGTATGACGACCAGGCACAATCCTAAGATCTTGCTGATAAAAACATCTTCAGACCTTTCCAGTGTAAGCCAGGGAGATCTAAACATACGTTCAAGCCAACCTGGGTTTTCATCAAAAATTCTCTCTGTAACTTCTCTGACTTGAAATGAACTCTCCTCCCTGCCCCCCCATCAAAGATTACAATTCATGAGGCAGAAAATGCCAGACACTCAAGCACTGGCAGTGTTCTTTTAAATTATATTTCTAGTTTATCATCCTTATATATGTGAAAGTTTTCTATTTCCCATATCTATTTTTCTATATAGCAAAAAGTATCAATCCAGACATTTCAATACCTATCACTAAAGCATAAAAGTCCAGATATCCTTGTCTACTGAATAAATAGGGCTTTACCTCATGCCAGGAGTAGCTATTGTTTGCATAACTTGACTAGAGTTCTGATATAAGAAGAGCAAAGAAGGCAGAGACTAGTGTAATTCACAGTTTATTGCCTTAAAAGCCCTCACTGTTGTACTCGGGCATCTTTCAACTTTCCTCTTTTCCTGTGAAATACCTGTAGATATGACCTAGACTGAAGTTCTTTGGAACAGGTACCACATCTCCACTCATTACACACTTTTATGTCTACCATGCTACATGGAAATATGAAATATTAACCACAGCTAGACTATTAGAGTGTATAGAAAGCTAATACAATCTCCTGATCATAACTGCTCCTTTTTGTGTAACTCCTTGCACCTTAGCAGGGTTAAAAGGAGAGAAACCTATTCAAACCACCTGTCAATATCTTTTTGTTTCTGGTCCTGGAGAAAGGACTCAAAATCAAAACATCTGCTACTTCTTTCTACTAAAGGGCAGTGGTAAGGACGAAAGGACCTTGAAAAGGAATAATCTTGCAGTATCAGGGAAATTGTGAAGGAACAATAAGGAGATTTTTTAGCGTGGCATTATTGTGATTAGAATGACTTACAAATTGTTTTTGTCATTGCTAGGAAAGAGTGGAAATGACATTTAGTAGCATATGAATTCCCCAATAATTGGTGCCCCATAATATAAATTAGATTAGAGGCAGTTTACCAAGTCCCAATACAGCAAGTTTTCCTTTCACTGTTCTCTCTAAGGAAGATAATCTACGATGCATATTTTAGAAGACAATTGCAGCATAGGAAAGCTGCAAATCTAAATGAAAAAAAAAATAAATTACTTCAATGGAACTTTGTAGTTCAAATTCCTTGCTGGTTTAAAGAAAAATATCTGTATCAAAAAATGATACTGAGTTTGAGTGTTTCCTTTACTGTGTTTTTGTGTTAATTCTGCTAAATGATTAGAGAGGAGAGGAGAGCAGGACAGGTAACTAGGTAATACAAAGGCATAATCACAACTAACCTTCCTATTCCTTTAATCCTGGATCTGAGTTCGGAGACTTGAAATTGGTGGTTTTTTTCACTGAGAATCTGTGGCAAAATACATTCCTAGCATTACAACAGATGCTATTAAAGCAGGTTCTTTTCATTATGGAAACAAAACTGAAGCACTCTAACATATGCTGTGTTGATTCATGTCTCAGAAAATATAATTCCATAGAGATATATTTGATAAATGCAATAAGAAAGCAGCTGATTCCTTGGAAAAATGCATTTGACTGCAGCATTAGCCACTTGCATATTGTACTTGACAAGCACTCAGATGTGCTATGTTTTAATACATTGCCACAACACCTAGGGATTCTCATTCAGATGTAACACTATTACTTTCTCTTCCTGACTGTCTTAAAAGACATTACTTGAAAATGCAAAACACTGTAAACAGTTCCTTTTTTGGGAATCTGACCCTGATGTTCAGTTGCTAGCATTCAGACTTTAAGATTGTATGGTTCCTCATCTCCAAAAGGGAGATAATATTTCTGCCTCCTCTTCCATCTAGACACCCTTCATCTGTCTTTGCTTGTACAGCATACTGAGGGCAGAGGCTGTGCCTTACATGCACAGTCAGCACATACACAGATCTTGGTTTTAGGCTGTAGGTGCTCCTGTGTGAGATTTTTCCCCACATATGACTGACTGATATTCTTAGTATCAGCCTCAGATGACTGGATGGTGCCAATGATGCTGGGGAGCATTTCCCTCTAGAGTACTGAGCTTAGAAGCACCTGCAGACTCCAAACCCCTTCCAGGACTGGTGCTGTAGTCCCACAGAACTTCAGTTCCCCCATCTACTATTCACTCTTTCAACAATAATAAAATCTCCCCATCCAAGTGTCTGAAGAAAAGACTTAGCATACCATTTCTGGAATCAGTGTCTGGGAATGGATGTGGGAATTATATCAAGAATACAGAGAAATACCAATTTCTTTGACAGTTCTATCAGCTGCACAGAACTGACTATAGGAAGTGTTTATTTCTGACAGCTGACTAGATAAGGTGAATCCATGGTGAGCTGATAAGTGCCCTAACAAGGTATATTCTTGCAGAATTTTCTCTCTGACCAGAAATGACTCACATCACTGACAGTTGGCACCTTCAGCATAAAACAATCAAAACAACAGTCCACAATACTGATGCATTTATATCCCAAACCAAACTTGACACATTTGGCTGGAACAGAATCTGTGAAACAGAAGAAGAATTTGGAGTACTGCCTGCTCTAATATAATACGTATATATATATATATATTTATTCATTTATATTGAAAAATATTTTAACAAAATTTAAAGGGTGTTCTCTGCACCCTTTACAGAGTAACAAACTAGATGAAGTAAGTAAAACTTCAGATTTACAGATTTACTTTTTACCTGAAGTAAAAACATTTGATGAATTGATCCTTGATTAATTTTGTCCACTTCAGAGCCACTAAACCTGGTTGTAGGGACAGAACAGAGTAGATGAGGGCTGTTTCAGAAGGCAGAGAGTCTGCACAGAGCAGCTGTTCTACATCCTTGCCTGTCTCGTTGCTCCACTGGGATCACTGAGAGGAGAATACAAGTTACAGTAGTGCAGTACAAGACAGGGAGAAGCATCAAAATATTAGTCTAAAAAAAACTACACAAAAACGTTACTGAAAATTTTATATGCTAAGAAAGACAGAATAAAGCTGACCACCTCTCTAGCTCAACTAAAAGCCTAATTCATGTTGTATGTAAGGTGCCTTTAGATAAAGCCAGATGCTCCCTAATCTCGCAAACCCCTCTTGTCCTTTAGCTGCATTCAACAAGGAGTCAACAAGGTGACTCAAGCCAAAACTCAGCACAGAAGAGAAAAACTCCCAAGAGCTTTTCCTCCAAGGTGCTGTCTTCTTTCTAGAGATTTAGTCAACTCCCTAGAGCTTATTATCAGAGCAAGCACTCTGGCGTAGAAAAGACACTCATGTCTTTTCTGTGTGGTTAGAAAACCTGGCAGCCCCATATGCTGAGATTGCTGCTTCAATCTTCTTTTTGGGGCATATCTGGTGTCGAATTGGTTCCTGTTGCAGAGTCCAAATGTCCCTGTTCAGTGTCTCTGAGATCAGATGCCAGGAGGCAGCTGTTCTTACCTGCATGGTTATCTATAAACCCACTAATGGAGCTCCAGGGAAGTGACTATAATGTGTCATTCTTCACTCCTCGTGCTTTCAGTTTCCAAGTTTATTTTTCTCCTGAGTGGCGCAGTGTGGTTGGCCACTTTCATAGCATTAAAAAAAGTTTTTTGATGGTGAAATTGCTCAGCAACAGAAGAGAGAGAGCTTATTTATTGACTGAACTTCCTACAGATGTTACCTGATGTTGCTGAAGTTTACAGGATTAGTACCATGGAATTGAAGAACATAGGAAAGTAGGTGTAATGTTATATTTAAAAATGAAAAACTAATTTCTTTATGAGAATGACATGCAAAACAGACAAGCATTCATTCTGCTTTGCTCATTGGGAAGCACCCTTGAAATACGCTTTCAAAGGCACTGCAGAGAGCAATACAGATACAATGTACTGCCTTACTTTCACGAAAGATCTTCTTTGAATTTCCTGAATGTATTTTTCTAGCTCAATATCCTGCTGCCAGGTGTTTCTGAGGAAAAAATTAAGGACCATCACATTTTCAGATAATGTATTTTAAGAGCTGATCTCATAATACAAGGGTCAGATGAAGTAAAAATACTGTTTACAGTAATGGTCTTTCTTCTCAGCTCTGGACTTATTAAAGACATTTAGACTGAATTAATTAAAAAAAAAAGAAAACTGCTCTTGACTAGCTTAAGGAGTAACATGTGGCATGTAATTTGGATTGCTGAGTGATTTAGACAAGTAAGCTGCATTACTCATCTGTCTCATTTAAGATATGTAGATTCTGTAATCCTCCATCTGGATTTTCAGCCAAACTTGGAGTTGTGTTTCAGTGGTTTGAGGAAGGCTGGATGAGCCAGTTAATCTTTGAATGAACAAAGAAGGGCGAAAGTTGTCCAACTGGAAAAAAAATGAGGATATGACAGAATGCGACCCTGGGCTACAGCAATGTATGGGAAACCTTCAACTTATTTTCAGTGACAGAATGATTCTTTTACTTTGTTTTCCACAGCAAGCAGTCCCTCTGTATTTAGTGCAGGATTCATATAGAACCAGAATAGCACATTGGAATACAACACTCACAAGCTTGGTCTACTCCCCTTGCTTCAGCTACAATATCATCATATGAACACCATATCAGAGATCATGGAAAAGATCCATGGGCAAGAAAATCAGAGCCTTCTACTCTCAGGGGGAAAAAAGGATTTTTAAAAGAATTTAAGAGAAAAAAAGAATGCTAAGTTTAACTGTCATACTACAGTGCCAACACCATTCATTTGAACATGGAGTAGAAATAATGCCCTGTTACTTGTAGAACTAATAGTTCTACTAGTTCAAATCTGTGTTTCTAGTCATTAACTAGTGTATTTGGGCTATGCCCAGACACTCGCTATCCGTGACTCAATGGAGGCCAATATGTCCAAGTGATGAAGAAAACATTAGATCTGCCTATCTCAGTAGAGGTGAGAAAAACTTCCTATGATAAGCCTGCAGCTAACAAGATTTGAACAATTATAAAATGAAATTAAATGAAAAAAAAACAAAACAAAACCAAGCCCCAAACCTCAAACACGCCGAAGAACCCTAATGCTCTCCAGAAAGATATTTACAAACTCTCAGACCAAATACACCAAAGGTACTTGAGCCATGTTTATATGAAATTTATCAGAGAGAAAGACCAAAATCTGTCTTAATTTGTTAGGTTTTGAAAAACAACTGCAAAATATCCTTAGCCAAAATAATCTGTGGGAACAGATGCTCCACCTCCAGAGAGACAAAAGAGGAGATAAAGATAAGTGCACACAAGCACGATTTCTCTCCCCTGCCTCAAACAAAAGAAAAGTAAAGAGGAGTGGCAGCTTCTTCAGGTCCATTTTTTCCCTTGACAAATTTCTGTAGCAGCAGAAGCCCAGAAAGGATCACTGGAGTGTCCTGATAGATCTAAGAGGAAACCTGGGAATACCTGCTACTTGAAGATGGATCTTATTGTGGGGCTTTATCTCTAGACAGACTGTCATGGAGGGTGCCTGGAAGGAGACCCTTAAAGGTTTTTTGATAGGTGCAGTTTATTAGAGCTCCACAATTGCTTTATAATTCAAAGGATTAGGTAATAAGGTTGAGCATTTAAACTGAATAAAAATCATGGAACCTTTGGCACTATTTGTTCATTTGGCAGACTGGTACACAATGAGGTGAGATCAACTTTGTACAGTTGAACCATGAGCCAAGTCCCTGGTACTGTTTTAAACACCTCAGGCCCCTGGAGGCTGCTGAAGCCAGAATCTGTGAAGGCTGGGTATGTGTGACCCTCACACCAAGAGCCAGAGGCCGCATCTCGCTGAGAGTCCGGTGACTTTACAGGGGCAGAGGACTGGCCCAGTTACGACTGATGCCATCACAGGCTGCCATGGGACAGAAGAAATTGGCTCTGTGGCACGGTGAGACACCTATCTGACCCCCAGGAATGCTGAAAGCAGCTTCAAGATACACCTCATTGCCTTAATTCTGATGTTTCCATTTTTCTTGCTGCCTTAAGGAGGGTCTGAAGGACTATGTGTTTCCTATGAAACACATAGTGGTGGTGGGATCCTACTCCATATTTCTTTTGCAGTAGCAGGAGCTGTCAGTTCCATGGGGCCAAGACTACCTTGTAGAGCAAAGCAGGTGGCAATTGTTCTTCTGTCACCCACCTCATCCCATTGGGGCTTGGCAGTGGGGATGAAATAAGGCATCGCTTTTCACAGGCTGGGGTTTGCATTAAGCAAAAGCTGAGAGCTACAGCATTAGCTGATGTGACAGACATGCCTCTAGATCTGTAGGAAGCAAGATGTTTGTCACCAGTGAGATTATGAGACCTGCTGAGACACACAGAAAATTTGCACCCAAGGTCCTGGGGGTAAAAATGATGACGATGGAGTTGATTTGGCTTGCCATGCCTGCCCAGAACCATCAGGCTGCAAAAGAACCCAAGACATGCAGTGCTTTGGGCCAGGCAACCAGGGGCAACTCAAAACTAAAGGAAATAGAATTCTTGTAGAAAGTACAAAAAACATATGTATGAAAAAGTGGTACAGTGAGGTTAGTGTTACTGTCATTTAACAAAGAAAGACCTAACAAAGAGAAACAATTTTTCTCACGATCTCCCCGGTGATATTTTGGGGTACAGCACCTTGAGTCCAGGCAGAAGTGAGGCAAGGACCAAAAACAAGAAAAGGGACTTTACTCACAGCAAAATTTCTCAGGCCAAGTGGTTCAGAAATTTGCAGCTCTGCACAAGCAGCAACCACTAATACATCAGAACAAATCTGAAGCTGCTATCTCACAGATCCAGAACAAAAAAAGAAATAGAAAGTGTTACCAGTCTGAGCCCTGGGGAATTTGTGTTTGACTTGGCCCCAAAATCATGCTGTGAGATTCCTGTTCTGAGAGCATCAGCTGTGATCTTTTATTGAGAAGATCTATGCAGCCCTGAAAGTGAGGATTTGGCAATTAACAGGAACAAGGTTGACAACTGTGCTGCCTTGTTTAGACATTTTAGAAAATTAGGTACACATCATGAAAAAACATGTATCCTGTTGGTAGAAAGAAGGCACTCAGAAGATGTCACTATTAATGCTGTTTTTGTGAAATTTCCAGTTTGGGGGCTGATGTTTTCATTCCTAGAAAGGTACAAGCTTTGAACAAGCACAGAAGAATGAGATGCAGTCAGCTAAAAGGTGAAGCAGCCCCACGTTGTAAGAATTTAGATAACATTTCACTCTCACTTTAATGTATTACATCTTCTCCACTTTTTTTGAAGTATGATCCCCCTTTTTAAATAGGGTGTAACCTGTTTGAAAACATTATGCAACACGATGTCTTGCATATTTAAAGAAGTATGTGTAGTTTACCATACTTTAATAGAATAGTTTGACTATTGTTTGATTTTTGTGCAAAAGGACTATTGTGGGCAAGGTTTTCAAAAACAGGAATCCAAATAGGATTTTCTGAGAGGCATCTATATTGGATCTATAGTTTTAAAACTACTAAATTCTAAAAAAGGCTTTCTAAGTTTACAAATAAGGTTCAATATGGAGTTGCTGAAAGTAACGTAGCTGCATTAGGAGGATATGTTCTTCCAGGTGGAGACTTTCTGACCAGCACCATGTTGCTTCCAGGGTACACACCAGCCTGCATAGCTTTACACGGCCCTGTGTTATGCCACACATATGCATCCAAAAAAGCTCTGCCTGGCAATGTGACATCCAAGTCAGCAGATCATGTTTGGTTTTATCACATGAGTTTGATGATTGTCACATTTCTTATTGTTGTGGGTTTGGCTGGGACAGTTTGTTTACTTCATAGCAGCTGGTACAGTGATGTATTTTGGATTCAGTAGGAGGATAATGCTGATGGATAATACTGATGGGTAAGACACTGATGTTTTGGCAGTTGTTAAGTAGTATTTACCCTAAGTCAAGGATTTTTCATTGTCTCTTGTCAGTGAGAAGCTGCACAAAAAAGCCAGGACAGAGTGTATTTTGGACAGTGGACCCAAACTGGCCAAAGAGGTATTCCATATCAAAGAACATCATGCCCACTATCTAAACTGGGGGTATTACCTGGAAGGAATCAATCTCTGCTTAGGGATGGGCTGGGTATTCATCAGCAGATGGTGAGCAATTGCATTGTGCATCACTTGTTTCTCTTGGGTCCTGTTACTCTCTTCCCCTCTCCTATAATTAAAATTATTATTATTATCATGTTTATTATTATTATTATTATCATTATTTTAATTAGATTTTGTTTCAATTATTAATTTTTTCTTATCTCAACCTACGGAATTTACCTTTCTTTTCCAATTTTCCTCTTCTATGGGGATGGGGAGGAGGTTGTGTAAGTGTGCAACAATGTGGTGCTTTTTTACGGGCTGAGATTAAACCACAACACTCACGATCACTACAGTGGAAATTTAGGACACACAGGTGTTTTGTTCTTCAAGGCTTGGTTCATATGAGCACTTTTTGAAAAGTTGTGGTAATGTTAATGCCCATGAAAGTGCTTACACTATGAGTAACAGCTAGTAGGAATAGTATGGATAATGGTTAACTGCAGAAACCGCACTCTCTTTATTTAGTTCGTTGTCTGGGCTGGTTTTGAACAACTGCTGTTTATTGTCATTACTGGGTTCAAAAATTGAGTTCCTTTGTTCTCTTTCCAAAGAACAGAGTAAATCAGGTCTGACATTTGAAATAGTGTATTTACAGCAGCACAGAGCATGTGGCTGTGGAGCATGGCTGCAACAAAAAACAGAGAGCAGCAAAAGCCCTGGTTATGTTTGTCATCCAGGGAAGCCAGAGAGGGGCATGGCTTCTTCACCATCCTATTTTACATCCTTCTTTTATAAAATCATTTTGAAATGGAATAGTAAACCTGGTTGCTCTGCTTTCAGATCTAAGCCTGAGGAATTTCACATGGGTGTATTAGTAACTGAGTAAAGCATCCACACTGGATGTGTTTTGGCCCTGTCTCCTGTCTCTGCAGGAAGGGAGGAAGCACCAGTTGTCACTGCTTCATTATTTGTTCCATTTCTCCCATCGGTAAAGGGGCAAATTCTAAATGCCAACTGGCACAGTTTGCAAGAGTGTAAAATTTATGAAGCACATGTAAGAAACTGAAAAGATAGCTATACTCAATATGAACATGAGAAAAGCATCCAGCTTGGAATCTCTGCCACACAGCATGGCTGCCCATGCTTTGTTATCACGCTGCACATATTTTTTACTTTTCTGAACTCTAATTCTCAAGGTTTGTTTGAGGGTTTTTTGTGGTTTTAGTTTTGGGGTTTTTTTTAAGAGATACAAACTTTTCTCAAGGGAAAGAGGGACAGTCTGGAGAACACAAGATTGAAAAGGTATAAAAAAAATCTTATATCTGCCCCAAACCAGATCAACACTGTTTAATATTGTGGACTGCAGAGGGTTTGTGAAAGCAGAGGTAGGACTTTCACACTAGAGAACTCCTTACTGGAAATAGAAATGGTCTGAAAAAAGACAGGCAAGGCAGGTATCTTTTCACAAACAACAGGGCAGAGGAAAGGAAAGCAGAAATGTAGGAATCATGGATACACAGAGCTATTGCTATTAGTGTTTAATTTTTCTAACCAAGCTATCTGCATTACTGGCAACATCATCAGAACAAAAGCCAGGAGACTGCAGATTTGCATAGATCTACATATGCTTAGTGATAGCTAAATCATTGTGCAAAAACATATCGGATCATATACAAAGGACAAATGGAAATACATAAATACTTCAGGATTAAAATTAATTTCTTATCTATATGTATTCTCCTTCCTTCTGCCTATGAATTTTGCTTTGTCCCTTCCAGCAGGGGACTTTCACTCTTGTGTCACATCACCCAGAAGAAGTTCCACTTGATGAACAACTGCAGAGACACATCTCCTCCCCTAAGTTAACTATACTCCCGTAAGTTCAATATACATCTCTGTCAGAAAATCAGGAATTCCAGCCCACTCCTAAAGTAAACCAGCCTTGAGCTCTGTACAGCTTGTCCAGATATGAACACAGATAACATTAGTTTCTAAGTCTATCTGTTTTCAATAGCTTTCTTAAATAAGAAGCATCTGGCTTAAACTGCACAAAGCACTGGTGCCAGCATCGCTAGGAGGGGTTTGGCAGGAACTGTGGTCTTTGTTCTTGGAGGTGTCATGGGCTGCAGACCAGGGTTTATGCTGTCCTGTAAAGAGCTCTGGCCTGGCACATAGTTTGTTTGTGCAATTTTCTGTTACATATCTTTATTTATGCTGAATTTCTCTTCTGGAGGTGAGGAACTGAGCAAAAGATGAAGCAGACTTTAGTTCAGCATCTCCAGTGTGTGTACATAACTGAGCAGTGATACCTTAATCTATACAGCTGTATGTCCTCAGAAGTAACTTGACCTCAGATGATCCCCTTCCTAAATGAATATGGCCTGGTTGGGAGAAAAAGCTGTTGAAGGGGCTGTGGGGCCAGTGCTTAAGGTAGGTCTCGCTTGCCATCATCAGAGTTGAAGCACTCTCACAGACAATGAAGATTTGATTTCATCTCCACCACTTCTTGTGGAATAATTTAAAAATTCACTTAGTTTGACTTAATACATTTTTTATGCATATCTGAATTTCACCCTTAAGTAAGAGTAACGTTCAGGAGTCTTTCCCATTAAAGTTATATACCTATTTCTAGAACATAAAATACACAGTCAGAAGGGAGTCTGAAGTTAGATTTGTTAGACTATCAGTCCAATCGGAACTATTTCTTGCAGACTTAGGTTTCCAGATTGCAGTACATACATTATTCTACTGTACTGTACAGGAGTGGTAGCACATGGAATTATTTATCAGGATGAATATAATCAAGTCTTGAATCAAAAATTGAAAGGAAGGTGAAAAAAATCTTCAATAGAGCAATACAGACTAGGATTGTTATTTACTAAAAAGATATGAGAAATTATGGAAAACATGAAAGAAAAATTATTATCTTCTCCCAGTGCAAGTAGTGGTTTTAGCTGATCTGCTGTCAGAAAATGTTTCCCAAACTAGTTTTGTTTAAAGAGTCTCTGAAATGGCAAGTTGTCTAATAATCAAGTAATTTCATTAATTAATTTACCTTGATTAGCATGGTACTTTTCAAAAAGTGCTAATCAGTTTTAACTTCTAGTAAACTGGAAACACTACAGAAAGTGCTGTCACTGTCTTAAATTGCTAATCAATTTCGAAAATATAAATCAGCATGTGTTTTTATACTGTTCTTTTTCAGTCACTGGCTGAAATGTCTTTCTTGGCCTTGAACTGTGAGAAAAGCATTTTCATGAAGAACAGGGGACAAGATGCCACACTTTGGCATTACAGTTTTTAGTTAAAGTACTGAATATGTAAGAATAATGAAGAGCAAAAATGTTTTTAGTAAGTAAAGTGATGATAAGGTAACATTCTTTTTCATCCAAAGGGCATTCTTACAGGTAAGAGCTCTGTGCATATTGTGCAAACTGCTGAGTATGTTACAGTAACAGTTTTTCTGATAAGCTGCAGAAAACAAAAATATTCTATGATATCAATATGATAAGATCCTTGTGTTTCGTAAGCATATAAATACTGAAAAAATGCCATGCCATAATTGATAGTGCAACCACATGATAGTTTCCTATGTTATGCATCTCTTTCATTATTCACATTGTTACAAATAGTCCAATCACAGGTCTTTAGACAGTATGATGGTGTCTGGAAATCATGAATTTTCTGTAAAGAAGAAAGTCCCACTCCTAAATGAATCAATATAGTCTATTGCACTATACCTACACATACTTTTTTTCTCTGTGGGTTTCTGAAAGAGACCCATAAAACTAGCTAACAGAAGGCAGGACATCACACATTGTGACATGTGACACATTGTCACATATCTGACAAGAAAACCCTGTCTCAATCTGGACATAATTCTTTAGACTGGAAAGAAAATGGCACAAGATGGGCCAAGCTCTGGGGAAAAAAATTAGCAAGCAGCCTTGTGTAATGTGCAACAGCAGCAGAGCAGTGCTGGCTTCCCCCAGAAGACACTGGTGCATCTACATGACTGTATTCTGACTTATTAAGCAGCAAGTTAAGTAGGGCAGCCGGAAGCCAGACAGTTGTGTCCCTATGCCCCCCAAAACAACACCCAGTAAGGAATAGATGTTAAAACTTCTTGTAATTATATAGATGACTACACTGGGATATAAGTTTCTCTGTTCTTTCCAGAATGCCCATGGAAAAATTCAGAATATCTTTTTTAGGCTATATTGCGTTTTGGAGGAGAAATCCTCATTTGTAGAGTCTAGGCAGTCACCTCAGGTAGGAGCTTGTAGTTAAGTGATATACAGATTTCTCCCCTGAGAGGTCCAGTGATGTTTGAGCACCATTTAGATCTTTGCTTGGATCCGTCTTGGTTTATGTCCCTTTGTGCCAGTGCTGCACATTTGGGGCTTGTGTATTGGGGAGCAATCCCAAGATATTCCCATTGTTCCCAGCTGTGGTGTCCCAACAGGGTATCTTCCACTCCATTTCTTCAGGCACATTGTCCTCTTGATTGAACAACACCTGTGTGCTCTGCCTTGACTGTTTCATATGTAACCTACCTGACCTGTATCCAGGGCCTCTGACCTGCCTTTCTATAGGTTCTGCAGTTCCTATATGCAAGGGGTGACTTTTTCAATATCCCTGCTCAATAAAACATTTCTTAATAATTTCTGTTTGGCTGGCCACAGTGAGTCCGAGCTGTCTGCCACTGTGCCATTTCTATTTACTGGAGACGTATACAGCCTAAGAAAATACAAACTGAAAAGCTTTCTTCTGATGCTATTTTTGTGCTCTTTTCCTTCCAGTCATGTGCTATTTTCCTTCCACAATCTGGACCCTCAGGTTAAGCTCCGTTGTAGTTTGAGCAGCAGAAGGCATAAGAACTTGTGTATCCTTCACGTTCATCAACACACAAAAGAAATTGTGTGTCCTTCATTTATTAAAAGCAATGTGATTTTCAACTTCCAAAACATTGATAAAGGCTTAGAAAATATAGTTTAGAAGACATTAGAAGGACTCAGTTGTTTGTCAGTAACTGAATGGAACATGTAAAAAACCACTGGTAATCTGAAATACTAAAATAACAAATATTTGATGCTCACAAAGTGAAAACAAACATGTTAATAAGACTTTCAGCAAAGCATGATCCACCCCTATGTTGTCAGACAACCGGTAGGGCTCATTGATGCTTGAAGACCAGAAAGATCAGTACTGAAGGAAACCACAGTCTCAGGGGTGACTGTAATGGCTCAAAATGCTAGGTAAAACTCTGGATGATATTCCATTGGGGGAAAAAAGTTAGGTGGAATCAGTCTGCTCTTTGATGTGAGCCTGTGTATTTAACTCACAAAGTCCTGTTTCCCCCAGAAAAGCAGAGGTAGAACAACACAGAAATGTGACCAAATTCCCAAGATTATGTCATCTATCATTCAGCCCAAAGTACCTCCCCATCATGCCTGTCCCTTAGGCCATGCTCTCAGTGCCTGCCCAGGCTGTGTCTCATGCATCCTTCCAACTTCTTTTTGCCTCCTACCATTAACATGAAAAATCTTAACTGGTTGAAAGCAGCTCATCCACCATGTGCCTTGCATGTCCCTTCATTCTGGGTAGTAGCTGAATGCCTACATACAGAGTGAAGGTCACCTTACTTCATAAAGGACAGTACGTGTGTATTATGCTTAACTTAAGCAAAGGGCATTGGTTCCCTTGTCCCACTCCATTTCAGTGGATGAGTGGGATTCCTCTTGTATCTCAGCTCAGAACACTTTTAGGGTGCGATTCATCTGATTATGACTTATATGCCAAAATTTTTACAACAGGAACATTGGGTGACCTGCTTAGACATAAACAGCTGTCTCAATTTGACCAGAATAACTCATTCAGTGGCAGTCTGAGGAGACTGCCTCAGGCTGACGTAAAATATGGAGGTAACACAAGGTAATTCAGGATAGGTATGCCATCAACTCTAAGGAAATGTTGACCTTTGAGTATATATCATCAGTATTATGCCAAGCAATTGGAGGCTTGAAGAGGCACTTACTCCCGGAAAGCTGATAAACGTGGGTTATGTCAGGAAATGGATGTGAGGAGAAATACATGCCTGGCACAAGCATTGAGTCCTGAAGTGCTGTACTCTGCTCTGCTCTGCTCATGGGCTGAGATTATGAGACTAAATGCATTCACTTCTCTCAACAGCATGATGAAAATTACATCCAGTGATACACCTGGAACCAAGTTAGTTATGATTAGGCTGTTGGTCATAGAAGTAAAAATGTAAGCATTGTGTGTATTTGAAAGGTGGAATAGACGAAAAGAAAACAGAAGTGAGAAATTGAACTGAAGTGAGATGAGGGAGGTTGAAAAAGGAGAGGAATTAAAGAAGACTGGATGGAAGCAGAGGAGACAGGAATTCAAGGGAATGGGCAGTACAAAAGCAAGAGTACACAACCAATATAAAAATGGTCATACCAGATATGTGCCAGTGCCCTGGATCTTGCCTAGCATCTTGTTTCTCCTAGAAACCAGAATTAGGTGTTTCAGAGGATGGTGCATGAAATCCACCTATTGAAAACATAGGATGTAATCAACTTGTCAAGGAGGCTTCCTCTTAACTTGTCAAACAGTGATTATTTGAAGCATGAAAGTTGGATGAAAACTGAGGTGAAAATAAAAATATAAGGGGGAGTTAGTGGAAAGAGGAACTAAAAGAATAAACAGATATTAAATGAGCTCAGAGGGTCATAACTTATATTCCCTTGGTGCTGTGCTGAAGAGATGATCCTACTCAAAATCTTCATGTTGGGCTCCTGTACAACATACAGGAGGGCACAATATATTTGATAAATACGTTTCATGTAGTTTTATGTGCTGCTTGCCAATGTTGCAGGATTTCTAAGTTACCTGGTTTGTTCTTCCCTGTAATTCAATTTATATAAACAAATTTAGCTCTTTTTGAATCTGAATGATTTTATGATTCACTCCTTAATTCTCACAAAATCTTTTGAAAAATGCTTCCTCTCCCTTTCTTATATCTTCTTATTAAAAGTAATCTGAAATACATTGAGTTGGCTATGCTCAAGTTGCTCATTGTCTTTTAAAGCTCTTGTTCCAAGTCTATATACATGTACAATTTATATTAAATACTTACTCTGGTGTATGCTGTCAGGGCAGGAAACTTTCTCAACCAATATGCTTTATGTATAGACAGAAATTCCACCATAAGAAGCAGTTGTCCTGGGGCAGCTCCAGGAGGAGTCTTAGCTCAGGCAACCCACCTCTCTCGACTGCTTTGTCATGGAGGGGGAGCCTGTTCAGGGCTACACCCCCCCAGAGAGTAAAGCAGATGCTGCAGTTCATGCTTACTTAGACAGCACTGCTCAGGGTACCTGAAATAAGACACACAGAGCTCAGAGAGACTGCAGGAACAGTATTATTCAGGTATTTGTACCTTAGCAATTCAAGACAATGCAAAACCCAACAGCCCCCAAAGAGTAATCTCTTCCAGATGAGTTCTTCTCATGACGGCCCTAGCACCAGAATATAAGGAGAAGTGACAACCAGACCAGGCCTTATGCACCTCTGCATATCAGATATCTCTCGAAGGGGAAGGGTACCGTGGAAGAGAAGCTGCTGCCTAATAGCATTCAGAGAGAAGGGAGCATATTTGAATGGTTTAGTACAAATACATCAGCTCATTGCAGGATATGGAAACTGATCAGTGGGCCCTGTGATCAGCATTTCAGAGCTGACTGATGTGCCAGCAGTGTCAGCCTGTTGGCAGGGATAATTTTTTTTGTTGTTTATGGTTGTCACTTCAGCTGGAGATTAGATATGAAACCTACTAAATTTGCAGCATTGTTATCTTGCTGTGGACATAAGCTTTGAAACATGCCTTGGACAAGAACTATTATTACACTGGAGGAAATCCTTCCTGTTCACCTCTTATATGGCCCAGATTGCTTCAGTTTCTACATCGTCGTTTGCTTACCCTGCAGTATAAACTTTACCTTCAGGACAGTAACTGGAACACCATCAGGTTAAGGAATCCTGTTCAAGAGAGCATGCAATTTTCTCATCTTCAGAGAAATAAAGCCCTTTAAAGACAAGGTGAAAAAGAGAGTAGCTGGCAAAAATCCCCATGTTGCCACAGCAGACTCGCCCTGACGGAAATGACATGCCTTTCTTCATATTGTGTTAGTGTTTCAGTTTATGCCCCTCCTTGAGTTTAGCTTCTGGGATTTTGCAATTTATAGTCCAGTGTTCTGCTTTTTTCTTTCTGGTCTAGTGTTGCTTACTTTGCCCAAGCCTGTAAAACTAGATGTCTATCTTGCCTTGACAAATTTGCTCAGGGTCAGGAGGGTAGAAATGACAGAGGAATCATAAAGAAATAAAAAGAGCACAATGACATGAACATACTTCCTCCTCAAGCACAGCTAAGTCAGGTCTAGGCACAGTCTTTGTTTAAGGCATACCTACCGCTGTTTGTGTTTTGGGAAGGAAAATGAAGCAATACTGCAGGAATCTGAATATGCTACACAGAAAACAGACTTATTTGCCATGCATCTGATAGACCTCTTCATCACAGGCATGTCTGAGAGTAACAGATTGCTTTTTCTCTTCAGATTGGAAATACTTGGAAAATGAAATAAAGGAATTAATGTTTTCTAAAAATAGTCAATTTGTTTTTTCTGTGACAAACAAAGATTTATGTGACCCAAATTAATAGCAATATGGTTTACATTTTCTGGTCTGACTGCTATGTATATCTCATCAATTGATATCTTTATTCATAGGATACAAAAAAATAAAAGTGCAAGAGTAGCATTTTTCAGAGGATGAAAGAAAGAGGACAGTGTTTCTAGAAAATAAACTTGTGCTTTGTACAAGGAAGTGGAGGAGGTTGGGAATAGAATGAGGGATGCTGCGTATCAACTCTCTTCCTCCTAAATTGAGGTGTGAACTTTTGTGTCTGGTTTAAGGCAAACACTGATGATGTATTAGTCGCTCATGAACTAGATAAAAAAGGTGCTTTTGTGGAATATGTGGTAAGCCAGGACACAACCCCCCCCCCCCCTCCAACTCAAGCCTTGACAGGTTTCCTGTGTGATAACGAGCATGTCACTTTGGGACTCATCCCAGCTGTCTTCATCCTCATAAAGTTGTTGATTGCCCTGACAGTACTTAAAAGGAGAGATACGGGCATGTCCAATAAGCAATTAATTCCACTGAACTGAGAAAACTCCAAAAGTCAGGATGATCTGCCCAGCAGACAATTTGGCAGCTGCAGCCTGGTGTCCGGCTAGCCCCCGCTGCGCTCTGTCTGCACCAAGCAGGCAGCTGGCCAGCTCTCCATCCTGCCTCAGATGGGACTATCTGCTCAGGCTGGCAGCTCCTTGGGGCAGGCTCTGTCTCTTGCAGCCTGCTTGCATAGTGTCAGGTTGTAACAGTGCCCTGGATTTCCTGTGAGACTGCTAAGCAATTCTGCAGTAATAAGTGAATAATAGCAGCAGAGAGTTGCTTTGGGCTTGTTAAACTTCAAGTTTTATAGCAGGAGGCATCTCAATACAGAAAACTACATTCTAACAAACATGAACAGCCATTCTAACAAAACATCCTCTGTTGTTGTGTGTCTCAGCTTCTGAAGTTAATAAATTCAGTGGTAATAAATTGAGGAAAACTGGCCCCATCAATTGAAAATGCATTGCCCTCTGAGTTTTTTTACTTTTCTTTGTTGGAAGCTTCATGTAATGTATCTGACAAGGTAAAATTTTCCAGAGTTCTGTTATGCTGGTTTCTCCCCACGAAAGTGCACCAAGAGTACAGTGTGCCTGATCGCATCCAGAGGGCTTTCATGGACTGTTCAAACACACTGAAAACTCCCATAGGAGTGGTTTAATGAAACAGAAATGTATCTTTGCTTTAGCTGCCTCTCCTGCTCCACACATACACTTTCCCCCTACCATTGAGCCTGATGGATATTTAAGCCAGGAAAGGCTGGTTTGAGACAAGAGGTGTGTCCCCAGGAGCATGACTGACCCACAGCACCCTATCTGAGGGAGAGTGGCTAGTGGAGGCTGCCATGTATCATCTGTGCTCTGGAATCTAGAACCATATGCATATTCCCAGCTTGTCACAAGGGCAAAGGAAAACCTGCTCACAGTGAACACCGTGGTGCTGGCTTCAGCTAATGCTACTCAGCAGCTGGGGTAGGGAGAGGAGCACTGCCACAGCAGCGGGTGGTGAAGGCTCATCTGGAAAGTGGGGTGGACAGACCACTCCTGCTTGAGAGAACAGCTCTAAGGACATCTGGGTGATGTTCAGAGCACAGCCCCAGCCTCTGCCCAGTTGTCCTGTGTGTCCTCAGATAAAGTTCACCTGCCCCATCTCCCCACCTCCAAAAGAGGATGGCATAATTTTTGTTCCTCCTTTCCTGCCTGTTTCCTCTGTCTGCCTTGATGGCCCATCCTCCTATCGTGGCTTAGCAGGTGTAGTGCAGCATTGATGGAGTCTCCATCTCAAATGAAGAGAATTACAGGTTGTTACAACCTCAGTGCTTCAACCTGACTTGTTCCTAATCCCAGGGGTCAGATTCACCAAAACCCTATTCCCATCTCTGGTACAGACTGATGTGGAGTGAGCATAGCTCTCTTTCAGACCTGACCCAGATCACAAGCCAGGTGACTTTGGCAGGCTCACCCTAACACCTCATGGGATCTCCTCTCAGGAAAGTCATGACAGTATGATGTTGGCTCTATGTGTATGGCACTCGATGCTTAGCAAACTCAAGACGCCAGAGCAGGGGTAGGTTTTCAGATCAGGCTACTCCAGCAGCACACTGAGGGAAAATGTGCTCTGCTTCTCTGCACCTCCACATGCTCAGTTTTTGTTAGCAGTGCCCACTTTTCACAGGCAAAACCAAGGCACAAAATCTGAGCTGAGAAGTGTTTGCCCCTATCACAGAGGTAGATATCTGATCCCGGTCATTGATCTTGAGCTGGCCTTGAAATTTTCAAACTCTTCTCATGAAAGTTCATATTCACCTCATTTATTTCCTGCCTCTATTCTTAGAGAAGTCAAATTTTACAGAAATAAAAGAAACACATTAAGAATGGATGCACATTTCATTTACTCTAATTATGCACAGTGAAAAGTTTCCATTTCAACAAACCTCATTGATATTCTACCGTGAACTTGACTAGAGGAAAAAAAAAAAACCACTAAAGGAGATTTTACCAGTCAATTAACTTTAACTAAAAAAACTCTTTTGTGTATTTAAGAATATTTCATTCTTCACTTTAATTTTCTTCCCTTCTCTCTCTGACTGCAGCAATGATAAAATATCTCTTTGGATCACCCTGAGAACCTGGGATGGTCGTAGTACCTGTAGTACCTCTGATACAGGAGCTAGTGTTATTTTATGGATTAACTCCAAATAGCAGGATATCATGTGTCAATATTGCACTGGGCTTTGTGTTGTATGTGAACAGGCCACCTCTTAGGCCTGTGAGTGAAATACTTATATCTTTCACAGATGTGGTTAAATCTTTCAATATTTCATGACCCCTGTCACTAATGCACTTAGACTCTACATGATCTTTACAAACAGTGTTCATAAAACTTACATATAAAGGGATTTAATAGATCTGAGAGCAAGCTCAAGAATCATAATGTGAAACAATGAATAATTTATTACAAAATACAGAAAACTCAAATAAAAAAGAAATGAGTATTTTTTACCTACAAACCCTAAGAACATTGTTCCCTTGGAGGCAGAAACTTAAATTCTGCTCAGACTTTCTTTATCACTACCAGTAATATACAAATTGAAAATAATAGAAGTATATTTTGCAAGTGTTAGTATCCTCACTCCTTCTCAAGCAAAAAACCCAAAAAAAAAACAAACACCCAAACAATCAAAAAAAACCCCACAAACACAAACAAACAAAAAAACTCCCACCAAGTCTGAACTAATCCTACTGTAGTAATTGGCTGTGCCATGACAAATACAGTGTTGTCATTGAAAAATACCACAGTGAATCACTTTCTGCATTCCTAGATACAAAAAATGCTTATTATTCTTGATTCAAGAATTTTTAATTTGTATCAGTGGCTTAAGGAGGATAAACTCTAATAGCATTTTATTGTTTAATAGTCTAAACACCAGAAATAAAAAATGAAAATTACACCAGAAAACATTGCACTCAATGTAAAATACAGTCAGAGAAAATAATGCAACTATTTGAACTTGGTCCCTATATATAATCATTATTCTCTGAAATTTTTGATCTGCAGTCCTGATCAAGAGACTGGACAGAACACCCCTCAAAATGCAGCAACACAGGCCTCTGAACTGTGCAGATATAAATCTGAGTTTGAGAAATTTGTCTATAGTATCAGTACCTGTTAATCTTCATTCTTTTGAGCTACAGCATGCTGTAAAACTCCTTCTTCTGTTCAGCACAGGCTCAAGCCTCCCCAGTGAGCTCTGACCCAGCAATGAGTTCACACCATCCTCCCCTCTCCTGGAACAAAGTGTGTGTGCTTTCCAAGGGAATACCACTGAATCCAGAACTGTTTCTCAGCCATCCTGTTCTGATACTATTAGCAAAGTGGAGCAAATAAACAAACAGAGTTACTAACTTAAGCTACTGAAAGAGTTTTAGGGGCAAATTTGAAACTGCATCCTGTTCCTATCACTTTTGGTTTTCTTTTTTGATGTTTCTTGCGCTGGAACATAATAGTACACTACTATAAATTGCCACAGGTACTAATGTAGACACTACAATATTCCACATTGTAATATATGAATATGTCACTATGTTTCTATCCACATCCAACAAAGGACGGAGATTCTCCTTGGTCCTCCTTTTGTTGCTAATGTATTTATAGAAACACTTTTTTTGTCTTTTACAGCAGTGGCCAGATTAAGTTCTAGCCGGGCTTTAGCCCTCTTAATTTTCTTCTTGCATAACCTGACAGCATCCTTGTAGTCCTCCTGAGCTGCTTCCCCTTTTTCCAGAGGTGACAAATTGTCTTTTTCTCACTGAGTTCCAGAAAAAGCTTTCCGTTCAGCCAGGCTAATCTTCTCCCCTGCTGACTTGTCTTTCAGTACGTGGGGATGGCCTTTCAGATCTCCTTCTGAAAGCACAGCAAGCCTTCCTGGATTACTTTACCCTTCAGTACTGCCTCCCAAAGGACTCTCTCAAACAGTCTCCTAAACAGACCACAGTCTGCTTTCCAGCAGTCCAAGGTAGCAGTTCTGCTGGCCCCCTTCCTTACTTCTTCAAGAACTGAAAATTCATGTTGTGATCTCCATTCCCAAGATACCTCCAACCACCACATCACCCCTGAGCCCTTCTCTGTCCACAAAGAGCAAGTCCAGTGGGGCACGTCCCCTGGCTGACTTCCTCAACAAGTACACATGGTAAAGGTGAGTGTTGTATGCCACTAGTCTGATATTCGAAGCCCTCTGAAATCAAAAGACAACCTTCCACAACCTTCTGTGTGCCTTTGGGTCAGGTCCTCAGAGAAAATGGGAGAGGCAGCAGGGCAGAGTTTTCTCACTGGATTTATGAATGAGGAAAAGTGATAAGAAATGGGTGTGGCAGAAGGTAAAAAAGCTAAGAAATAAATACTACAAGATCAACAGATAGAAAATATTAAGTGAAACAGGGAAAGCCATTATGGCCCAGGGTAGAAAAGGTGACACATCTTTTAAGAATCTCTGCACTGTTTCTTTGTGCCAAACAAATAAAGAACAACCCTGATATACTGGGTGTTGCATAGAAAAGCACAGTATTTGAAGCAAGAGGAGAAGTTTCATAGGGTAAAGCTGTACATTTGTCAGTTAAAATTTTTTGAGGACCAGAAATGCAGATTTGGTTTTTTCCTGAATTATTTAATTAATTAATTTCCTTTTCATTCAATTGTTCATTTCCACTGAAAGAAAACAAGAGAAAAAAAATGTTTTGTTATTTTCCAAGAGAAATTATTCAATTTTTCAATCAAGGTTTTAATTTTGAGCTTCTTTTCCCTCTTTGTAAGAGGAGGGAGGAAAGTCAATATGTTTCAAAATTATTGCAAGTGGAAAGAGCTGTTTCAAGTCAAGTTGAATACACTTCTTTAATGATTTAAAAAATGAAAAATTGTTTTTTAACTCGTCACACTCCTTTTTTTAACACAAATTTGTTTTTTGGAACTGCCAACAACACTGTCAAGAAGATTTTATATTGTTAGTACGCTACAAAATGCTCTTGGAAGAGAACTCCAGCCATTTTATGTGAACTCTGCAACTGGTAAACAAGAATGAACAGAAACATTTACAATGACAGTGCCCCAAATTATTTTGACTCCACAGTCACTGTAACCTGAAAACATGTTTAGGCTTCAAGAAAACATCCAGCTTTGCTGCATCTCATGAATAGCAGCACAAACCACTTGCTGCCCTGCTACATGGTATTTTCACTTGGGTTTACGTTCCTTGGCATAAGGGCCAAATGAGCCCTTGGACTTGATGGCTTTTTTTTCTTTCTCAACTGAGAAATACAATTTTCTGATTGCAACCATGAAAAAATTTCACCCTGCTGTGTTCAAAGTGGAAAACTTGCCATCTTTGCTACATGAGAGCAGACAGCCAAGCAGTACCTCAAAGTGCTGAGTAAGAGCAAAGAATAATTCTAGCAACATGGTGTGTATTGCAACAGTCAGTACGTGCCAGCATTTCAGTGTAAAATTGGTGGACCAACTCCCGATGACATCACTGAGGAGCTCAATGATTTTGTCCTCTATGAAATGCTCTCCCTGAATTTTATACCCTTGACTTCCTAGATCACAAATTATTTCCAGATTTGGACATTTGTGCTTATTACTCATTCTGAACTTCAGTTAAAAGATTTGTTTTGAAGTATCTTAAAAAGCAGAGTGGTTGGGTACTGGAACAGTCTCCCCTGGGGAAGTGATCACAACAGCAAGTCTGACAGAGTTCAAGAAATGTTCAGACAATGGTCTCAGGCACATGGTGTGACTCTTGGGGATGGTCCTGTACAGGGCCAGGAGTTGGACTCGATGATCCTTGAGGGTCCCTTCCAACTGGGCATATTCTGTGATTCTGTGACTTAACTTGATGCTCTTAATACTGGAATGCAAAGAGTTGGAAGCAATAGTTGACAATCCCTCTTTTCTTATTTCATATTGTTTCATGCCATCAGAGTCTGTACCTCAGGTTTTAGTTTTCAAATATGTAAGTGTTTATTTTGACTTAAGTACATTTCAGATGTGCACTGATTATTTGAAGGGCTAGTGAGGTCTTGCAACATCGATAGCACGAGTACTCTGCATATCTGAAAATTTTGGCTTGCAGTAATATGTGAAGAGGTGTGATCTGCAACGCCAAGAGTATTTTACAAGACCATTGCAAGCATGGAGTCGGAATGAACTCTTCATCAGGGTGTGAAAAACATGGTTGGTTCTAAACAGTTTAACTAGTAGTGTGTTACAGACTCAGTGATTCCAGTGTTAACCACAATCCTATATAACAACAATGGATTTTACATGATTATAAGTACAATAGAAAATTTAAAGGAGAGAAATCTGAAAGATCAAGGAAATAGCATACCTCAAAGAGTTAAAATAATGAAGGGCTTGATTTATATCCACAAAACCTAGGAAAATTCAAAGTCAAGCCTGTCTTTCCTTTCTTAAGTCATGCTATTTTTCTTCAGAATTTCAGAAGTCTTTCAAAATTTACAGCTTAATTACTTGTAATTACTGGCATACTCTTGAGCCAAGTAAGGTAACAGAGCACCATACAGATGTTTACTTGTGTGTAGAGATCAAGCCAGACTCTCAACAGCACTCTAGCGCAGTTTTCCAGGGGTTTTTGACAAGCAATTAACTTGCACAGACAGATGACACTACAGCAGTGTAAATCAGCATTCCCTAGAGAATGGCAGGGTCAAAGTGAAGCGTTATCTTTTGACTTGATGCGATTGTTTGCAATATTGAGAAACCATTCGAACTGAAGATTTAAACCCTATCAAATCATCATTCCAAAGGTCTGTTTCATAATCCTAGTAGCCTTAGGTAGCTCCACTAGATCACTAATAAGGCACGGAATATTGATAAATGCTACTCTGTGCAAATGCTTCAGTTTCCAACAAACAGCTTTCATCCCTATTGGGGTCTGACCTAGTTTTGAAGAAATAAAGTACTCAAAATATGGAGGTGAGGGCCTACTAAGGGTTGTACTCTGTTAAGTGCTTTTGTGCCCACGACAAGATTAGATCACCAGGAGAGGAGAAAATTTAAATATTTTACTGACCATTCTCTCTGTCTCCCTTTTTCCTTTTTTTTTTTTTTTTTTCTCCCCAGAAAGCCGAGACTCTCAGCTATTGTTTAAACTCAAACTTTTCAGGTGAAAGCTATTGACTTCTCCTTAGAACCTCACCCAAGGTCCTACTGCAGGTGTTAACTGGTAGAGAGCTCTTCTCTATCATGATTTTTACATTCCACCAGGACAGAGTTATATTATGAGAATTTTCATTGGGAAATGTTCCAGGCAAACATACAGGCACCTAAAAAGCCATTAAAAGAATACCTAAATAAGCTCAGTAGAATAATCATATTTCCATGGGTGATGGAAGACCATCCCTGAGATGCCACTGGGACCTGCTGTGGGGAAGGAAGCATGTGTTGGTTTAGGTTGCTTTGGTTATAAGCATGTTCTATATTTCTAGCACCAAGTAAAATCAGAGAAGATCAATACCTGCAGAAAAGGATGTAAGAGGGAAAATACAGGATTATACAAATCTGCAAAAAGGGCAGAGCTCAGACAAGAAAACAGCAAGCATTTGGTCATAGGAGGAAGAAGAGCTATGGAGCTATGTGAGATATGAACAGGAAAGAAGGAGGGCAGATGAAACCAGAAGTTGTGGATGGGGCAGCAATAGGTGATGGAGGAGAGAACTGGAAATGATCCAGGTAAAAGTAAAAAGAAAAGTTTGTATGTAAGGTAAGTTTACTTGAGGAGAGCTGATAAACAATGTAAGTCTTGTGAGACTGGAGACATCCAATTACCAAGACCTTCAAAAGGCAGGTACTTTACATCTTTATATAAATAAAAAATGCTTTGATGTTGAAATCTGTGTTAGAAATTATGCTTTTTCTTTTCTCTTCCTCCCCCCAATTTCATTTTGAAAGTACAGGATATTATCCATTAAACCATGTATTTTCTTAGCTGTCAGAACTAAATACAACCACAAGATCACACAGACCAACAGATGCAGTACAGAGCAATCCAGTGTTCCATAGTAGTTTATTTTGATAATCTCCTTTATTTACCAATGTGAGATCAGCTGCTTGTGGAAATGTTTATCTTCATTAAAATGCAGATGCATTCACCACTACAGTTAGTATAGAAGTAACCCATACACATATATTCAGGCAACCATGCATAAACTTAATGCATTCACAGGCAAATGTTTGCTTTAGCTGTCTTGCTACTGTTCAAATCTTTTACTTTGACCATATCCATAGCATAGAGGTCACACTTAAATTTTTCTTGTCTTCTAATTTAGCACAATGTTTCATCCTCTTATTAGCTGCCACTAATAGTTTTATGCACTGTAAGTCTTAGAAAAATGTGGTAGACTATTCTTACCTCAAGTAGCTATCACTAAAATGAATCAATAGTGTGTTGTGTTTACCTACAGAAATATGGATTACTCTGGTACTATATTTATAATCTGATATTTGGAACAATTAACCACCACTGTACCTGTCCCAAACCGAATGATGTCAAAATGCATGGGGTTTTTTGTTGCAGGAAACACTCAGAGTCTGAGGGAGTCATTTTATTCTGTTTGTGTTTATGTTAGGTCTTGTGTTTTTTTTTTTAAACAGTGGGATTACTTATAGAACCCTAAAGTACATTATACAATTGCTACAAAGCAATATTTTGGGAGACTGAGATATTAGGAGGTGACATTTGAAAAAGGACTTCTCAATGTCACCCTTAGTAGGATGTCCTGAATGAAAATGGACTTACCATTGTCTTCTTGACACGTGACTAGGGGTAGGAGTTGCTCAAGCTAGTTCTTGTTTATAAACGTGTGTTTATACACAGCAATTTTGTTAAAACCATTTTGTGATTTGGAATTATAATGCCAGTTGAAGAACAAGGGTAGAGTCCAGGTCACCTCCACAGAGAGATTTTCATGGAGGTTTTCACAAAGACACAGAGAAAGCTGAGTCTTTGAAGTACTGTTCAGACTTCTAAATCTTCAGCATCTCATCATGGCTATCTGCATCATCTCCATTGAGATTGCATTCCCCTGTAGAACTGCAGGAACTTCTGTCTCTGCTCTCTTTGTCTGTCTTTGCTTCTCCTGTCAGTATAAGAGTCTGCAGTTCTTTCTATCTTCAGGTGCTTCCAGGTCCCCATTCCATGCCAACACTTAGAATGCAAAGTACTGCTGGTATTATAAAGATTGACATCTTATTCTAGTGATAATTCTGCACTTAGAGAAGTGGGAGGTGGAAAATGATTTTAAATGCTTTATACATGACTAGAAACCTGCTGTTAGCTTCCATTTGGAAGACTGTCTTTTCCATATCTTACATGTATTTATGGATGGGTAAATGAATGGATTTCACTCCTGAATGAAGATGAATACATACCATTTATATCCCTTGAGCAGAGTTGGTCCTATCAGCATGATCTTAGTAGAAACCTGAGACACTGCAGAATCTTTTTATTTTTTTTTCCCAAAGTATGAGTAAAATTACAATGCAGAATTTCTTGAATGGAATTAATTTTAACAATGTACTGTCCCTAATGTGAGAGTAAGAAGTAAGAAAAGTATTACTCTCTGAGAAGAGGTATTTTTTTCTTCCAAGGAAAATTTACTCATTTGTCAAGTATGCTTCCAGAACCTGAGGTCTACACATAATAAGCCTGCACACTCATACTACACAGATGGAATTGAGAACTACACTTAGGAACAGGGCCTTCTTTGTACTAACATGCAATTACCAAGCTATCAGGTGGGATTTTGAACACACAAATCTAATGCATACTGCTTTATGTACAGAGCAGTTGTCAAGATCTGAAAGTATTCCTTGAGACTATAATAAACAATGATCCCTATGAAGACAGCCAGATGCACAATAAGATTCTGTAAATCTTAACAGCAAGAACTGGAAAGAAATGATCATCATTGGCATGGAATTAAAGAAATTATTCCTCTTCTAGGTTTTGATCCTGCCAATAAAGAAAATTATAAACCTTGGTCTCTATTGTGATATTGATCAGATTGGTTCTGTGATGGTCGACCTATAATCTATTATCACATAATTTCAGTTATTTCAAATAAATAAGCACAAGAAACAAATGGCTGTTGTAACTACTGGTCTAACCATGAGTCTGATTGTTCTCTCCCTTCAGTGCGCAGAGTTCAGACACAGCTCTGCATGCTCACTGCCAGGCAAGAGCATGAGGACTGATGTAGCTAAAAGTAAGGATTGAGAGGACCTAGAGGAACAGCAATATGCAATCCACCTAGATTCTCTGTAACATGACTTGAGAAGGAAAAGCATTCAGATTTATATATTCAGAGATTCATTAAGTTTCAGAACAGGCAATCCCTTCAGTGTACTTACAGAGGTAATGTGACCTTTCTATTCTCAATTAATATTCTTCTGTTTACACATGGAAGAACAGCATTAATCCTTTCAGCTGTCTTCTTTCTGTGTTTAATGTGTTTTACATGAGCTACTTCCTTAGCAGAGGGTTCAGGGTCAGGAAACTACCAAAAAATTATATTCTCCTGATTATCTTAGATAATCTATAGGGTTTTGCAGCACCACTGCTTCCCAGAACTGAGGAACTGTTCCTCTCTATCCAACTATCTTTTTTTTATATATAACTACATGGAAATACATCAATGTATTTACCAATTAGCTCAGACAGCTCTGTACTGTTAACTCATAATTTTCATTCTTTACCGTTCCTCCTAGCTGTTTGTTGTACAGAAACTCTTATCAGCGATGGTTCTATATTTGTTTCTATGTTTGTTGGCATGGATCATGCTGGAATTAAGTTGCACCTGGCTACTTTAGAGCCATTCTCATCTGTCATTACACTCAGATGTTAATGAACTGATCAGTTTTAATCGTCTTACCATGAGTCACATCAAGTTTGCATTTGAGGGGCTGCCCTGAATCCCTTCATCACCCAGTTTATCTACATATGTCTTTACCTGTGCCACAGTCTTCCTTCTGCCAGACCAACATGTGACCAGGAAGATGTTTGAAGCCACAGGCTGGTAATGGGGTCAGGCACACAGTGAGGGTCAATATCCTGGAAAGAGAAGCTGGGAAGCCTGTCTGATGCTGAACAGCCAGAATAGATGTCTGGGCCTTAGCAGTGGTGAGAAGAAAGCCTCCAATGGGCTCTGGGAAAGAAAGAAAGTTTATAGGAAGAAACCAGTGCATAAAGCATCATGGTACACCCCTTCGTAGATGGACAAGGGAGAGAAAATACAACAAAAAGCTTATGGGTCGAGATAAGGACAGGGAGAGGTCACTCACCAGTGACCATCATATAAAACAGGCTCAGCTTGAGGAATCTAGTGTAACTTATTACCAATAATATCAGAGTAGGATAATGAGAAGTAAACCCTAATCTTAAAACCATGTTCCTCCTACCCCTCCTTTCTTCCCAAGTTTAATTTTATTCACAATTCTCTACCTCCTACCAACCAAAGATGCAGGGAACATCCCACCCAGGAACAGTGAAGGGGGGCTGCAGTCACTTCATCACCCACTGTCTCTGCTGCTTCTTCCTTCCCAGAGGGAGGACTCCCCACAGTCTTCTGCTCCAGCATGAGATCTCTCCTGTGGGAGACAGTCCTCCAAATGTGAGTCCTTCCCACAGGTGCAGTTCTTTATGAACCACTCCAGTGTGGGTTCCTTCCACAGGGTGCAGTCCTTCAGAAGCAGGCTGCTCCAGTGCGGGTCTCCTATGGGGTCACAAGTCCTGCCAGCAAACCTGCTCCAGCATGGGCTCCTCTCTCCACACATCCACAGGTCTTGCCAGGACTCTGCTCCAGCATGGGCTTCCAATGGGGTCACAGCCTCCTTCAGGCATCTACCTGCTCTGGTGTAGGATCTCCCAGGAGCTGCAGGTGGATATCTGCTCCACTATGGACATCCATGGGCTGCAGAGGGTCAGCCTTCCCCACCATGGTCTTCACTACATGCTGTAGGGGAAACTCTGCTCCAGTGTCTGGAGCACCTACTCGTCCTTCTTTTTCACAGACCTTGGTGTCTGCAGGGCTATTGCTTTCACATATTCTCCTTCTAGCTGCTGTTGCTGTTTAACAGCAAATTCCCTGTTATTCCAGAGCTGCTACCACTGTCACTGATGGGCTTAGCTTTGGCTAGCAGTGGGTCCATGGGAGAAACTCCTGGAAGCTTCTCATGAAAGACACCCCTATAGTCTCCTTGTTGCCAAAACTTGGCCATGCAAACACAGTACAATCATGTAATCTGAGCTAAGAAGTGAGAAAAGTGAGCAGCTATCATGGTGCTGTTATGGTTGAATCTTTTCTTTTTTTAAATATTTGAATTTATTGGCAACACAAACTTCTGATAATTCATTTGGGTATTGAGAGAAGGAAAAAAAGAGGACATAAACTCTTAGAATACTTCTCATTCTACTTCTTATTCTCAAACTCCTCTATTTTTACCACAGGTTATACTCACTCTGTCTCAACTCTACCTGTGAGGCAAAGAAGGTTTGTGGTTGTGGGCATGATGGTTTCTGTCTGTTATGGCGTGTATATTGTTTTTTTTTCCACTGATTTCTGCTTCTTGCTGATTTTCCTCTGCTGCTATCTGTTTCAGGGTTCCCCAGCCCCAGCATGGGTCACCCATGGCTGCAGTCTCTTTGCTGGTGTCTCTGCTCTGGCAATTTCAGTCCTGGGTCTTCTACCACACAGCCATCCCTTCAGCCCCCGCTATGCTCAGCTGAGGTGTGAGGGTCACCCTGAGCCAGTCCTTGGGCACAGCCTGGAGTGATTCAGCTGTCAGATCCTGGCTCTCTCCCGGCAAGCTCAGCTGGGGACATTGCACTGTACCTCCTTGTCTCTACATCACACTCTTCTGCACCATGTAAGCAAGTCCAGCCTTGCAAAAGCCTGTCAGAATAACCCTCCTAATCCTCAGAGGAAGGATTTGATTAAGTTGTTCTACTCTGGCATACATGCTGCATGTTGGACTGCATATTTGATGACCTCATCTATGATTTATGAGTGTTTTAGTGAAGCATATTGACATTTCATTGAGAAAACCATGTTAAACCAAGCAGCAGGCACAAATAGAGAATCAATTCACTGAATGGTAAAAAGGTCTATCAGTGTAATTATAAATAGTTCCTCTTATTGTTGCCATCTCTGCAGAACTGTATAGGTTAGGAGCAAGTACATCTAGAGATGAGCTTGTGGAGAGGTATCAGGGTGACATCTATTACTGAATAATGTGGAATGCTGTCAAGATAAACTGACACACCACTGTTCTTAAAAAAAAGTCTCAGATATTTGCTAGTCCACAGAATGATCAGACATAACAATACCCTCTGTAGATCCTTTATAATCCTGCAACTGCATAAACAGATTTTTTTTTTAACTGCAGCTAAATGTGTAGACAGGATTTATTTGCAACTACACATGGTTTCCCTGACACAGATCTGTATAAAAATAGGACTAAAGGCCACTGAGTCATTAACTGGAACACCAGCATTACACACCTTTGGATGGCTTTTCACTAAACCTTAATGAAAGTACTTGAAAAACATAGTTATAACTAATCTGTGTTCTGATAACATACGTGGTGCAATAGTATTTTTTTTCCAAAAGAAAGAAAATCATTATAAAATATTTTGGAGTCCTGAAGGCTCAGAATGTGCAGGCTGCAGTCCATTTGCTACCTAGTCTGTCCTCAGGCAATGGCTGGACTCCTCCATCCTTCAGCTCTGAGACAGAGCAGTGACTCCACTGTTTGTTTGGTCCCTGTCATGTCCTGATCATTTCATTGCTTCATATAAAGCACAATGACAACAAGCAGAGTTCTGTAGGTTTTGAAAAGCCATCATGAGCATGTTTGGGAGAGTAAAACAAACACCCTCCCAATAACACCAGTCCTAAATCTTTAATTTGTGTGAGCTGCTGTGTGGATGTCAGCCCTAAGCCTACAAAACATGAATAAATTACTGGTTTGCAGGGAAGAAAAGCACTGCCTGCATTTTATCAGCTCAGGTGAAAGTAGCACAGCTTACGGACATATGCTAAATTCCATTACCTGTAAAGAGACCATTGATTTAAATTTTTTCTGTTTTGAAAACCATGACATGAGAAATGATGGCTTTCCATTTTGTTTGTATTAATTGTATACACACTTTGGAAGCTGATAGGGTAAGATTGACTTTAATTGAGCCATAAATTTAGCATTGAAAAATGCCATCCATTTAGCTGGACAGTTCTGTGATGAAATACATTTCTAAAGCAAGGATTGCTGGCAGAATGTCTGAGATAACAAATGATAAATGTTTTATACCTAGAGCTACAAAGAGCCAATCCTCAATAAAAAGTGGGTAACTTCTCAAAGAGCTGCCATAAATTATTTTCCCTTGATTTTGAAACACAAGAAATTTCTTTTACTAGAATACTGTTTAATACATTACTCCTTTTATTTGATAAAAACTCATAGAAGATACATTCCGAAATCTGAAATACTGGGTATCCTATTATTGCATGATGTGTCACTAAACCCACAGGAAAATATTTTTACATAAATCTGATTAAATAAATCAAACTTTGTATCTGTACACACATGAAAAGTCAAGCTCATGAATACTCATATTCATATCCCTACCTGTTGTAGCTGCTGTAATTCTATCAAAGTCAATAGAGCTTGAACATTTTACACCAGACAAGGATTTGCTTCAAAGTGTTATCATACGAAGTTCAACAAGGGGAAGTGCCACATTCTGCACATAGGATGGGGCAACCCTAGATGGGTGTACAGACTGGGGAATGAGATGCTGGGAAGCAGTGCCACAGAAAGGGGCCTGGGGGTCCTGGTGTCTTTTCTGTAGTGACCACTGACAGGATCTGAGGGAATGGCCTGAAGTTGTGTCAGAGGCTGGGTATTGGGAAAAGGTTCTTCACCCAGATGGTGCTTGGGCACTGGAACAGGCTCCTCAGGGAGGTGGTCACAGCACCAAGCCTGACAGAGTTCAAGAAACATTCAGATGATACTCTCAGGCACATGGTGTGACTTTTGGTGATGGTCCTGTGCAGGATTAAGAGCTGGACTCGATGATCCTTGTGGGTCCCTACCAACTTAGTATATTCTGTGATTCTGCATGTATAAAGCTATTGGAAGCAAGTATCAACACAAGTTATAATGTATTTTGGACGTGACTATGAAAAGCATAATTATACCTCATGTATTTTTGTTATTTTTCCCTCTACTGAATTTCAGGAGGAAATTTTGATTCCAAGATCTTTTTGAGCAGCTGTAAAAGGATGATTTCTATACCAGAAAGATAAAAGTTGCCCCACAGACATGTGTATATTTAAGTCTCATCCATAGAACCAAATTTTCATTCCTGAGTTCATCATCTTTTTCTCTAAGTACTTCAATGGTCCTCATCAGTCAGATGCCGGAGTATCTTAAGTCGGAGGGTTCTGTTGCCCCTTGAAAAGGAGGTGATTAGGTTTGGAGATTGAGAAAATGTAAATGGTCTTAGGAGAATGAATGTCAGAAAATAAAATGCTTATGCTTTGCTGTGAAAACAGTGTAATGGCAGGTCTGGCTTCAACTGTGATGGATTTTTGAAGGGGTTTGTCTCCTACAGACATAATTTTTCTCTTGTTGATCAATGCTACACTTCTCTTCATGAAATAAAGATCTTAGAGGTGATGATAGCAAGAAAATATGGAAGAGAACCAGATAGAGAGCTCCTATTTACTGTTCAGTTTTCTGTGTAGGATGATACACATAACAGAAATATTTAATTTATCTCCAAGAAGCATATAAAATATATTTAAAGTTCTGTCCTCCTACTTCCTTTGAATACATTCACTTCCTGTGTGGGTCAGCACAGAGAAATAGCAGTGTTGAAACAGGATCACCTGAATCCTCTATCCAGTTCCCACCAGTCATTACAGCCTCAATATACAGGGCTGTTGTTTCTAGTGATTCCTGATATTCTGGCTAGAAAGAAAGCAACATTTATTTATTTATTTATTTATTTATTTTAATAAGTATGAACAATTCATGAAAGAGAATATAAGCAATAATTTTTCTGCAGCATAACCATCCACAATGTGTTTGGAAGAAAAAGAATACAGTGTTTTGTACAGGACTTAAGTATATAGTTCAATCAATATTTCAGGTCTTAAAGTCTAAATGTTTGAGTTCATAACAAAAATTTATTTTTTTTATCAATACTTTATTTAAAGCCATAAAAAATAGTTGTCTGAAGCAACAAAATAGTTTTATCCCTATGTAAAGCAGAAAAGAATGGTGATCTGGTTTGAGTCATAGAAGGTTAAAATACAACCAAGGAGTTTCACTGCTGAATTGATACCACCTTTGCTCATAATAAGCGATCTTCCTTCCAGAAAAATTGTCAAAAAAACTGACCATTCATTTTTTTCTTCAGAAAAATAATTTTTAGAGGTATTAGAGACTTTTTTCATTAATATGTCAACTTTCTTGAGAGATACTTAGGTTACATTTAGCCAAAAAAAACCTAACAACAAACAAACCAAAAAACAGAGCTCCCAAAATGAAAGAGATAGTGTGGCAGAAATTTTAATGGAAACAAAACAAACAATTTATTTTTATTGTTTTAAAAATTTTAACAGAAAAATACGAAGTCCAAGGCTCTCTCTCTGGAATTAAAAACAAAACAAACAAAAAACCGCCCCCAACAAACCAAACCCAAACAAAACAAAAAAAACCAAACACCAAAAGGTATAAGTTCTCTTTGTCTTGGATTCAACTCAAATACAAATAATTATGGAGAATTTGTGTTATTCTGTATCCCCGCTGAGCAATATGGTTTAGGAACTGGATTTGTACAAATGCAAGCAGGTGCTCTCCAAGACATAACATTCTGCTCACATAAGATGCATACAGACTCGGTGTTTTGGCTTACTCCTGACACCTAGAATAATAGCGCACATCTTCCGCCAGAGATGAATGACTGCAAATGAGTGTTTAAGACACTCAACTTCATCATTGATTCCACAGGCTTTTTTTTTTTTTTGCCACTCAGTCTCCTCCACCAAACTCAAACTGCTCTCTGGTTTCTACCTCTTTTCATTTTGTTTTGCAGCAGAAATACATCATCTAGTGTATGCTTCTGAGCTTACAAAATACGCAATAGGTACTCAGGTTTTCAGCACTAGCATAAGTCTGGGGACTTTTGAAGCACAAATATTTCTGCAGTAGTACAACATGCTGTGGATTTGGAAGTGTTGTCTTTATTTGTTTCCTTTGTAATCAAAATATTAGTCAAAATCAGCAACACATTAATGCAGGTGATTATCAGAATGATTAAATAGGGGAATCTAGGAGATGGATAGTGAGACGTGACCTCCTGGTAACAAGAAGTGCATTCTGCTTGTCATTTGGCATTTGTCCATAACCATTATGTCTTGGACTTGAACAGTGTTTAGATTTCCCAAAACTTTCCCCCTTCAGCCTAGCAGTAGCTCGTTCTGTCTTCTTCACCAACTGACCTGGGAACACATTTTGGGACGTGTGTGTGTTTGCTGTCCCAATTGGTGTGTGTTGCATCTTAGCACACAAGTGGTGTCAGCAGTCTAAGGAACAGAGTGCTCCTCTCCTTTTATGCTTCTCATTTCATGTCTCTGTTTCTCCTGTAACACAGACAGGCAGGTGTAAACATGACATATGACCCTTGTGCAGGTGGGGTAGCTTTCACCTTGGTAGGTATCCAGCGACTTTTTGTGAAGAGTTCCTTTTTGTTGTCTCTATGAAAGAGTTTGGCTTTCTTGTCTTTTGTTTCTGCCTCTGAGTTGGTTATTCTGTCAAGTACAGGAGTTTTCTATATTCTCTTCCCATTTTTTGCATGGTTTTCTTTCTTGTGGAACCAACACAGACACTAGAGGGCTTGTAGACTCTTTGGAAATCACTTTTCCATGCCCCTTTACGTATTGCAAGGTCAGTCATTGCTTCACAGGCCACACAAGTAAGTCTAAAAGCTAATTTGCAGTGCTAAGGGTCACCTCTGTTTTAAGGCAGCTCATCTGCTGAATCCCGTATGAGCAGATAAGGTTTATGAGAAAAAGGCCAGCCATGTATGGAAAGGGGAACTGTGACACTCATAGATGTGCAAGCTCTTTTCCTAAGTCCTCATGGCAGTATTCTACCTGGCTATGTTTCTCTTCAGCAACTTCTTCTTCTTTATTCTTTTTATTTTTGTTTCATAGGTCATAAGTCCATCCTTTCCTTCTTAGGCCTCAGAGCACTCTTTTTCATCTCCCAGTTTTGGTGTGCTGCAAAAAGAACTCAATGTGAATTAGAATCAGGAAGCTCTCACTCAAAAAGTGGAGGCAGAGAAGAGTTGGATCTAGAAAAATTTATACAAATAGTCTTAGAAATTATTATTTCCAACTGTTTTAATACTCTGTCCTGTTACTGACTACTAAATAGAATGAAAATGGTATAAGTTCCCAGGTATGTTGACAGAACAGGACAGTGACATTGTAAGAACATACATACTTCTGAGAAACCTGCAAACCATGAAATGTTGAATCCTTTCCTGATGCTGTCAGAACTTCACTGACTGCACCAAGGTCAGGCATTTGCCTTAAATATCAGCATACTGCTTTAAAATTATGTGGTACTGGACCATCCTTGTAAATCTCTACCAATTCTGGGCACAGAGTTCTTACAGACACCACTTGTAATGAACAGGGTGTGCATTCATTTTTCCTCCAAAAAAGGTCTTCTTGTTACAGTTTTAAATTAGTGCCAGTTTTTACATTGGTGTGTACAGCCTGTTTAACAGAACATTTACAGGTTGCATTTCTGGATGTAGAATTTCAGGTTGGTGGAATTGAGTTTGGTCTGATTTATGGGAGGATTTCTTCTGATGCTGCATGTTGAAGATTTGAAATTTGGCACCCAAAGACTGTAATTTTCTTTATGAATATTAATTGTGTATTAAGAGTTCTCAGTCTGTGCTATTTACAGAGGACAGTTTTGGTTTGTTTTACTCTTTAATCCTTTCCCCCTCCAGATGGAAAAAGAAAAAAACTAGTTGGATAACTAATTTGCAACAAGATTTTCTTTTCCTTTATTTACAACAAGAAGATAAAGGGTCATCCATGTTTCCTGAGCACTCTCTGGTCTTACATAAGATTTCAATGTACACATTCTAGAAAAGCCTGTAATAGAATGACGGTTTAATAGCAAATTCCAGATGGTGTCTGTACACGTGGAAAATATGCTTACATATCTTTATTTCAGCTATAATCCCAAATAGCACAAGGGATAGCAAATCTCTGCATAATGGGTAACTCTCAAAGCCTTTTACAGCAGGATTGTCTTGGCAGAGGAAAGGTCATGGTTATGGCTTTTTACAAAGTGTTCCTAAGAGTCTCTTTTTTCTTCCAAAAGTCTGGATTTTCCTTTCGCCTTGTACCACTGTTCAAATACACTGAAGATCATCACTGTTATGAAGAAAATCCTGAATAGATGAGTCCAAATGGAATAGTTATCATTCATTCATCAGCAAGTTCTGAAATCAGACAAGCTGATAAACTTATTGTGCACAGCTAGCCAGGAACTGAAATTGCTGTTTCTTTGGAAATGCTAACAATTCAAGGAACAAAATGCAATTCATAAGAACAAGACACTAAAAATGTGACTTCTGCTCTACAATGAAAACAGTCTGAATGTTTACTTGTGGAACCAAAGCATGTTAATATACACTGTGCCAGTCATTATGCTTTCTAAAACACTGTCTTTAAACTGCCACCAATGTTATTGTATTTTTAATATTACTGTAGAATCATAGAATGGTTTGGGTTGGCAATGACCTTAAACATCATCTAGTTCCAACTCCCTTGCCATGAGCAGGGTCACCTCCCACTAGACCAGTTTTCTCATAGCTTCATCCAACCTGGCCTTGAACAATTCTAGAGATGGGAAATCCACAACTTCCCTGGGCAACTTGTTCCAGTGCCTCACCACACTCAAACTTCTTTATTATACTTAATCTAAATCTACCTTGTTTTAATTTAAATTTGTTACCGTCGTAAGAATGTCCCTCCTCATTTTTCTTGCAGGTCTCCTTTATGTACTGGAAAGTGCTATAAGGTCTCCCTGGAACCTTCTTTCCTCCAGGCAGAACAACCCCATCTCATTCAGCCTGTCATCATAGGAGAGGTGCTCCATCCCTCTAATCACTTGCGTGGCCTTCCTCTGGATCTGCTGAGACAGGTCCATGTCTTCCCTGTCTGAAGACCCCAGAGCTGGACATGGTACTCCAGGTGGGATCTCACCAAGAGTAGAGTAGAGAGAGAGAATCACAGAATCACAGAATCAGGGAATGGGTCAGGTTGGAAGGGGCCACATTGGTCCAACCTGCCTGCTTGAGTAGGCTCATCCTAGAGCACATTGTAAAGGATTGTGTCCAGACAGTTCTTGAATATTTCCAGTGAGGGAGACTCCACAACCTCTCTGGGCAATCTGTTCCAGTGCTTAGTCACGTGCACACTAAAGAAGTTCTTCCTCATATTCAGGTGGAACTTCCTGTACATCTGTTTCTGCCCGTTGCCTCTTGTCCTATTGCTTGGCAACCCTGTGAAGAGCCTGGATCCATCTTCTTGGCACACTCCCTTCAGGTATTTAGATATGTTGATGAGGTCCCATCTCAGCCTAAACCCCATACTACTAGCAACTTTGTACCAGTTTTCCAAGATGTTGTTTATAATTATTTCTTAAGAATTTCAACAGACAGGAATTTTTAATGAGATAAAAAGGCTCCTTTATTTGTGAAACTGAGTGGGGAAAGACACAACATCAGATGGAGCCAGACAAAGTTCATTAAAAGCCTTGAAATTATGCCAGAAGGTGTGATACTGTGCCAAAGAAGAAGAGGAAGAGAAGATTAAGATAGGAGTCTTCTGGGATCTCCAACTCAAATTTGGGAGGTGCATCAGGGATGTGGTAAGGGCGGTACTATGGGAGGGACGGTTTTGGAAGTGGGTGTAACAGATGAGGTAATACCCAAACATTGTAATTAGAATCTGAATATTGTAACTAGATGATAGTATAAAGTTGTACCTATGAACCTATGCAGTTGGGTGTGCACAATTTGGAAAATATTCCTGTGCACCCAGAGTCATAAATAAAGAAATGCTATTGACTAAAACTCACAAATTGAGTCTTAGGTGTTTTCTTCTAAAAGCTGATTTTAGGCATCACAGTTATCTTTTCTCAAGTCCGAACAGGCCTGGATCCCTCAGCCTTTCCTCATAAGAGAGATACTCCAGTCCCCTAATCATCTTTCTCACTCTCCACTGGACCTGCTCCAGGAGCTCCATGTCTCTCTTGTACTGAGGAGGCCAGAACTGCACACAGCACTCCAGGCGCATTCTCACTAGGGTGAGTGGAGGGCAGGGTCACCTCCCTCGACCTGTTCCAATGGTCTTCCTGGCACACCCCAGGATGCCACCAGCCTTCTTGGCCACAAGGGCACACTGCTGGCTCATGGACAGGTTGTTGTTCACCAGGACCCCCAGGTCCTTCTCTGCAGAGCTGCTTTTCAGCAGGTCACCCCCAGTCTGTGCTGGTACATGGGGTTAGTCCTCCCCAGGTGCAGGACCCTGCACTTGCCTTTGTTGAATTTTAGACAGTCCTTCTCTGCCCACATCTTCAACCTGTCAAGGTCCTTCTGAAGGGCTGCACAGCACTTTAGGGTATTGGTCACTCCTCCCAGTTTTGTGTCACCAAAGCAACTCTCTCAGCCTTCTGGTGACACATCTTCTGATGCAGACCAGGATGTGTTTGGCTTTCTGGGCTGCAAGAGCACATTGCTGGGTCACATTCAATTTTTCATCCACCAGTTCCCCCAAATCTTTCTCTGCAGGGGCATACCACTGGGCATGAATAAACAGACTGAAAACTGTGATGAAAGGAGTTTGGACTCCAGGACTAGATGGTGTAGCACAACTTGGGGGCACTGCAGTGAGTGCTTTTTCCCTCTATGACTGAAAATCCATATGCGAGCAAATAGCCTTTGGTCTCAAGCAACACATTCTGACCCACACCAAAACTGTTCCTACAGCTTTCCCAACAGCATAGACAGTCAAGGGACAGTACTTTGGACTATGCTTCAATTCTTTTTAGTTTGCTCATAGACATCCTTCCAGGAGAGAAGGGCCCAAATCTGACTCCTGAGGTTTTGATTTTGGAAAGAACAAAGAGGCCTTTCCGCAGAAAAGCTGGGGTAGAAATAGCTGAAATCCATCAAGTAAAGATGTGTGGAAGGCCAGTAAGGCTTCAAGGCCTGATCAGAGCCCATCTACATGACTCAGGAAAATTATTAATTAAATTCTTGGGATTGATTTAAAAATAAAGAAGTGTGAGATAGCCACAAACAGCGCCCAGCCAAGGATCCAGAATTAGATTCCCAGGCAGAACACCAGGAAGAAAAAAATTAACTTTCAGACTACCTGCATATTCATCAGTCTTCCAGACTTTATGTCAACTTCTGTAAAATTTATTCCTTTGGCAATGTTTAATCATGGAGCAGTGTTCTTCTTTTCAAAATATCAGGGTATGTATTAAAGCTACCTGATCAGATTTTTAGCTCCATTGTAATAATATATACAGCAATTTTGTAACATACCCATTATCACATATATACAGCTCTCAACTCATGATGATATATGCCTCCCACTGCTGCTGTCAGTCAGTTGTGACAAGTGTCCTTGCTTTAGTGCTCAGGTTTATACCATAGCAACCTTGCTGAAAATCCTCCTGTGAAGCAGCTGATGGTGGGGGAGAACACACCAGCTGTATCCAATCTGATGGAAGCCCTTATAACAATGCTACCCTGGCATTATTGAAACCCATGCAGTTTTCCAAAGCAGTAGCCTTTTTTACTTTTTAAACCAGAGCAGAATTGATGCAAGCATGCAAACTGCTGTAGTTCCAGATGTATGTAGAGATGTTAGCTGTCTAGATTTTCTTCAAAACGTCATGCAAGTAACCTGAATGAGCTTTCAGGTTTGGTTTATACAGTAGAGCTCATACAGTATTCAGTGGCAGATCAGATTCATCCTTACTATAATTTGTATGAAGATCAGTCCATAATTAATGATTATTAAGTGGAAAACTTCTGTTAACACAGCATTATGACTGAAAGAGCATGTGTAAAAATATCACTCTTCATGTCTACATCATCTTTTCTTTCTCTTGCATTCACAGCTGAGTCTCCTTCTGCCTTGCACCAGTGTGTCTCTGGGCTTGGTCCAGTGATAAGGCTGTCCAAAATGGATATACAGCAATGATAGAGATTTTTGTCATAATTTTTTTCTCAGGTTGTCAGTGGCTGACACCAAAGTATTTGTCCATATTTAGAAACTTATGTGGAAAGTCAGGCTTGCCCAGGTGGCAAACAAGGCAGACAAGAGTGTGGGATTGTGGCAGAACACAAACATAGTGCTGGTACATATTTGTCATGATGAAAGATCTTTTCTGACATCACAGGTAAAGCAAATGTGGATCAAGTAGGTAGCGGAAGTAAAAGGATAGAATGAAAAGAGAAAGTAGAAAGGAGAAAGGTGAAGATAATAGCAATAAGGAAGAGTGAGAAACGGGTCTGTGATGACATTTAAGTGATACTTTGTATCCTCTTAAAAGCGTTATTGTGCAATGCTAAATTCAAGTTCTTTTCATCTCCTTTCCTCATTTAAGGCATATAAGATCCAAAGTTGAGAGCATAGTTACTTTCAGTTCTGTGTACAGCCTGATGTACTTTAGCCACTCAAAGAGATCTTTCCTCTCTCTCTCTCATGATTAGTCAGTGCCTAAAGTTACAGGTGGGAGGAACCGGGCCAATGTTTTTAAATGCAGAGTCCTGTGTATCACTCTGAAGCTGGAGAACATATGCTGCACAGTATTTTGCTTTTACATTTTGAAGCAGAGGATAATCAGCACTTTAGGGAAGGGAGCTACTTTATAAACACCTCACTGGGTCACATGTATTCTGTATTCATCCACACCAATGTCGTTCAGAACCTTAACGATTTCTCTGTGTGTGTTTAGTAAGGTGTAACTATACTTCTGGTACATTTCTTTGATGTTTATTGTCATTTCAAAAATCGTTTTTAAATAGAGGTGAATGCAGTGGTTTGATTTTTTTGTATTAACCATTATTGCATTTTGACCCTGCTGAGACAGAAAGCTGCTCCAGTGGAGTCAGAGAATTAAAGGTGTCCTGATGCAATAGCACTGCTTCCCAGGATTTGGAGATGATCCAGGCTGGTGGTATATGCATCAAACCACGCAAGTACCTGCACAGAACTAATGCAGCAAACATAGGGGATTTCTAACTCAGAGCGAGAGTAAACACATTTTGAAATGTGAAGAAATGGAGAATGTAGCTGAGAGAGAAAGAGACCTTCCCAGCAGTCTACTAGCAATCAGAGATATGTTGAGCACTCTACAGAAGAAATATACTTGCCACAGGTTCAGTTTATAACCAACAGGTTAGACAGAATTGATGGGTTGAAAAGAGTATTAGTTTGTCAGACCATTAGGCTTGACCTTGAACACAGAATTGTTCAAAGAGTTTACCTGAACCTTCTTCTGGTTTAGCCTGAACGCATCTTCTTGGAGGTGGGAGTGGGGTGAGGGGAGGAGAAGGGAGTATAGGAAAAAATCTGTCTTGATTCTAAAATTTCCGATCTTTGTCAGCAATTGCTTAATTGTCTCAAAGACTAATCATCATCACAATTTGAAATGTGCATCCTGCTTGAGTTCTGAGTTTGTTGAACTTCAGCTTCCAGCCTTTGGCTCCTGTTACTCCACCTTCTTTTAGGTTGCAATCAAGCCTTCTCTAAGATTCTCTTTGAGAAGTGAAATAGATTTGACTCCTGTCATTTTTCACTCTACAGAACAATTTCCAGTCATCTAATCATGCTGGCTCTCTTCTCTAGCAACTACTGTTTCTGCCTTTGAACTGCAAGTATTGCAACCACCCACAATGTACTACAAGCCATTTCCCTGCTGTAGTTCAAAACATCAGTAATAAAGACTCTCTGCTTCCACTTCACATCCCTCAGTTTACACAGTCTTCAGACTAAAGCACCTTGGCTTCCTGCATTGTTCTGAGATCTCACATTCACCTGATGGCCAAACAAATATTTCCTAGACTTCTTGTCCCCAGAAGAGAAGCCTGTATCCACTCTTGGAAAGGTATTTAATTTAATGTTTTGTCTTTGATGTACCAGTTTGACCTCTCTGTGATTAGAGAGATAGTGCTACATTTTCCCATCACACCCGAAGACATTTGTTCTACTTGAGTAAGCAGTTGTTCTTATGAGCCATGACAAATTAATTTTCTGGGCTTTCTAGGTTCTTTGGGGGAAAAAAGGTCACGGAGGTAGTCAAGCCTCCCACAAAAGTCAAGGGTAGAGCACTTTAGTCACATACTGATGTCAGCTTTTCAGGCATATATGCTAAAGAGGAGCATTCTTCTGAAAAGTTTTGGGAAAGTGACTGCAAATTCCTCATCTCTCTCCTCCCTCATGTCCCTGATTCTCCCTGATTCGCTTGACTCAGAGTTCTGGTCTGTTCCACTAATTCTGAATAGTTAAGCTGTATTCCCCAGGCTATCCTTAGCAAAGGACTATTGAACTTCCAAAAAATAAAAAAAAAAAAAAAAAAATTAAAAAAAGTATCCAGCATTTGACTACCATTTTGGAAAAACTATGGACCATCTCATGAGCTGCCAATACAGTCTTTCATATTTATGAACACAAAGGTGATTACACTTTGAATATTAACCATTTATTTCTTCCCCATTTTGTACATTTACTTTTTGAAAGTAAAATCTCTATGCATGTCATATAATGATCTGTTATTAAATGCCATTATCTGGCAGATAAACTTCTCTTGTATTTCTTGTACGGCCAAGTAGGTGCATTATCAGCTGCTGGTTGAGCAACACGGTCATAGGTCACAGTCACTACTTCAGCTGTCTAGGGGCTGTATAAATCCTCTCTCACTGGAAGATTTTGGGTCTATTATATTCCTTTCCAAGTATGGAAGACAGAAAAAAAATTTGAGAGGGTATATTTAAGTCATGCTGAGAAACAATGAACAGAACATTTAAAGTGTGCTGTTTTCACATCCACCCCATAATTTTTTTTCCTCCTACTCCAGGAAAGTACATGTACTAAGATCCGATTATTGAGTGATGCCTCTCAATTGCCAAATTAAGGTGCAACTGAGATCATATGCTGAAGTCAATAGTACAGAATTTATTTAACAATGAATTTGAAGTGGAGAGATAGAATGGAACAGAAAAGAAAGGAGAGAGAGATCAAGCAGAAGATAGTTACCACCATGGATCCAGTGTCATCCTGTTGGTCCTTCTTCACCCTGGGCTTTTTGGTAGTGGGAGTACCAAGGTCATTCAATATTTTTCACCATTTTTATATTTTAGCAAAGGAATTAATGCTCATTGGCATTCTCTTCAACTATTGGTTAAATTATTCCCTCGCCTCTAGCACTAATTAGACCACATGCTCAGTCTTTTTCTTCTTTTGAGTCAATGAGTTTCTTGGGTCCATGACCCAGTGGTCACGATCTCCCCCTATAGCCAGAATTACCTTTAGCCCAGTCAGAGCTGATTTCAGTTGCTGAGTTGGCTTTCCTTGTGGCCTATAAATCCTGCATTCTTTATGTCCATTGTCAAAGATACATTCTTTCTCCCCAGCTTTGTTAACGACCCCCTAGGTCTGAGATAACACTAGGACAACAGTACCACCTTTATCTGATCTCAGCTTCCTGCTGTGGTGGCTTAACTTACAGTCCAAGGTTCAGGTATCCATAGAGACATGTTTGGGGGTGAAGCTTCAGTGGTCATTGGTGATCACAGATGCCCTCTGTCCCATAACTTGGGGTGATATTTCTTTGACCATTTGTAGGTGTATGAGCAGTTGCTTCTTTACAGAGTTTGCCACAGTGGTAGTTTCTGTCTGGATGCATTACCCAGGATGTGCTAACCAGATCTTGCCTCTGCCAGGCCTGGAGTTTGGGCCATCCTGTCAGTGCCTTCCATGCTTATCTCATGACACAGTCTTTCTGTGGCCTTAACAGTGTTTGAGACAGGCAACTGCCTTACAACATGTTCCTTACTGAAGCAAAAGCAGGGTCATATCTCAGTAACAGAGCACCAAAATTACATTAGCAACAATTAACTACCCTGATTTAGCTCCTCTGGAGATTTCATCCATAATGACATGTTTGAGTATTTCCCTTTCACCAAGAGTTGGTGTATATTTGCATTTGGGCACATAGGCATCCATTAGAGTGTATGGAGGTGTACAGGTGTGTGTGCATGTGCATACTAGCATCCAAAAAGTATGTAGGGTAAAATAAGTTAAAATCATATGTGGATAGCTGAACTGGCTAAGTAGATTTCCTTTACTTATGATCAAAACCCACAAGTACTAGAAAGGTCACCACAAAGGTAATTTAGACAAGAGAAAGTTATAAGCTACTGCAAATTTGAGCGTTGAAGAAGAGATCTCTCCTGTGAGAGAAGTTCAATTTCACCTGGCTTTGGCATTGAATTTTTGAGGAAGAAATTACTTTAGAACTGACTTCTAAGATTAAGAAAAGAAAAAGATGAAGAAGTGTAGAGAATAAATAGAAATGCAGATAATAATTGAAATCAGAAGGAATGTCAATGAAGTAGATTTTAATAACTTTAAAAGTAAAATTCGTCAAGGAAACATCTGGGAGGAATGTTAACTAGAAGCCATGTTTGCAAGGATGGCCTTTACTCCTGGATCACATTGAATCAATTATTATTATAGTGGACTAGATCTTTGTAAATGCAGAGGCAGTTTTGGTTCATGGGTAAATGGAGTGCACCCCATGAATAAGATGCTTTCATCTTTATTTTATAGATTTGAAATACAGCAGAACCATCACATGTATCATGATATTTGGGTTTTTCTTAATGTACCAGCTTTTGAATGCAATCTGTTGTTTTGGGTTTTTTTTAACAACATGCTGAATATTAATGCTATTTTTAATTAAAATCCATGAATCCTAAGCAGTACTGTTGTTCCTTCCTTAAAAATCGCTGAGAAATATTCATTGGTTTGGTAATTTTCTGCTTCTCTTATTTATGTTTTGTTACTCTTGCTGTTGCCAAAACACAGTTTTGTTATTTTTATTTTGACAGTGAATGTGTGCTATTAACCCATGATAAGAATGCAGCAGACAAGAAGGGAAATATATTGTTGTTTTAGCATTAATATTAAGCAGTGAAATAGCCTAGTTTGCTAAATTTCCCAGTGCTGAGGCATTGTAAAATTGATGGTAGAGCACACTACATGCTTATGCTTCTTAAGTTTGCATGGTGTTTGGTCCAAAGTTTACATAAATCTTTGCAAACTTTTCCACTGACTTCCACTGAATTTTGATTCGTGGTCACATTGCTAGTAAAGGTCTAACCCCACATCTTCCAGCACTCACGGAGAGTGTGATTTGTAGCATACATAAAGAACAGCCACAATTTAGAACTTCCTGCCCTGTCATCTGACCTTCCACAGCTAATGATGGAAAAAGAAATGGCAAAACAGAGCACTGAATGGTGAATGCTGTACATGTGATTCTTCTCTGTTGTCTGTTTGCATGGTTTACTCTTCATATATGAGTCTAATTCATTCACTGACAGTAAAACAGCTTTCATATAACACGTCTGCTTGGAATACCAAAAAAAAACCCACTTTGAGTCAGGCTCCAGACATTCTCTCAACCTAATGATCTGCATGATCTATCCACACCTCCAAGATGAACTGTCAGTTACAGATAATAGTATTCAGCTGTACATCACTGATCTTCATCAGCAAAGTGCATTATTCACAGCCAAGTGTCTTTGTGTTTATTGGGACCACACGCCCTATATGCAGTCGTGGAGCTTCTCCTTTTTCCCTTGACTATCCATTTTCCCATTACCTTTCCAGTTTAACCTTTTGATTAATTACAGAACAACCCTGGCGTGCTCACAAACAGAATGAAATCTGGGGATACTGGGGCAGAAAGAGTGGATAGCAACAGTCAGACATGACCCTCAGAGTCTGACTGTTATCAGTGTCTATATCAGCGACATTTTATGAATAGCAAGTTTGGGAAAGCATCAAGAAATACCATACATGGGAACTAGGTTTGTTGAGGTTCTGTACACACTCAAGTGAAATGAAATACCTGAGCCCATGAGCTTACTTATGATTAGAAGAGGTAGGAAGACATAATATAAAATTACAAATGCCAAGTACATATATGCCATAATAAACAAACACTTTGATTTCCCACTGGTTTGGAAAGCTATCTTTTGTGAGTCATTTACCATTGTCTTAACATCCTTCAGATTTGCTGTAGTCATTTTTTGCTTTAAGGTTTCCTTGAATGTTTTTAAGCACGTTGGTAGCTCAGTTTAAAGTTTTAGACAGTATGTAATGCTAAGCAGAATATAATGTTTTTTGCAAAAAGCCCATTGAAAAGAGCTTTTTTAAAGTATTGGAATTAATAGATTCTTTAGATTAATATTAAATTACACGAGTAATTAATGAAGGCTTCTCTATAAACCAAAACCAAGAAATATCAAATTTACAGCATCTGCCCAGGGCTCTGCAAACTATATTGGCTTTTCAACCTACTGTTCCTGTTCTGTTCCTAGGTCCACATTGGATTGTTTAGCATGCGCCTCTTCATAAATCCCTTTTGAGAGTGGTACCACAAAAAAAAAAAAAAAAAAAAAGCTGGAAAAAAAATCACCAAAAGGACCCTTGTTTTCTGGGGAAAAATATTTTGTATCCTGGCTCTCCCTCTTCCTGCTTCATCCTGCTGAGGACTCCTAACAAGGTTGAAAGGACATGGCGAGCATTGCTGCAGTATTCATAAGTCCCCCTTTATGTGACTAGTTTTCATCTTAGGCAAGTGAAAGAATAGACATCTGCTCATTTCCTGCTTTTTTAAACTGGTATATCTTTCTGACCACACCTCTGTGTGTTCTCTAGTCTTCCAAAATCAAGGCAAGAACAGTGACCTGATAAGGTCTAGAGATAATTTCTTGTTACAGGGCAGTAAGAAGAGTACATTATGTTTCAGTGGTAGTGATAAAAATGTCTCTGTTTCTTCTTTTGAGGATGGCAAGGTAAATGTAAAGGTGAAAGAAGACTGGAACTACCATACCTCAGTTGAAATACATTAGTTTATGCCATTTTCTTGCTGTTTCATCTGTTCAAAAAAATAAATCCTATGGGGGACAATTGCCTTCCCAAAGTTTGCCATTGGGCATAAGGCTCCCTTTCGTTTGCACACCATGTTGCTTTCAGATCCATGGTGTTTACCTGCAACTGCTTTTTGCAGTTGGCCTTGTGTATGAGGGAAATGGAAATGGAAAAAGCAGGACTTCAGAAATTGTATACACTAGCTCCAATCTAGAACACTCCTGGGACACCACTGAAAGACTTTGGCTTTCAAGCAGTAGAGACCAGAATTTCCCTGGATGCCTCACCACCTATCCTTACCAGTGTATAAATGCCCTACAAATACTTCTCTGTGGCTCATGTATTGTCTGTATGGTAGGAAGATTAAGGGGAAGGATGAATGTACTCACAAATGACTGTAAAAATTCAAAATGCAGCCTTGATTTCACTATTTTACTTTCTATAAGGCAGTGCTCAGTGCACTGCTTAGACTTATTTGTTGAAATTAGCCAATTCCTGTCTAAGACAAGTCCCCTTTCCTGTGCTTGAACTTGTTAGCATTTAGCAGAGAAGGGAAAAATGCCAGCGAGACACTAATAGCCTTCATTAGCAATTAATTATAAGTAATAGTTATGAATCTAAATCATCATCAGAAACTAATGAATTTATCTGTGTCATTAAAGAAAATGACTAATGAATATGGTCTGTACGTAACTGAACAATACAAAGTAAGTTAACTTATCAAGCAAAAGAATGGATACTGTGTAATCCTGGGTCTGACTCTGCCCCCACTGAAGTTAATCAAGAGGTTCCTGATTCCCTTCAGGAAGATGAAGAATGGCGGTATCTTCTGGCAATGAAGAGACATAATTTTTTTTATAACTTTGACCCTGTCTTTTGTGACAGATAAAAAATAAAGAAAGGGGTATTTATTCAGGGAATGCTGACAAAGAGCTGAGTTGAGACTGTCTCAAATGTCTAAGAGGTTTAGACACTGAATTCTAGACACGACTTGAGACACTATTAAAAGAGCGTTACAGAGACAGAGTGAAACATTCGCCTAATCAATAAGCTGCCAATGCTTAGGGTACTAATTAAGGGATATCTTTAAAAGAGTAATGACTATTAGTTGTGAAAACAAGCACTTGCTGTTTACATGGGTCTTTCTATAGCTCTATTAATTTCAATCTACTGTTTCTAACTGACTAATTTTTAAAGAGATATTGTAATAATAGCACAGTTGGTTACTAATGTTTTGATACCAGAGGACGTCTCAGCAGATAGAATCCAGAAGAACAGATTTTCTCCTTCCTAAAATTCTGGCAATTAGTAAAATAGGTGTCATCTTATTCTTGTTTTGATCTGAATGGATTGTAGGGGAAGAGACTCGGTTAGGGAATTCTCTCTCTACTTCTGAGGGAGTGAAAATGTCTTGACTTTTGTGTTTCTTTCATTTGCCATTTTATGCTGTTCACATGCAATTTGTATGCTTGTAAAGACCGGTGGCAAATCCCAGTTGTGACTTAGCATCACATGCGTGGTCTCTTTTTGTCAAGACACCATATGAAAGATCACAGCCTTCTAGGGAATAAATGTATAGCTACCCTCAGTGCTCTCTAACTGCTGTCTTTCCTCTGGATCAATCTTAAAGGAAGTTGTAACCAGGTGGGGATTGGCCTCCTCACAAATAACAAATGATAGAATGAGAGAAAATGGTCTCAAGTTGCACCAGGGGAGGTTTAGACTGGATATCAGGAAAAATTTATTCACTGAAAAGATCGTCAAGCACTGGAACAGATTACCCAAGAATCACCACCCCTGGAGGTTTTTAAAAGACATGCAGGTGTGGTACTTGGGAATGTGGTTTAATGCTGGACTTGGAAGTGCTGGATTAATGATCTGATTTTATGATTTTGGAGGTCTTTTCCAACCTAAGCAATTCTATGATTCTATGGTGTTCTTGAAGGACTAAGTTAATTATTACTGGGCATTCCAGTCAGAGAGATTGTTTTGCATTTCTCTGAAATCAGCAGCATTTTAAAATCTTTACTGTGGCTGTTAGTGTGCTAGAGGCATATTAATAACTCATAATATTTTCTTACCCATCTGTAAGTTTTGAATTGAAGAGACAGACTTAATTTCCTATATGTACTGAGAATAAAAATTTTGGATGATTTCTTTTTGCCTTCACAAGCTCGACACCTTTTTTGTTTCATACAAAATATGAAAAACTAATTTCACAGAATTAACTTGAAAATCCTTTTCTGAATAATTCATTGTGGAACATCTGGCTGACTCATAGAGGCTTTGCTGCTGCAAGAAACTTCCAAGCCTAAATTGCTCTAAACATATCTGCATTTCCTTTGATTATTTATACGATGGACAGGTTTCATGCTGGTTTGTGTAAACATAAAGTAGCTGTGCAAATGAAATTTACTCAGAATGTGCCTAATGTTGTGTGAACTACAAGTTCTCTTCTACTGAAAGCTTGATTTTTGCTGTCATTGAACTCAAGGAGGAAGGAATTATTTTATTCTTATGACTCAAGCTGCTGGCTTGACTTCCCATCTTACATATTAGGCCATTTGCAAACCTCTTTTTAACATTTATTGGATTTGATATATTTATTTCTAGTCCGTTACAGCACAAGCATTTTGTAATTCTTGTGCAGAAGTAAAATAAATTTATGGTTCAAGCTAATTAAGCAGAGAAAAGTAAGAGATATTAAAAGTACGGTTTGACATAACTTGATAAGCAAATCAATTTACCAGTTGAAGAGGTATCTCCCCAGGTCTGTGCTCTGAAATTGTGATATGTAGTCTTTAAAGATGCCTACAGAGAAGCACCCAAACAGCTCACTCCCTGACATTTGAAATCTCACGCATTTCTTGGTATCATCTGTTGGTTGCAAATCAGTGTATGCTGCAAACAAACCATATTTGCTGCTCTCTGCTCCAAATTGTACACGACATCCAGCTGCTCATGGCACTGCAGGAGTTACAGTTTCAGCCAATTAAAGCCCTGTCAAGGCAATGTGAAGTATGAAGGTGACAGTTAATATATATTAACTGGCTTTTTTACCTCCCTCATGACTTAATTGGTATTAGCTGCAGTATCAGCTTCTAATTATCACATATTTATTATAGGCACCTTGGGCTGGAACATGGTGCCACAGAGACATGGCTTGTAAACCCGTTGGAGTCTCTGCCAGCAAAAGAGCTTCTGGGTCCAGGCAGCTGTGCAGCTGTTGGAGGGACTTGAGTGCCTTGTGAAGTGTGGGTTGGACTGCACAGGGAGTGTTGGGAACAGCGGGGAGGCCCGGGAGTAGCTTATGGTTTTCTACCACCTTGAGCAACCCACAGGCCAGGCAGCGTGTGGGATATTACACCAAACCTGGCTGGCCCCCACATACTCCTCCCTCCTACCCTCCAAGGGCATTGGTAAGCAAATGCCCACTCTGCCTGCTCATCACCCTGTATGAGGGCAGAGACTGAGCCTGGATGTTTCTGCTTTTCACAACAATCCCAGTTGCCAAGTGTGTGTAATTAACAGCTAAGTTATGTCTTGACTACTCATAGCCATCAGGTCTAGCCTCTACAATAGTCCTTCCTGAAGCAAGCTCTGCCTGTCGCCCAGGCACGTGTAACAAAAGGGAATCTCATGAACAGGCCTGATGACAAGACTAAACTGAGTGTCAGTGGCTGAGGGGGAGTGAATTAAATAGACTACATGAATGATTATGTAGGCATCAGCATAAAGTCTTTCATTAAAGCTGTGATGGTTTCCCTTTTTGTAATTACAAAATGCAGCAGCTTGATACTGAGTTGAACTGAGCAAGACACTCTCCCTTGAAAATCTGAAATCTTGAAAAGGACAGATCTCTCAAAAAGCCACCCAGAAACCACAGGGATGCTGGGCAAGATACGGAGTAGGAGAAGTCTCTAGCAACTAGCCAGGAGCTTAAACTACCCACTGGAAGCAATGGCAGCTGCCCCTTCCCACTTCTATGGAGTCAAAAAGGTCCGAATCCAGCCTGTAGCAAACATATCCTGCCCTTCTGAGTGGTTGTGTCTTCTTCTGAAACACTTGGGGTAACATAAAAATGAAATTCCTAGACTGGAAAATAGACACCAGCAAATTTTTTTGTTTATGAGGAGTCGCATCATTATGTTTATGAACAGAAACAGGTCAGAGGAGATGTAGTCCAGAAAACTTCAGAAGCCCTATTACAGAAATCATCATGCAAAGCACTACCTAGACTTCAGAAAATGATCATGAAATTGCAGAAATCCTCATTAAACTGAAAAACTGTCCCAGTAAAGAGCTTCTTATATCAGACATGCTTTTAGGAGTGCTGATAAACACTGAAAGGAAAAAGCTGCAGAAAGAAGGGTTTGAAGTAAATGTGATTTAAGTGCTACCTATTACTGTTACAAAATTTGACAAGTTTGAGCAAGAAATATAAAATGACCCAACTTCACAGCAGCTTGAAAGAATTATCTTAGGTTGAGGCTAACAAGAAATAGCCTGAGCACCACTGATAATACAAAAGGCATTGGGATTATGGAGATGAAATAGTTTTGTGTGATGGCATTTTTTTTACCAGAAAAAAGGTTGTCACAATAGGATATCATAAAAAGTCAGTAATGTGACACAAAATGTGCATGGGATGTTGAAGAGAGCAGAGCTCACCTTGTCTGGTGCTGGTCACAGAAAGGAGCCTGAATGGAAGTCTGTCCAGGCACAAGCAGTAATGCTGGAGGTAGGATACCATAGTATGAGAGCTATAGTACACTCAGGAAAAATATATCAGAGAGGCAATTACACCATGTTTAATTCCTAATTGCCGTGAAGACAGGATGGCACAGTCTGTATTAAAAACTTTGCATCTTGAATACTTGAAGCCATGGTAAGGGAGTCTTAACACCCCTTACAGATTTTTTTTCTGAGCTAATCAGTTTCAGAAATGAGCAGGAAATGTAAAAAATTTATATCTTCAGCTCTTGAACTAAATAAACTAAAGGCAAGCAGACCTGAAATCATGGCATAAGAGCCTATGCCAGGCAGTGGAATAAAGGATGTGAATGACAAACACTCACACTCTGGCAGTGTGTTGAATTTCAGCCTGCAGATACGAGCACATCAAGGATGGAGCTTGTCATGCCCATTTCAAAGCTAATGGAAGGACACAAAAATAAAATGAAAGGGAGGCTTCAAGCCCCTTCCTGTAAGCAAACAAAGTTTTGCAATACTCCTGTTGTCACACTCCCACTGTCTGGACAGGAGCCAGCTGTACTGAAGGAATTATTGACTTGCTTGCAAAAAAGCAGAGCAGATTGCAAGTTAACAAGTGCGTGGCTAGACACAGTGCACATTCCAGGCTTCTTGGACTGAGATCTTCTCAATGTCTGTGCTTCAAGCCTGAGTGTGGTTTTACGAGGGGTCTTAGTGTGTGACTTCAAGTGACTCAGTCCTGGTGCCCAGCCTGTCCACCCTGGCACAGTATGTTCTTAGGGGCACAGAAAATGAAGGAAAACCAGCTGATACCAGTTGTGCAGTTTTTTACTGAACTCAGGAAGAGTCCCCAAGCAATCACAAGTAAGGCTGCTTAGGCAATTGTTTCTGTGGTAGCACAGGTTTCAGTAATGCTCCCAGGCCCTCACACTGCACACGAGGCTGCACCAGCTGAAAGTGCAACTGGTTGTACCAGTGCTTTTCTGTGGAACTGGTTGCAGGTGCAGCTCTGGGGAGTGCTGTGAGTCAGACCGGGAACTGTTTCTGCTTCTCCTCTTTTAAATTCAGTTGCTCCTTTCAACGGCAGTGAAGACACTGGAACCATGGAAAATAGCAGTAGGGAAACATCCTTCTGAAAGAATCTTCTAGCTGGTCAGTGGACTAAAGACAAAATCACTATGTCTCCAAAATGGAGGGAACCCATGAGCTTCAAGAAATTAAAATATGTCCAAACTTCCTATCACCTTTTGGTTTTATAGATATATAGCTCTGACAGAAAAAGATCTGATTTTTCTTTTGCACTATCGTTTTCTGAACTGACAAACCTTCTTGTACAAACACTGTTGTATTGGCATTAAGCCTATTGTTTACCTTTTTTTTTCTGCTTTTTCCACAGGGAAATATTTTCTCTGATGTAAGGCAACTGCTGTATCATTGCACCTCTGCCTATCCTAGAAAAAAAGAATTATTTCCATTATCTTGGTACATACACACTGTTTGGTACTAACCAAGTCCCTGATTACCACTGCAGATATTCATACTGTTTTTAATTCATTTTTGAAGACTAGAAATCCTATTTTCATCCCTCTTTTAACTTATTTTAGGTATTTTCAGTTGAGAGAAAAGAGAATCTCAAAGAGAATCCCTAATGAACTCCTGTGTGAAGCACCATAGCATTTGTGAATTGTGTTTTGCAGCAAGGGTAGAAATACCAGAATCCCTAATGAGGTTAATAAGGTGCTAGAGACAGAGAAAATATTTCTAAAAACAACAACAAAGTCCCTCCCTCAAGGATAATGATGTAAATGTCAGAAGTTTCAAGCAAGTAGCCACAATGATGGATGACGCACTGCTCAAGTAACTGGAAGTGTTTTCAGTGCTGTCTAAATAATCATTTTCCGGCACTGCTATATACTGCACTGGTGAAAGTTAAGAAGCTCTGTAGACACATCTGACAAAGATCTGGAGAGCAGAGCAGCCCGACTATGCAGTCCTCATTACATTGATTCTAAAATTTTGGTATGTGATGTATTTTGGCTACTGTTTTGATATTGTAGCTTAAAATGCCTCTCCTCTTCCCCTTACACCTAGAAAGAGGGAAGATACAAATAATAAAGTTTCAAATAAATAATAATTTTATTGTTATTTCCACAAATATAAATGGCTATTTAGGAAATTATATGATTTTTTTTTAAAATATCTTTTATAATAGCACTGCAACTGCTCTTGTGTTGCAAAGTACAATCCCCATTGCAAACTAGATTTGGAGAAAGATGTCATGGAGTAAAGGACAAGTCAGGTCATTGAGTGTCACTTTATATATTTATTTTAAAGTAATATTTGACAGTACACAGTTACATTATTTTGACAGGTGTATCAGTAAAAATTCTCCATTCATTTAAAATTAATTTAATCAGTCATCATTTCTCTTTTATTTACTTTTTGAAAATATATGCTATCCATACAATTTGAAAGAGCTACAGAACTTCATATTTTTCTTTCTACTTCTCCTAAAAATTCAAAACCATCTCCCTGACTATTGGACTACCAGGATCCCCTTGAGCACGCTGACACCATTGTAACTTTAACTGATTTCATTACTGAATAAATTCAAAGTTTGAGCTATGAAAAGTTCTTGAAACAAGCATAGGAAGATGAGGAATATATAAGTTCAGAAATCTCATTAAACTTGTAATTCAGATGACTTTATTAATTCATATTCACTAGATCCAATTTATGTTATTCACTTAAATGAAATAAACTTCCCTACATGCTTGGGTTTGTTATCCCATTTATCTGCATCATGCCATTTGGCTTTCCTTTTTGATAGGGTAAACCTTTTGAGATTTACTTGATTTTTCCATAGTGACATCCACGTCTGTTACTTATGCAGTTGTACCTAGCGCATGACCCAGCAGCAATCTTAGTGGCTCAGGTGTTAAATGGTCACCTTCAGTGCTCCATACCTGACATTTGAGAACAGCAGCATGTCATTCATCATCACATTCCCTCATCACCCCCTTTCCAGAGGTCTTTCTAAAATTCTTCAAATCTGTTTCTGGTCTTGACTAATTCAAACTGCTTTGTGTCCTCTTCAAATATCGCTTCAGGGTTCTGGTGCTTGGAGAAGGATAGGCTTATACTTACTTCCCTGTTCTTTCTAAGCATCCACTCCTGGCCACTATTGAAAAATCAGTCTAAAAAGACTTTTTGTCTAATAAGTGCTGCTATTCTTATAGACACTTATCGTCACTGTTATCCTGTTATTAACTGTTTCACCATATAAACTAGGTGAGACCTTGAGAGTATGTGAACTCAAAAGGCTGCTTGGTATTCTGAAGGGTGCATCTGTCATTCAGCAGAAACTGCCTGTGTGAGCAAATGCATAGAAAACACCAAAACTCACTATGGGCTCAGGCCATGCTCAAGAAATTGGATTTGCTGACTTTGAACTCCGCAGCAAAACTGAGAAGATGCAAAGCAGTGCTTGAAAACAGGCAGAAAATGTCCACTGTGAAAAATGTCAGTCTCACACAGTTTCAGTTTAGGCACTATTTTAGTTACACTATTGCCCAGCAAACTGGCTGACAGAGGAAGATATTCTTTGCAGAGTTGTTCAGGTTGTATCTGGAAACAAATTCACAGGCAAGAAATATTTTTATGTATTGATATTGAGTGGAGGAACTACTTCTGAACTATATGCTGTCTGTGCCATTTCATCTTTGCATTTCTGTCTGTGCCTGTCTGTGCTATCTGCAGGTGATCTTCAGAAAAAAACCAGATGATTGCTGTATTCTTCTAGTTCAGAAGAATTATTCTGAGCTTTTTAAATCATTCTGTTCCTCACTCATAAGTAACTAATGTTAGTTTTGCATGAAAACTTTACCCTTCATCTTTATATTAGTGACTATGAAAATGATTAACATTCCACAAAGAGTTGCCATGCCATCATTATTTGATTTATCTGTTAAACCTTAAGCAATTCTTTGCTTAAAAATGTAATTGTTCTGTTGAGGTTCCAGACCTGAATTATCCACACTTTTCACTATAAGGTGATGGAAATACAATATTCCACACACTTGCCTTCCAGGAAAAGCTGAAAACACTTCAGATAACAATAATCTTGGCTTACATTAATCATGATGGAAATCAGAAAGAGCACTGTGGTAATGGAAAGTGAAGAAAAACTCTGGATAATTCCATGCTTGAAGGGTTATTTCTCTAAACTAAGAATGTGCTTTTTGATGATTTATTAAAAACATGTCTTTGAGCCTTGAAAAATGGATAATCAAATTGTTCTGGTGTTATGCACAAAATAATAATTAATATTTTTACTAAAGCTGATACATTTATTTTTTTAAATGTTATTTGTGTTATATGTTGTTTTATTGCAGGTGTTATAAATGATAAAAACTTACATGAATGGCAGACTTACCTTACAAACCAAACCTATTATCTTCACCTGTCAGTTTAAATAATTCATACCTTTTATTTTTTTAAAGCTACACTATATATTTAAGCAATCATTATTCACCCAACTTAGCAATTCTTTTTGACCTCCTGTGAAATGTATGTTTGTGTTCTCCTAGAGCTTTTTGTCAGCTAGATGCTCAGTTCTGATAGGTACAATGTTGTATTTGTGTAGAAGCTCTGCATAGCAACTAATGAGCTCCTGAGGGTGAGAAGGCAATGAAGCTCAACTTTGATGTACAAAACCGGATCAGTCATTTCCCCTTTTTGGATAGTGAGTTTGATAATATTTATAGTTCATCTGTATTGGCATTTGCTTTTCCTACAGTTGCCATAGAAAATTTAACCTTATGCTTCAGATAAGTACTGCTGTCTGGAATTCCTGTGTGTATCCCATATACACCAACCTCTACGCTGGATGTCTTCTTTTTGCCCTTTGTCTGGGACAAATTTTGAAAAGTCCAATGACCTGCCTTTGAGGAGTGGTGCTTCTCAACTGAGCTGTGCTAGGGAGGCCTTTTTGTGGCAGTACTAGAGCTATTTCTCCTCTTCTAGTGGGCACCACTTAATTTTTCTTTCATGCACCTCCATTCAGATGGTGGCCATCATCTGATCAGGTACTTCTCATCTTGTTCTTCTGAAATCTGAACCTGTCAAAACACAGTTCCTATCAATGTGGAGTAGGAAACACACAGGATGTTTGCCAAGGAAGGTCACTTTCTGATAGCTACTAGGACAAGCCCAAGTGATGTGTTGTTTTTCCTTTAAAACTTGACATTTTTAAAGATCTTTGCTGCTGCTGCTGCATTCTCAGGATCAATTTTAGTACTTTATTTCTTGATAAGGAAGCATAGAGTAAGCATGAAAACATTTTAGTATACTGCGGCAGAATAAGTGAAGGTCCTAAATTTCACTGCTGTCCATTTTATTTTGCTGACTGCAGCCCCCTTAAGTGTGATCAGCTTTGTTATAAATCCTTCAGGTGTGTCTCTGTGAAATAACCATATGTCACACTTTCATGCTACTTCCACTATTTCCAGGAGCCCGATTTTCATCTTCCTGTCTTCAGCCAGACTATATAGCTGTACACTTTGCCTGTTTCTCCACCGCAGATTTATCCCCAGAATTTTATGGAGAAGCAAAACTGAGCATCCTAAAAGAGCAACTCAATACTGCAAATGGAAAGTATAAACCTCCAACCTTCTTACTCGTGGTTTTCTTGCTATCCAGTAAGCTTGTATCCGTTTTGGCTTCCATTTTGAGGCAGAGCCATCTTTTTGCTTCAAGTTCAGAAAACAAGTGTCACACTTTCCAGAAGTATTGTGAGCAAACAGACCTGCTTGCACTGAGTGGTTGTTCAAATGCTCTCTCTCTCTCTCTGGTGCTGGCAGAAACACAATGTGTTTGATAATCCTACCTTTCTACCCATTACACTGAAATTAGTCAACACATTCTAAACTTATAAGTCAGGCTGACAGACACAAAAGAGCATAGTCAGATAAATCTAGTTTCCTTAGAAAAACAGAATAAAAATCCTTTCAGATATCCAGTCCTCTTTCTATTGTACAGATTCGATTTCTTTCTCTGATTTCCCCCTTGCAGTATAATAGAGCAGAAAACTTCTTGCTTCAGGTCTTTGTACATTCAGTTGTATGTGCACCAGAGAATTGCAGCAAAGGCTCCACTACTTTAAATGAGATACTATTATAGAGACATGGCCAGATTAAGCTAGACAAGCAGGTTTGGGGGCAGGGTGGGGATGTGTTTATTTTTTGTTGTTGACGGAGGGGGTTGAGATGATTTAAGATAAACAGCATTTTCAAATTATTGGCCATACCCTTTCTCTCTAAAACCTAAACTCACTAAACTGTATACAGCTATTCTATTAATGACTCTTCTCGTGGCTTCCCAGAGTTTAAAATGTATTCCATTTATGCAATTCATTATCCTAGCACATTATTGTTTACCAGCATTGTTCAGCATGCCTCTCCTTTTCAGTGTATATCACTCAATCAAAATACTCCAGGATTTTTTTTTCTGTTTCACAATTCATGAATGCTAGTATTTTCCCTTTGTGAAACACCAACACCTGAAAGCAAGGAAAACCATTTTCCAGTTACACGGAAATAGCCACACAAACCCACCATTTTGTATTTCATTAAAATTATAGCCAGACATGTAATATACTTTTTAATATTTTTTGCATGATTTTGTATAGTGGTCCAACTGCATTTTTTATCATTTTTCCCCACTTCAGTTTACTGTCACTTTTCAAATGGTGCATGTGTCTTGGCTTCCCAGGACCCAGAGGAGCAAGATAAGTGGATGGCTGTGTTACTGTGCTGTTTGCTTACTTATGTTAAACTAAGCCCACAGTGAATAAAAGTGCATAGAAACACAATGGGATTTTTCAGGGTGAAAAACCTGCTGTGAAAGTGTTCTGCCACACTATAACAGCAGCACATGCAGAGCTGAGTCTGATTTGTTGGAAGGGTGAACTTGGCTCTCTTGTCTCCTCCAAACTGTAAAAATATCACTGGAACGAGTAGAGTGTACCAGGATTTTGGCAGCAAAACCAAGAAGTGGGTGCTGGCCTCTGGGGCAATTTTTTCAGGACTTTCAAACCTTCCTGTATTTCCCACAAAGCCTCCTAAATATAGACATTGACCTTGCCAGTCTTGTTGGCGTTGGCAACATTTGGTTGTTATGCCTGTTGAAGCATTCCAGAGACGAACACTAAACCAAGCAAAATGTATGTCATTTCCTGATATTAAAACAGATCTTTTTGTATTTGTTCAGCTTTAACACTGTGATAACTTTTGACCAATTCTCTTCTTTTTTTCCCTTTTGCAAGAGCAACATTCAGCTACTTCCTTATCAGAAAGTTTATGATCATATGGGAAAAGGCAGTGCTAATGAATTGCATATAACAAATACAACAGTTGTGAAATCATTAGCACCAGAAAGACTTTGTGATTTGAGATACTTATGTGAATTTACTATTAGCTTCTCTTTACTGCAGGCCAAGTAAGAAAATGTCAGATGTTTCATTTCGAACATCTGATGTAGCTATGTGTATTTTGTTCCTCTTGAAGGTGCATCCTTGTGTGAATATTTGTACTTACTGCCCCTGAGAATGGCTAAGTCAGAATTTTTAGTTTTGCAGCTTTACATAAAAATCCAGTTAGGACTTAAGACATGCCATATTTGCCAAAATCCAATAGCACTTTTCCATAATAGATGAAATCAAACATTTCCTGAGCTGGATCTCTAGTATGAGCTATTTATATTACTATGCTTCTGATAATGAATACATATGCATATGTTTTGTTTCAGATAAGAATCAAGTTGATAAATATTTATCTGACATTCCTTCATGCTTAGGCTGAAAATTACTCCAGTAAAAAAAAACCAAACCAAACAAAACTAAAGAAAAGTTAAATACATAGTGTCACTCAGTTTACTCAGCCTCTACCTCTTCAGGGCAAGGAGTGGAGATGAAGTTATGGCAAAACTTTGGAGCTCTGATCTCTGCCTGATATTACTGTAGCAAAAATAGAGACATATATATCAATTCTGCCAAATATAGACATTTAGCTGGTGACCTCATCTATGGGCCACAAGCAGCAGCAATGTCGGGCTATAGAGTACAATGACGGTAGGAATAAAATGAAGAAAGAACACAAGAAATCAAGTCGAAAATCCCAAAGATCATAGAGAGGGAGAATGGTGAGAGAACCAATAAATGTTTCAAGCACACCAGGAGCAAGAGGTCAGTGAGGGACATAGAAATGTTCTTTGAAAAGGAAAAAAATAATTAATTGACAAAAAAAATATTCTCTAGACAGTGCACTATCTCCAAAAATTGTTCCTTTGTCTTCACATCTATGAAGTACAAGGTGGAGAAAAGACAACTATATTCTTGCAGGAAAGAAGATGGAGAATAAAAATTCAAGCTCTTCAAAAGACAGGATTAAATATGTATCTATTCCACGAAAATAGTGTGCAATACAAACTGAAGTATGATGGGAAATTAATTGGCAAGAGTTGGATGGGAAGGTACTTTTTTAGTACAGAAAACCATGCATTTGGAGTCTGAAGATCAAGAGCATGAAAAGTAAAAGTAGCACCTTTCAGATTCATCAGTCAGTGTATTCAGTGTTCTCTGGACATGATCAAACCCTTCCTTGCTAGCATGCTGAGGAGTTAGGCCCAGAAAGATCTGGCAGCCTCCACTCTCAAAAGTTTGCTTTTTATAAAATCTGATGTTATGTTCAAATGAAGGATGTTGACTGACTGACAGATGCTGAATGCTTTTATTCGAAATTTTATGCCATCTCTAATGCCATAAGATCTCTGTGTGTGTGTCTGCGTGTGTGTGTTTCGTTCTGATGTGGATGGGGTATCTTGGTGTTACCATAAGGAAATCGAAAAGTTCCTGTTTAGAAACAAGGATGATTCTCAGCAGTAACCTGGCAGTCCAAACCTTCAGTGAGTATGTGGGATCCTTCCTCTGCCTGACTTGGATCACAGATGTGGATGTGGCTTCCTATCTCTGAAGTGAGCATCCCAGCCACAGGGCTATTAGCTATGCTGTTGTAGTCTTTTGTCATTCCCTGCTGATGGAGGTTGTATTCAAACTCTAATATACCTGAAGAAAAGAGAAAAAATTTCCTAACTTCAGACTTTCAGCACTCACTAAGTATATGCCAAACAGTTCAGGTTCATTCCTGCATTCTTGAGTGTGTGTACACAAGGACTTGTCTTCAGTATGCTCAGAGGCATAAAAAAACATACAATGTACCAATATTTCCAGCAGGGATGTGCAGGACTGGAGAAGCCGTTCATACCTGCATCTCACAGCCATGCTGTCACACAAGATCAATCTGAAGTACCTCTTGCTTTGCCTGGAACCTCTACTGGAGACTTGAAAGATCTTTTGTAGCAGCAGTTTTGCAGGTGGCACTTTCCAACCTCTGAACTCAACAGGATCCCACAATCCCAAGCAGTTTGTTATTCATAGTTGTGTGTAACCAAGGATTTCTTTGCAATGTGTGTCTACACCCTACAGTTTTTGGCATTTCTGGGGCATTTTCGCAGAAAGTATGCTTCTGATGTTACATCTGCTTCCTCTGCACCTGTCTGTGCAACCTTTGATATCTATAACTGTCTAAAAACACTGGATGTCTCTCCTCTCCTGACAATGCAGCAAATCCTGGTGCAGCAAATACTCCTCTGTGTGGCAAGAGAAGGTGCCTGTGCTCAGTGAGAAGTTACCCTTGGCACTCCATCTAAGGAATTTGCCACACAAAGAAAGAGGGTAATGAAAGCACTCTCAGAGAAAGGCAGCCTTGTCAGATCGAAGCAAGGTGGGCACTAAAAATACTAAAATGTGCAGCACACCTCAGAGATGGGAAAATGCAGGCAGATAGCTATAGACAAAGTAAAGGTATACATTATGCAAATGTGACACATTAGATACTCACCTAACATACTCACCTAGTGTGTATCAGTGCACACCTAGTGTGTATTGAGAATGAAAAGAAATACTCTGTCCACTGTAAATCACAGCTGTCAGGTCCCACTTTTGCTTTGACTATTCAAAATAGATGAGTTAATTACTACCTCGTTATGTAGCAGATAGATTCACAATATAACATACCTTGTGGAAACGGAAGTCAGCACAGTTTCACTCCCCTTTCTTAATGTAAGAGAGCCAGAGAACTGTAAGCTAGACCATGTGATTAATAATTGCCCAAGTGGAATAAAAATACAGCCAGAAAAAGTGACTATCTCTCTCCTTGAAAACATCTCACACAAAACCAAAACCAAAACGAAAAGAAAAATAAAAAAAAAAATCAGAGTTTTTTCAGCGGGAGACAATTTTCCCAAAATATTGCAATTTTACAGTAATTTTTGCTCACAGAAAAACCCAGAAGTTCAGCAAAAAATATGTTTTTCACAAATTTCCCTCCTTACCTCTTCTCCCTTGATTGCGTAAATATGGTCTTTCAGGTTTAAAATGGGCAGGCATTTCATACAGCACCACTGCCTGATGGCCAAATGCTCTCACAGAGGACACCAGAACCCTGGGGTCACTGAGCAGTCGAAGGCAGGCACAGAGTCCTGCCGTAGCCCTGAGCAAGCACTGAACTCAGGCGCAACAGCAGCATAACCATGCCCAGCACGGCTCGCAGGGAGGGAACAGACATCAGCTGTTCAGCTGGTGCTGGTGCCCACATCACACTGCCACCGATACTGCTCCCGATCCCACAGATGCTATGTACCAAAGAGCTGGGTAATACATTAAGAGTTTCACCTCTATAATTGCTGTGATGAGGGAGCTTAAGGTCGGTGCAGATTTGACTGAATGAGCCACCTTACAGCTTCCCTGGGGAGGAATGAATATGTTAGTTCAACTCCTCTGCTGGGATAAATGGTTGAATCTCCACTGATGTCAGGGAGATTCAGCCATTCACACCAGCCTAAGAGCCGGCATGCTGACAGTACATCAGTATGCTCCCAGCCACGGCTTGAACGAGCAGCTTTGTGCTCAGCAGCTGCACAGAGATCCAGGAAAGAGCCTTCCCCTGCCTGGGCAGAGGAATCTGAGCTGAGCTCATCTCAGTGGGAAGTTTTCCTTTGCATATCTTCTGGTCCACATGAAAGAGCATTGCTACCTGTTGCTTTGTAGACTGAGCATGAAGAAAGCTTTATATTGCAAATAGAAGGTGTGAGCATCATTCCCTTTGAAGTCAAAGCCAGAACTCCAGACTGTGAGAGCAGAAATATCAGGAGCATCATTAGTGACTTCCCTGTTTCTTCAGCACACAGTTGAAAGGCTGCTGTCATGGCAATTTTAAAACATCTCCTTTGAAATTATTTTTGATACTTTTTTTTGCACTTAACCTTACAGTTTTTCATCTGCTTTTTTTTTCCCCTCCCACCTGAAACTGTGTAGCATTCCCTTTATTTAAGTTCCTTATATTTATTTTTTCATATTTAGTTTTGTAACACTGCTCTAGGTTTGGTTTAGCAAAGTAAAATCCAAATGCCTCAAGACACTGAGAATGAGATGACTGGTTTGATAGGCAGACAGACAGTGAGATTTTCTTTTATAGCTTAGCAAATCAAAACCTGGTTAACTTGTCTTATTTACTTCATATTGCTTGTACCTCCTGCTCAAGGGAGTAATACTTTTTTCTTATTTGCTTTGAAGGTGATATCACAGAGCAGCTTGAATGTCAGAAATAGAACTGTACTCTTTAGCAGGTGCCAGCCAAGTAAAATCTTAGGCCACTTTGATAGGAAAAGATGAAGACATGCTTTTGAAGCTACCACTGTGTCATCTAAAGCGCGGGGAAGTGTGTGTGTGGAACAGGAGATGTTTCCCGTGACCATTAGGGCTTTTATTTAAAATATGTTCTACCATCCAAATAGCTTCAATTATCTGTGTGTCAGCAGTAATAAAGTATTTTTTTAGCACTTAATAAAAGTAGTTATTTCAATTTCTTAATCAGAACTGATTTCTGGAGAATATTTAATGAGTAGCCAAATGTACAAAATCAACTGTCCCCCTGTGAATTATTTCAGTCCATGGGGAGGTAGGTATGGGAAGAGACAGGAAAGCCCTGTTCTTGCACCCATGCCTCTCCACATGACTCTGGCTCTTTACCTGGCTTCTCTGCAGCCTGAGAGGAGCTTCCAGTTGGTGAGGCTGAAGGAGACAGGAGAGAGGTCAAACCTTGTTCCACCTTGCTAATGCTGAGGCAGAATTCATTTCAGGCAAGGAAATAGCTGGGCTGACCTCCTGCTGCTCTTAACTGCACCAGCACGGAGGAGGTGGCTGGACTCAGCCTCTCTCACACACACACATAAACATTGATGAACTGAAGATGGGGAGTATTTGCTCTCATTAGAAATCCCCCTTCTAACATATTCTTTGATATGCAATATCCTCTTTTTTCTTCCAAGAGAACAGTTTACCTTTCTGCAGGAATAGCATCCATCATTAGAGAATATTTGATTATTCTTACACACCTCCATCTTGGGGTTAAACCCAAGTAAATTAAGCAATGACAGAAAGAATAGCAAGTACAAGGTTATGCAACAAGGGCTTCTGCTGACCACAGAAATAAGGGCTGAACTGCAGACCTTTGCCACCTCAGCAGAGCTCTGTCAGATAAATAAACTAAATAACCTGTATTTCATAACAATAATAGTAATAAAAGTCACGGCAGGGAATTCTGCCTCCACCTGTGCAGAGCCAGACCTAACCTCCCTGAAGCCATGGCAATGCCTCCACCAATCCAGCTGGCTTTGAGTCTGCACTAAAGGAGCAGGAGAAAAAAAGAGCAGAGAATGGCTCTACTGATCAGCAGTGGGCATGTAGGGCAAGGGCAGGACTGTGGCACTTCTAGCCTGGGGAACCTCTCCCCTGTGTGTCTGGAGAGGAAAACTTCATCATGGGAAAATTAAGTACAGTGACATTAATGATACATGGTGAACTGAATCCTGTATCCCAGCTTCAGCCTAAGAAGCTGCTTCCCTGTGCACGACTCCTGCTCTTCCTAGGCTTGAAATGGACTGTGAATGCAGGTGTCCAATGTGGTTTTTAATGAAAAGAATAAAAGGTCATTTTTAATTTACTACAGCATTTTATTTTTCTAAATTCAGAGTCATATGTATGTTTCATCTTAGAAGAGATGAGGAGAAGCCCAAATGAATAATGCAGCTTTTAATACAAGCATGTGATTCTGCAACCATACTGAGTGGGAGGAGGATGATTTTTTCCTTTTTAAATAAAGCAATGATTATAAAAACATGACAGTGTCTTCATATGGGAAAGCCTGTCACCTTTATTATTTCTGCTGGCAACAGTGACTAGATGTATTTTCTGAAACATAAGCCTTTCACTCACAGGCGCACTGCACTGAAGCACTTCTCTTGTGAAATGCGAGTAGAAAGCCAGAGGTGGATGCAGATTATTGTATTGGGAGGGGCTGTTAAAATAATCTCTCTTTTCCACCATTATTGCTTATGTCACAGTAACATGCGTTGGGTCAGGCCCTTCCTTTACATTGTCATCAGAGGGAGGCTGTGATCTTGCAGAGCAGAGAAGATCACATCTCTTTCTGGAGAAGTACTTAACTAAAGCCTTGAATAGGCCATATTTTGTGGCTTTGAAAGTGATCCTTTTATTTAATATTTTCTGCATCCAGAGTTCCGTGGTGATATTTCATTATTCAAAGTGAGAAAAACTCTTCATTTTTTAACTCAATTTCTCTTTTAACAAGAGTAACTAAAAGTCCTCATTCTGGGCCACTGGAAACAAAAATAATTTTCAAGTGAGGATAAACAACAAAAAACCCAAACATACAAATAAGCAAACACACAAAACCAAGAAAAAGAACATAAGAGTTGTCTCAGAAATGATGGCTGAGAAATTGCAGAGATGGCAAAGGAGGCAGAGAAAATTCCAGTATTCAGAAAAGGACAACAACTGTGGAATGAGGAGAAGCATGATTCCACCCATGCCATAGTCCCAGGAGATACCAGTGTGCAGAGGACACAGTACTGCTACTGTCAAACCTTGAACTTAGTTGGCTCAAATTGACCTATTAATCTGTGATTAACTTCACTCAATAGCAATAATTAGCTTCTGGTGGTTCAGCTCATTGGCGATCAGTGTGAAAGGGAGTCAGACAGTTGGTCCTCTGCTGCTGCCTTCTTTTTGCCTATAAAGGCTTTGGAATCTCAAAAGAGACACTGCTATGCACTGGCCTGCAACAGCCCACCCTGCAAAGCCAAATGCTAAGCCCCCAGCCAGCCTGTGCTGTCCTGGGGAGCATGGCACTGCTAAGCTGCCCAGGGCTGTTTGATGGCACCCACTGACACTGAACACTGGGCTACTGGCACAGGAAAGGCACAGCCTCTGCATCTATGCAATGCAAAACACAGAAGAGGGTTTCAAAGCAGGCCCTGGGAAGCAGTTTGCCCTTCTCACTGCTGGCACACTTCACTATATAAGTGCAGAAATAGACTTCATGTATGGATGGTCTCAGGTAGAGAAGATAACTGGCCTGATTCTGTCACTTCTGGGCAGGACCCTGATCCAGTGGGATATTATACAAGAGGGAAGAGGTGAAGGCTTCTCATTTTCCCGTTATGTTTTAGGGCAAATTAGCAGCCATAACCACATGTTGCACAGGAACTGGTTGAATGCTGAATGTAAAAACAGGGGGAGGCTGGTGTGTTTGATACATCCCAGGAGGTAGAGACCAGAGGAGTGAAGGTCAGCAGAGATTCTAGGTAAATGTTTAGTGACAACTGCCCTAATTCCACCTACACTCCTGGACACCCACTTCTTTATCAGGTTTGGTCCCATCTGGCTCTGCTTGTATTCCCACACCTGCTGAGCAGAGAGGAAAGAGAATGCCAAAAGCGAGTCTGTAGTTGTTGCTAACAGGGAGAAGGATAGAACTTTCTGAGCCACAGTAAAAAACAGCAACCAACCAACCAACTAAACAAACAAACCCCCCAAACCCAACCCAAAACACACAAGACAAATACAAACAAACAAAATGCCCATCTATTTAAATGTAAATATTCCAACAAATCAGTGAAATGAGTAATCAATTTTCAGGCCAACCAACTCTCCAGACAAGTGCCAACTCACAAGCGTGGAAATCGACAGCAAGGCAGACGGAGCCTGTGCACTTCCAATGCACAAAAATAACTCCCAGCCTTCACAGAAGGGTCTGGCACCAGTTACAAAAGTGACTGAGCTTTGTGATGCTCTGAACTTCACCCCGAAATGAGCCTGATTTGTACCAGTTACTGCCCAGCAGGTTTGATGGGAGACATGGCATGGCTCAGAAATACGAACATGCATGCAACAGGAAAACACGAAAAGCTCCTTTGGTGTGGCAGGAAGAACGATTGAAAAGAAAGTTTTAAAGCAAAATTTAAAGCAAAACAGATGCTGGAGGTCCTGAAGGGAAATTCATAGGTTTTCCTTGGGGAAGTGCATTCTCAGGAGAATTTAAAAGGAATTCATTATGATTTTGTACACATCTTGGTGGGCAAAATCCCTAGGCAAAAACACTTGGGTCCAGGCTGAGCTGCAAACTATGTTTGTTCATTCAGACCCATGTTTTTCAGAAACAAGGGAATTTTGAGTGCCATTCTTTGCCCCACTCACTTCTTCTGCTGGTATCAGGCATACAATTAGCATTCATTCTCCGAAAGCAAAAAACTCAACTGTCTCTTGGTGGGTACTCAAAATCACTGATCACTTATAGAAACACAGGTGTAGTGTGGCTGTGAAGGACCATGGTGAGAAAAGAACTCAATTATTACTCATTTTAGGTTTATTTCAGCATCCATTAGAAAGTATTTGGAATTATCAAAACTCCTCACTCAGATCACAGAGAACACATCAGAAAATCCCATTTTCTGTTTGCCATCTTCCTTTACTTTCAAGGTAGCCTGGTTTTGGTCACATTCCAAATGGATAAAGTACAGTTATTTTAGTGATAACAGATAATATGCCTAACTCAGTAACACAATCTTCCTGTGCAGGGTTTTCTTTTACCTTCATAATTTGTACTGTCACTTCCATTAGTCGAGAATCATATGCCCTTCTAAGAATCTGTATAACAGCAAGAAGTCTCTGGAGATTACCATGAGACAGACAGACAAAAGCGAATATGGAAAGATACTAAAATGTCACAGTATGACAAATGATATGACAATGATTTAGGAGGGATATGGAGTTGCTGGAGTGTGTCCAAAGAAGGGCAATGAAGCTGATGAAGGGACTGGAGCACAAGTCCTCTGAGGAGCAGCTGAAACAGCTGTGGTTGCTTAGCCTGGAAAAGAAGAGGCTCAAGCCTTATCACTCTCTACAAGTACCTGAAAGAAGGCTGTAGCCAGGTGGGTGTTGGTTTCTTCTCCCAGGCAGCCAGCAGCAGGACAAGAGGGCAGTCTTAAGCTGTGCCAGGGGTGGTTTAGGTTAGACATTAGAAGGGCATTCTTTACAGAGAGAGTGATCAGATGTTGGAATGGACTCCCCAGGGAGGTGGTTGATTCACTGTCCCTGGAAGTATTTAAGAGACTGGATGTGGCACTGAGTGCCATGGTCTAGTAGGCAAGGTGGTGTTGGGTCAAAGGTTGTACTTTGTGATCTCAGAGGTCTTTTCCAACCCAGCTGATTCTGTGATTCTGTGAATCCTATAATTCCATATTCTTGCAACTCTCTGGTGCTTAGAATTGTAGAATCAATCACCAAGTCCAACCATTAATCTGGCAGTGCCAAGTCCACCAATAAACTATATCCCTAAGTGCTACACCTACATGTCTTTTAAATATTACCAGTGATGGGGACTCCACCACTTCCCTGGACAGCCTATTCCAATGCCTAATAACCCTTTCAGTATGAAAGCTATCACAGTTTCTAACCAAAACTTCCCGTGGCACATCTTATGGCTGTTCCCTCTCATATTACCACTTGTTATTTGGAAAAAGAGACCAAACTCCACCTGCTACAACCTTCTTTCAGATAGCTGAAGAGTCATAAAATCCCTTTAAGCCTCCTTTTCTACAGGCTAAAAATCTCCAGCTCTATTTGCTCCTCAAAAGACTTGTGCTCCAGACCCTTCACCAGCTCTGTTGCCATTCTTTGGATACGCCTCAGCACTTCAATGTCTTTCTCATAGTGAGAGGCCCAAAACTCACCACAGGATTTGAGCTGAGGCCTCACCAATGCCAAGTAGAGGGGGACTATCACTTCCCTAGTCCTGCTGGCCACACTATTTCAGATATAAGCCATGATGCTATTGACCTTCTTGACCACCTGGGCAAACTGCCAGCTGCCTGTCAACCAGCACCCCCAGGTTCTTTTCAGCCACTCTTCCCCAGGCTGGTAGGAAATCTAAATGAATCCTAGCTGCATCCTTTCCAGAAGTACATATTCCATGCATTTGACAGGAAAAAAGAAAAAAAAAAAAGAAAGCAATATGTTTATCAAGATTTTAATTTAACTAAGAAGCAAAAGATATTGTGGGGTTTTTTTAAAGATCCACTTGCGTACAGGAACAAACAAACTTCTATACAAATTACCTTCCTTCTAACAAAGCACCCAGAAATGGCAACACCCAGAAGGCCTTATCACAAATTCATGTTGTACAGCTATGCAAGCTCAGTCTTCCTGGAATTAATAAGGAAGTAGTGACAGTCTCCAGGAGAAGATGGATTTTGAGTGTATTCACTTCCCTGAGAGTTCCTGCACTTTATCCATTAAAGATGTTCTTACTTTTTCAGCCCTATATGTGACCTCCAAACTTCTGTTAACAGTTTTCAAATATAACTGTTAACACATTTTTTCAGCTGTAGAAACAGGTACTTCTTCACACTGAACTGTCAAGGAATAAAATCGAAGTTCACTTAAAATATAGGGATGACTTGGAAAACTTCCCTCCTAAAGCATTATCTCCTTGTTAAATTCAAAATAAATAGGGTTGTCAATGCACAGAAATTGCATGGCATTGTTTTCCCAGTGAACACTTTATTTCAGAATAAATCATGATATTCTGAAAGGATCAGTCCACCCTAGAACTTTTCCCAGAGAAAAAAACCTCATGGAATAAAAGCACCACATTCTGGGACACAAAGAAGAGTAATTTGGAATTACTCCTGACAATATTAAAGTGACTGCATCAGAAGCATAATTTTGGAGACACAAAACTGTCTTCTTTTGGAAACAAGATTTACAGGTTGCTACTCTCTCTTTATATCAGGTAATTTTGAGCTAGAACGTCCTCTCATGAGCTAGGAAGCTGGACAAATATTATTTTGGACTCATTAGACACATTCTACTTCTTGTGGGCTCCTGCATCTGAATTGTCAATAAGGGAATGAGATCACCACACTCAGATTTCCTCACAGTTAAGGGACCTGCTTTAGAAGACTGAAATTTAATGTAATAGATAATAAGATCTTAGAGGATTACAAGAGCTTACTACCTAGAAACAAAAAAAACTTGAATGTGATCTTAAGGTTCGTTTTAATTGACTTAAATGACTCTTCCTTTCAAACCAATAAGTCTGAAGTAGCAGTTGCTAATTAGCAAGTCAGTGCCGATTGTCTTTCCCTGGGACTGCAGTGTAACCATTGCAAATACCCCTGTGACTTTTCTTGCACCAGGAGAATGGATTTGCAGAGGCTACATTAGGACACTGGAGAGCCGACTGTGATGAACAGCTCAACACAGCCTGCTTGTTTTATAAATATCAGGAGTGGGGTTGTAAAATTCTCCCCCATTAGTGCTTTTCTTTGGGGAAGCAGTTTCGCCAAGAGAAGGCAAACACAAAGAGAAAGGGGAAGTATTGATATCTGAGCAGTTCATGGTCTGGAATCAGGCCTCTTTCCTGTGTGTTATATAATGAAGGAACCAATTTACTTTCTCTTTCAGAAAAAAAGTTAAAAGAGAATTTCATCCCACTTAATCAATATTAGTCAATATTAGTCTTCTTTGACAAGCTAGAAGGCAGTTAAAGTGCATATACCTCCCACTATAATTCTGTATTCATACAGATAAAACAAATTACCAGTAATGGTTAGCTTTCTCCAGTTTGCACACCGTGGTCTACCTTTGGCAGAAATGACCTACTTCAGGCAACTAAATTGCTATAAGCAAAATAAAATCAACTACCCTGTTGTCTCAACAGCTGCTGTCAGTGTGTAGTTGCTTGTAGGATATGTTAGCATCTGGCATGTGCCCTCTGAGATAAGGAGTGCCACATAATTAAATTGCATTTCCTTGGCCAGGTTTTGGCGGTGGGGGCAGCTACAGGGGTGACATCTGTGAGAAGTTGCTTGACGCCTCCCCCATGTCCAATAGAGCCAATACCAATTGGCTCCAAGATGGCCCACCGCTGGCCAAGGCCAAGCCCAAGCCCAGAAGCAACAGTGGTAGTGCCTCTAGGGTAACAAATTTAAGAAGGGAGAAATTTAGTGCACAACAGCAACTGCAGAGAGAAGAGTAGGTATATGTGAGAGCAGCAGTCCTGCAGACACCAAGGTCAGTGAAGAAGGGGCAGGAGGTGCTCCAGGCACCACATCTGAGATTCCTTTGCAGTCCATGGTGAAGACCATGGTGAGGCAGGCTGTCCACCTGTGGTCCACAGCAGTCCACAGTGGAGAAGATATCCACCTGCAGCTTCTGGAGGATTCCACTCTGGAGCCGGGTGTGATCCCATGGGAAGCTTGTGCTGGAGCAGGCTCCTGGCAGGACCTGTGAGCCCATGGAGAGAGGAGCCCACACTGGAGCAGGTTTACTTGCAGGACTTGTGATCCCATAGAGGACCCACACTGAAGCAGCCTGCTCCTGAAGGACTGCACCCTGTGGAAGGAACCCATGCTCAAGCAGTTCATGAAGAAATGCAACCCACGGAAAGGGTTCGCGTTGCAGAAGTTCATAGAGGACCATCTCCCACGGGAGGGGGAAGCAGTTTGAGAAAACTGGGAGTGAAGTTGAGCACAGGAAGAGGGGAGGGGGTGGAGGGAAGGGGTTTTAAGATTTAATTTTACTTCTCATTATCCTACTCTGATTTGATTTGTAATAAATTCAATTAATTTCCCCAAGCCAAGTCTGTTTTTTCTTTGATGGTAACTGATTAGTGATCTCTCCCTGTTCTTATCTCAAACCACAAGGTTTTTGTTATAGTTTCTCTCTCTTGTCCAGTTGAGAAGGGGAGTGATGGAGCCTTTTGGGTGGGCACCTGTTATCCATGAAGGTCAACCCACTACAAAGTTAGTTGAGGAACTGTATTTCAACAGATACCTTTATTTCTGTAATATCAGCAGATCTCTTCATAACTGTGAACTCTGATCCATCTACTTTGTGCAAAGTGCCAAAGAGAGGGTGGCAGAAGAGACTGGAGAACAGAGTAATTCAGTCTCTTTGGTTGTCACACCTGTACTGTAGACCAGAAAGAGGTGTTTTAATATTTCATTGTTGTATATAAAGACTGCCTAATCTCCTTGCACACTGTTGAATTGTTTATACATCTTTTGCTGGCATTTCAGTACTCTCTTTACCCTGCAGGCCCAAATGTTCAGATCTGCGAAAAGAACATTATCCCATTTTGAAGTCTTACTTTGAGAAGAATGGCACTCTAGAATATAAACTAATAAATAGGCAGAAGAAATGCAGGAAAATCCATCTCTTTAGTTTTCTTTTTGTATCCTATCAATGCATTTTGCTCTGGTAAGAGTGTATTTGTGCTATTTGTTCTAGCAGTTTCTCTGCTTAGCTTTCAGCTAGCCATAAAAAAATTATGACTTTTTTTCCTTCCCTAGAATATCTTATTGATTTGGTATTAAGCAAGACAATATCTTTAAAGCAGAGTTCAAGTTTACTCAAATACTCACTGATCACTATACGACATCCTCTTTACTGCCCTATATCCCTCTTCCTTCCCTCTCCCACCATGGACACAGCTAGTTAAGAGCTAGGAATTGATGTCACTCTCTGTTGGCATTTACAGAATAAAGTATTCAAGAATACAATGCTTTTTGCAGTGCTTTTGTCTCATTCTGATGGGTCCGATCTGTGTGGTTTGCTGCACTCTTTCTAAGCCTTTGTGTTAATCCCCTTTACAAGTATTAGCAATGTCCAATATAATGAGATCGTTTCACTCGGTGAGGTTTGGGGTCTTCATAGAAAAACCAGTGACAAAGCACAGGGGGGATCTCTGTACAGATAAGGTCTTTCTTTGATGAGCACTGCCTCTGATGCCAGAGAAACACTGTGGGCCCCTTGATCATTCTTCTTCCCAATCATATCAATATCCAACAGGGCCAGCACAATTCTCACCATTACATTACAAGTTCTCTGCTATAATTAATCTTTTTGTTGCACTTCTTCCTGAGTGATTTCCTTTCTAACTAGATTTTTCAAAAAGAGAAAAAAAAAAGTGCCTTGAATTGCAGCTACATTGCTGGCTTTATGAAGATGCATAGTACAACCAGGCAAACAATTTCTCCAAACCTGAACAGCCTTCCCTGAAACTGCAGACATAAAACAGACACTGTTCAAAATAAAATAATAAATTTTAACCGAAGGAAAAAAAATATTTTTTTTTAAGTTGTACTAACTAATTATTTCATGTTCAAGTATATGCATTCATCCTTAGTTTGCTACTAAGAAAAGTGGGACACAGTTAAGAAAACGGCTACTGAATTTGATGTCAAGGGTAAAATATCCTTTCTGGTCATCTCTCCTGAGTGCTGTTCATGATGATACTGCAAGTCTGTCAGTGACACCACAAAAATTGAGCTTCCAGTAGTGCTTGGCATTGTCTGTACACCCTCAAAAATGGTCCAAAATGGCTCTAATCTTAGGATTGCCCAATTTGCAGAATGACTTTGGAAGTACTACACATCACCTGAAATTAATTAAGGGGCATGGGAAGGGAGCTTCAGTGAAATCAAACAGTGAAATCAACCCACATTTGGCTGAGCTATAGACCCAGCACCAGACTAACCTTGGTTTTTTTGGCTCACAAAGTTTTGCAGAGCCAAAGCAGATCTCCTTCACCTAGAAGAGAATCCACTATCTTAATCCAACAGGTTCACAAATTCAAATCTTTCATCTCTTGTTTAATCATGTCCCCTTCCCAGGGATCTGTATGTAGACTTGCATTCCGTGGTTCTTGACTTGTTCTTCACCTTTTTCTATTTTCCTCTTATCCTTTGCTCATGAAAGGATATTATGAGCAATGACATCTTAAACCCGGATTACTCACAGATGTTGAGTGCCTTTATTTCAGGAACAGAAATGCTCATGCAGATCTAAATGGAGCAGCTACAACCTTCAGTTCTTTGTTACTGTGCCCACAGCTAAGATACTGTTCTGGTGATAATGAACACTCACGGACTGTTTTTTTGCAAAGTCAACGAGAGAATGATCCTCTGGGCTTGGGATCCTTTGGTTTTGGTTGAGGGGGATCACTATCCTCTGGTGATCCTTTGAGTTTCATCAAGAATATCAGGCATCCTGTTGCAATCGAACACATGAACAAATGGAGCAGAAGTTTTGCTTACATTTTTTCGCATAGGTGAATGATGTAATTTGACTTCTCCTTCCCAAACCCACTTCACTTTCAACCAAAAAAAATTACTACAAACTGAGGTTGTTCTCTGCTCACAGTGGAAGGTCCATTGAGGTTGCTCTGTAGTATGAGTCAAAATGGATTTAGACCAGAGCTTCATCCTTTGCCTCTTGTTTTTGAGTACATCTGCACCATTTGTCAGCATTAGAATTGTAAGGCAATTGGACAGAGCTTCCACTTGTGCTTCAACTACATATGGTTGAGTATCTAATCTAAGAAGCAATGCTATCTACTGTCCTGCTTTTGTGCCAAAATGGAATAGCTGAGAGAAGTGTTGTGCTAAAAGTTTTCCAAATCAGGGTATCACAGAGAACTGTCATCTTGCTTGGACTTTTTTGTCTGAAAGTACTTCAGGATGGTAAACTCCATTCCCAAGCAGCTATGGTTGCTGCGCCTGTGCTGGGTCAGATAGATAAATCTAGTATATCTAGATAGATAGATCTAGATGTGTTGTTGGCTACTAATTTTTCTCCTTCACATGAAAAGTAAGTTTAGTCTCTTCTTGTCCTTCAGGGACAAGATTTTTCCTTTTTTTTTCACAATGTTAGAGTTCATCTTCTTGGAGATATTTTCTCCCTTTATACAAAATGTCAGGCATACAGCTAGGAAAACATAGTACTCCATTTTTCTGTTGCCTAATTCCTTGGGCTTTAGGTGAATGGGACAAAAATCTATGTTTGGACCAACCAGAACATCATTTTTGGTCATTTTCATCTCTCAGAACAATGGTTTTGGTTTCTTATTTATTTGTTCTTTTTGCTGCCTTACATAGGTGTTGTGAGAGAGTGGGAAGGAAATTTAATGTGCAGTTTGTCAGCTGAAGTAATTCATCTCAACTCTATAAAGCCCAAGGGACTACTCTAGTTTGCACCAAGAGTGCAGCTAGTTTGCCAGAAAAGTTTTCTCCTTGTTATCCTGCTTTTCAAGCACCACTGTCAAATCTTTGGTTTATAATAGTTTGCTCTTTTCTTCTGACAACACCCATTGTTCAATAGACACTTTTGAATGCAAGAGGAGAAATTTTTTTGTCAAAACCCCCCTACTAAACAGGTGCCAGTACATATAATTCAGAAACGCTGTAACTATTTTTTTTAAAAATAAGCTATCACTAACTACAGCATCCAAAACTATAATTTCCAAATAACTGCAATTGTATATTATGAAAAATATGAGGAACTAAAATTCTAAGACTTCTGAGTCTTCATTCTAGCCAGTGCTCAGAGGCATTGCTTACTTGTATAAAGTAAGACTGTTGTAATCCATACAATAACCATCAGATGTGCAGTAGAAATTATTTTGTGGGGTTGTTATTGCTTTTTATTGCTGGTTGTGTTGTTTGTTTTAATTATTGGTGGTGACTCCCAAACTTCAGACCTGTCCAGGAAAATTATTAATATGCAAAAATGTTTGATGTCAGGAGATAGGCATAATATCCAGTCCTGAAATTCCTCACCTGTAGCCTTTGGACAAGTTTTACCCTAAAATTCATATATGCTGACCACTGAAGGAGACCTACTTCTGTACTGGCCTCAGTGCAGGTATTTGTCAGGACAGAACTTGTCTTAACTGGAGACATGAAATGATCTTGGATATTGTAAGACAGAGAAAAGATCTGTTTAGTTAACTTCACTCTCTTTTAAAGTTGCAGACTGAATTATTTAATCTATAATAGACAGCAAGCAGACTTTCAGATGGCTTTACTAGGAGGATGTGGAACACTCCTTTTTTTTTTATTTCATTTCAATTTTAGTTTTAGCTTATAAAATTATTGTCTTCTCTCTGTGGCTCATAAAAAAAAATCATTTAATAGTGTCACATTCCCACACTTCATGCTTTACACAACATGATGTGCTGTGATTGATCTGACCCAAAAAAATGCTATTCAAGGCAAGAAGACAAATACAGTTACAAATAATACTAATACAGGCAGAAGACACGCCCGTTCCAAAGCAGCAGCTTGTTGGTCGATGTAGCATGCAGGGCTCTGTGCACAGCTGCTTTCCAGGGGTCTGAGTGGGAATCAGCCAGGGTGGACAGCGCCATTTTCTGCACTGGCTCTAAAGACAAGTGACCTTCCCTCCAGCTGCATAGCCGGAGTTCATCAAAGGACAAGAGGGGGAAAGGGAGGGGTCCATGCCCAGACTACAAGTCCCATTCAATGGATACAACCAGTAAAGTTAATCTCTCAGTAAACTCCACTCCCTGTCAAAACTATGTCCTGCTGTGCCCACTCGGCCTGCCTCTGAAATTTATCTGGTGTTGTTTTGGCAGCATAAGCCAGGGTAAAAGAGGAACTGAAGAAGAAATAAAGGTCACGGACGCCAAGGAGCAACACTTTAAGAATATGACCAGTGTTAACGAGGGTACACCAAGAGGCACTGACTCTGAGCATATTTGAGCAAAATGCAAAGGGTGTCTCTGAGGCTGGAGGTGGGCCTGCCACAGTGCTACTGGAGAGGAACTCAGGAACTGGCCAAGGGGAATCAGTTCCACCTAAATAAACATGTCAGAGTAGGGCCTTTCTCTGGAGGTCCTCAGAGACTCTCACATTTCTCCATTGACATTCAGCTAACTGAAGCACTTGTATCAGAGGACTTTGTCACCAGCTGCTTATAGATAAGTAAGACACGTGAATTAAGTGGATGATATCCTGCAATGACACCAAGGGAAGTGAACCACATCATTCTGATACTATCACCAAAAAAATAGACTTCTTATGGCAAATAGTTGAAACTGTGAGGTTTTAAGGGCTTGACTTTTTTCTGAACTTCTCAGACTTCCCCCGAAAAGTCTCCTCTGCAGCAGAAAAGTAGAACAAGGATAGGCAAAACTCTTCCTTGCCCTTCCATTTCCTGTTTCTTTCCTCCCTCCAGTTTGGGTGAGTGTGATGGGAAAAGAAATCAAATGACAATATAGCCTAGCATCTCCTTTCTATTCCTTCTTCACAAGGGCCAGGGACAGAGCTCTTACAGGGTCTGGCCAGGGTCATCTACTCAATGCAATATTTCAGTACTGAATCATAATGGAGAGAATTTTACTCTGCTTGGAAGCTTTGAAGGAAGTACATCTAATTTCACAATGAGATAAAAGAGCATTGGAAGACAAGGGTTTAGGTTTGTAAAAATATCAAATTGTTTTGAAAAGGAAAAGCAGATCAGGTCAGATCAGAACAGCCTGCTCCAAATCAGTGCTCAGAAGAATGGGTCAGTCAAGAAAATTGGTGATGATATAATAAAAATTGCTATCTTCAGAGCAACTTGGGTCTGAAAGCACTGGCTTTGTACTGCTAAGCATCAGAGGAGAAACATTCAGCTAATTTTCATGGCCAAGAATGAATAAAGGCATTGTTTTACTGAATTGATGTGCTAATCCATATTATCTTCCTCTTTTGAACTTTCTCTGGAGCTTTGCCAGTACATTTGCAAAATTTCTGCACAAACTCAAGACCCTGTCACTAAATGCAGATCAGTGGTATAACACAGCATGAGGAACCCTGGTGGCTACAGGATAAAAACACTACAGTGAGAGTGTGAGAGGACTTTCACAATCAATGTGCTCTTCAGGACTGTAACACTTCCTGAAGAAACCACCTCCAGTGCTGAGTCTGGACCACAGAACTCCCACAGCCTTTCCTTTCAGCGGTGATAAATTCAGCTCCAGACTGAGCCTGAAGGGAAGGGCAGCACTGCCTTGTGCCCTCACTGTCACATTACCTGCCTTGAAACAATTGGTGTTGATAGAGGAGAAACAGCCGCCTTAGGCTTTCACCTCCTTTTGTCCCATTTCATCCCCTGCCACTGCTAAATCCACATCAGTATATTCAAACCTGCTTGAAGATTACTAGGCAAATAATACACATGCTTAAACATGTTGAAAAGATCCTAAAGAAATGGAAACACATGTTCATTACCAGGACTCTCAACACAGCCAACTAAATTATAGTCAACCCTACAACTTCTGAAATCCGCCCCTGGAACTGCTGTTGTTCACACAGCTTCCAACCCTACACAGAAGAGATCACTCAGAGAGTCAGTGCTACCTTCAGCAGATGCTCTTGTTATTTAGGGACCTGAGACGTACTCCTACAGGAGCAATCTGTGTTGAACATTTGAGCTAAACTCAAATGACAGTTGGGATGAATACTGTTTGCACTGCAGTAATATTGGCTTCCACAGTGGTGCTGTTAGTGATGTGGGATGTCTCTTTGCCATTCTCCCAATATATGGGTGTGCTGTTCTAGGTGTTATTTGGTGACTCCTCAGATAGCAGTTCTGGACAGACCACTTTATGTTTTATGATAAGCTTGAAAACATAACCTGAATGCAAATAAAACAAAGTGGTAGAGGGTAACAGTGATATAATTATTATGAACATGAAAATTGGTAGTTATGACAGGCCAGGTATTGCTAGGCAGTGAAGAGCAAAGACAAGTCACATAGATACATGATAGCTATGGTGAGAAAGAGAAGATTTCTGCCAAGAAAAACGTGGTTAAAGCAAAAATGACTGTCATAGCAGTATTTTTATGCATATAGGTGGAGCAAAATGTCCCTGAAAACAGCAGCACCCTATCACTGTTCATGATTTTTTTCCTTAGATGCAAGTTACTTTTTCAACTGAAAAAGGAAAATTTCACCCCCAAGAGAGCTGCAAAACACTTATTTCTTCATTTAAGGAAAGCAATTTGAAAGACTCAGGAATAGGCTTCAAAGATAGCTGATGCAATATCTTTTTCTGTGTTACTTAACATAGTTTTATTGATCTGAATATATCATTAAAAGAAGTAATTCAGGGGGCAAGGAGATAGAACTGTCTACTATAATTTAATTTTCTATCAAAATCTATATACCTGATGCTCTCTCAGTTTCAATATTTCAGTGTATTGCCACTGGCACATTACTCAGTGAGAAGATTCTGCTTTATTGACAGCAAAATGCTCATGACTTATCCTTTTACAGCTGTGGAGACAAAAATACGTGGACTTCAGTCAAACATTATGCCTGGATGCAGTTTCAGTAGTGATACCAGTACAGGCTAAAGACAATGCAAAGCCATATTAATTCAAAAAGTTCTTTCTGTGGGCCTGATCCTACAACCATTCACCTATGAGTAATCTTTACAGGTAATTTGCTTGTGTGAGTGAGGATTTGGCCTGTCAGTCAGTGAAAGCTTTGGTATTGGATTATCTGTTCCCTGTGCTGAAAAATGAGGAAAAGTGGTCTCTTTTTTTACAATTGGAACAAGTCTTTCTGCAGCTATATAAAATGACTGTAGCACTGCAATTACAAATTTACTATTATAAAAATTAGGGATCACCTAATGTAGGACTGTAATGCAAACACCAGTGCAACTCTGATTTTTTTTGTTGTCCAAACTAAAGCATGCAATCCAGTTTCCAAAACAATCCAGAGTGCTTCACAGCCTCACCATGTACCCTGGGTCTTGCTCAGACCAGTGTGTACACCTTAGCCCAGATTTCTAGTCCTGCTGCAGGCTCTCAGTGATTACAGTATCAGAAAACAGGAAAAAACAGTGAGGGAAGGAGAGGAAGAGGGCTAGCATCTGCATTTGCACCTTTAGAGTGAAAGCCATCCTGGCAGAGCCTGTCCCTGGGTTGGACATAGAGCTCAGAGTCAACTTTGCCTTGGTCAGGAGCCATTGGCAGTGACAGTTCGGAAGCAAGTCTGACAATCAAACCATTGCTAACAGAGACAAGTCCTATCTTGGCATAGGCCAGTTTGAAGTGGCTTATGTACTGTGGTCTTGAAGACCTTGCATTATTTCTTTCAATTTGTCTGCTGTTATTAAAACACAAATCTTGTTCTTGTTTTCTACAAACCAGAGGGAACATGCGTCATTTAAGCCAATATGCACAGGAAGGATGGGATGGGAGGGATGGGAGTCGGCTATGCTCTGAGGCTCTTACACAGTTTCCAATACAGCTATGTCTGTCATGATTAGTTTTCCCATTTTCAGGGCTTGATAGCCTCTACTGATCTACAGACGTTACTTCATGCTTACCTGTGTCTTTTCCTAAAAAAAGGGCCGTGGGATCCCTCTTAACCTTGCCAATGAGTCAGAAAGCCTGATGACCACAGTGGGACCCCTCCTGACGACAAAAGTCGGTTTCTAGTGATCTTTTCCTCCAGATGAAAGGACAGGTTTTTTGCTCATTAATTTGCCAAGACAGAAAGCTTTGCTTTCCTGGGCTCCCTGAAATATGAGAATTCTGAGTGTTACAGTTTGTCATGGCAGTTCCTGAGTGCTCAAAGAGCATTTTGTAAGAGTATGAAAAGGGTTAAAACCTCTGCATCCTCTTACAAATGGGATATATGCTTTAGTGGCTAAGTTACTTCTTGCTTCTCTTGTTTTTCTACTGCCTTGTAAGATCTTTACTGGTTGACTCTAAGTAGTGTAGGTAGAGTAGCACATCTGCAATGGCAATAAAATGTAAATTGTCCTCATATGTGTCTGTTGTGGTAGAGACAAGACATGCTGAAGTGGCCTGACTCTGTGCTCTGTGGCACTGACTGCCACTACAGCAGAATTAGTTATGGACTACAACAGGGAGTACAAAATCAGGCTTACTCCCCATGTCACATCTTCTTTCTCTTCCTTAACAGTCAGAGGCAGTTTCCTGCTTTTACAATTTATTCCTTGCTGAAAGGCAAACAAGTGCATGGTTTCTCTCCTCAGCCTTTTAATATCACTTGAATCTCTATGGGTGAAGGACAGATTTCCCGCTTCGATAAGGGAAGGGATTAAGAAACTCAGATTTGGCAGAGTAATGGAAAGAGATTAGAGTATTCAAATAGTTGGTACAGGGATGGCAGCTCAGTTCTCATAGCATATGAAAGCATTTTGGAAGAATTTGAGAGGTCAAAACATAAAATTGCTTTCTGCCATATTGCTAGTTTTTCCTGGCTGCTGTTGAAAAGCACACCAGAGGACCATTTTCCCCTTCTACTTCAAGAAGTATTGTTTCTCTCATTACAACACCAGCACATAAAATTTTGTGGTATGCCATATCTGATTCTACTCTCTCCGGCATTTCTGAGAAGAGGTCACTAACTACAAGAGCAATACCTCTTCGAAGTTGCACTGCCATAAAATGCAACGAATTGGGAGAAAGGCAGAGTCAATGTGTTGAAAACTATTTTGGAATAGGAAATGTTCATCTTACTTTATTTCACCAGGCTTTCAGAAACAAGTATCCTTCCTTTTTAATATAATACTGCTGCAAAGAACGATTTTAAATTGATTTGACATTGTTATACTGTAGTAATCTTCCAAAATCCATGCTAAATCAAATGCTTTCAGAGTACAACCTCTCATGGTCCCTTGTAGGTCTGTTTTCTATTTCTCCAACTGCAGTAATTTCTCCATGCTTCTCTAGAGAGATTTCCTTCTATATTTCCATATCATAGTTTACAATTACTTCAAAGTGCGGTAAAATAAAATAAGCATAGAAGTCCATGCAAAGATCAAAGAAGACCTTATTAGCAGTTGGTTTGTATGCAGTTAAATCTTACAAGAATACAATTTCAGAAAGTCAACGTTATGAAAAACATATCTCCACTGTAAGCCGCTACGGACAAAGTGGGGTGCTTGGTCTGTGTGAAGGTTAAAGGAAACATGCTGGAGCCCAGAGGGCAGAAGACAGACACGAGGGCTGAATGTGACTCTTCTTTGGAACTACCACCACTCCAGCAAGTGAGGTGGGGTTACACTGACAGTCACTAATATAACTGAGCACAGAAATTGAACCCCATCTTGTTACAAGCTGATGTGAAGAGCAGCATAGAGAAACCAGTTTGCAGTACATAGTAATGTGTTTTTTATTGGCCCAAATAAAGCACAGGGGAACACAGTAAATATTTTCAAGTGCCACCTCTTGGCATTTCATCTACTATTTACATAAATACAGCTATTTTTCATTTCATAGAGCAGATGAAGGGCTCTAGAAATTGGATAAGTTTCATCAGCTGTCTGGCCAACAGTTGAGCAGATTTCAAAGATAGATGTTACCTCATTCTGTGCACAGCATGTATATTGCACCTTTCTCCTGAGCAGTTCAGAGATATCCAAACATGAACAAAGTCTTTGTAAATCCACATGCAATCAGTGGAAGAGAATTCTCACAGCATGCAGGACCCACCAAAGACAGTAGTTACCAATTCTTTGTTCCACTGCAGCCCTCATGATATATTTCTTGTGAAAACTCCCGCTCCTGAAGTCAAGAGATTGTGTGAGAATATAAATTCTGTTCAGGAGTAAAATGGGGTATGTGTGCAGTTCTGGAAGACAGTGGTGAGGACCTGAAAAACAGGACTCCCACCAGCCTAGAAAGCAAAGAAACAAGAGGTAACTGCAGTCATTTTTTTTAATCTCAAATGCTGGTGAAGGAAAGAGTTGGTTAATTAATTTGCATACTGTGGCTTGGCAGCATGGCAAGAGCTGAATGATGAGCCCAGCATCGCACAGGAACTCTGTGATGCAGCTGGCAGGAATTCCCAGGCTTTCTCACTCCCTAAGTCCTGCCTGCAAATTGCTTCACTGATCAGTACATCTGGTTTTTACTGATGATACATACTGAATATGGGACTGGAGCCTGGGATTTGTTTTGCATTGTTTTTCCTGTTTTGGTATTAATGCTACTGTCACTTAACATGAAATCCCTTTATTTTCCATGAAGAGTTGAAATGCCTAGAATGTTGTGAGAAAGGATTTTATAGACTTGGAGAGAAAACAAAATTAATTTAATGATGTGAGAAAATGATTCTATATAACCATGAGTTTTTAGGACAAATTAATAGCCTTCTGCAAAAACTCCAAGCAAGATTTATATTGCCTACAAAACTCACTAATGATATTGGGGCTAGGGTCTTATGAACCAGACTAAAAGAAATTATAAATCTATGAGCACATCTGAGCATGACCCTGCCATTTTCTCCAGACCAAAACAAGATTTATTACAAGAGTTATGAAACTTTGAACTCTTTTATATAATAAAGAATCCTATTTATGACCATGCAGTTAGATCTGAATTATTGTGCTTACTCTAAACACTGCTTTTGCAAGATTTATGTCTCCGTCATTTTACAACTTTCAGGCATGAAACTTGCCATTTATAACCACAGCACAGAAAAAAATGTCTTTGAATTTTTTTTTTAAATACAATCAGTCACACTTTAAGACTGGAGAGGTGATGAAATGTTTTGGGCTTTTTTTTTTTTTTTTTTGTTTTTTTTTTTTTTTTGGGTGTTTTTTTTTTTTTTTGTTTGTGGTTTGTTTTGTTTTGTTTTGTTTTGTTTTGTTTTTTTTTAGGAAACCCTCATACCTATTGAAAGAGGTTGTGACCATGCTTAGCTTTAAAAATTACTTAGTTTTGAAAGCTATGCTTTTACATCCTCACTCCCTGAGGTATTCAAGCTCATTATTAACAGTACTGTTTTTCAAATGTAAATGTCTGAGAATTATTTTATATGAAAGGCAGTTGCTGCATGCCTATAAAAAAACAGTAGCACTCATGAAATTATTTTCTTGCTGGTTGAAAAAGCATCTCATTTGAATAAAAATAGTTCCTAATTTTGCCATTAAAATTGGGAACAATATGCTTCTTCATATCAAGGAAAAATAGGAGTGATTCCCACGTCCTAGTGTCCAGAGCTACCAGACATCAAATTGTTAAAGAATTAACTGGGAGAAATATCTGACATACCCCCTGGACAAGCCATAATTACTTATCTCTATAGATAGACTACATAGCCAGGATGTGGTAACTCTGAATTATAGTTGAATCAAGCTAGGTTTGGTTTAGGATTTTTCTAAACAAAAAGAGTACCCAGCTCTTACATTTAGGGGCTTTAGCTCAGTCACAGCTTCCTATGGCTTCCAGACTCCCACTTACTTAGAGCCTGAAAGCATGAAATGGAGTACTCAGCATTCCCATGCGAAAGAAAACTGGTAGCACTAGGAAGATGGGTCACAACATTTCCTGTGTGTATGATCTGGTATGAAAAGTGAGGTGTCTTAGAGTGCTAATGGCCACATCTGGCAATTACCTGTTTATCGAGTGTGATCGTCCAGTTTAGGGAATGTATCCATGGTTGAAAATACTGATTTTTTAACCTTTAGTTGCACATAAAACAACTTCTGTATTACTGAACAAGAAATTAAATGTTTTGGGGCAGGGTTAGTAGGGGAAGAAGATAGGATTATGGCTGTTAAATGTATGCCAGAAGCCTAAAGCCCTATGAAGCAGATTCCACACTGTCACACCTAGGATAAAGGTAGTACAATTGGCATGGTGAAGGTTTCCGTTAACTATGAATTTACCCTTGTGTCTTCTGTTCACTTTTTCTTTTCTTTTGTTTGCGTATTTTATCATGCATAATAACAATACCACCACCACTACTACTGCTACTACTACTACTACTACTAGTGCTGCTGATGATAACAATGATAACAATAGTAATAATAATGTTAATCAGACAACTTCACCAAAGTGTAATGTTTGGTGTAACATCGTAGATGACAACATCCTGACATGCAGAGGTGTAGGCCATACCTGCGTAAGTTTCAGACACTGAAAAAGTAGGAACTGACTCTAGTTTCCTCCTCTTCAGATGACTATCAAGAGCTTTCACTAATTCTTTGTAGCTGCTGATGGATATCATTGAGCCTGAAGTACTGCTGACATGTCTGGAAGCCTCAAGACAGGTGGACAAAACAATTTCTGAGGCTCTATTGTTTCTTGGAGAAGACTCCAGAGACAGGATTGGGCAGCTGAAAGGAAGAATTTCCCTTGACCAAGGAGGAATAGGTTAGAGAACACTTGGGCAAGCTTGATATCCAAAAGTCGATGGACCCCAATAGGATACATCCATGAGTGCTGAGAAAGCCGGAGGAGACCACAGCAAGGCTGTTCACAATCATCTTTGAAAGGTCATGGTGATCAAGAGAGGTGCCTGAGGATTGGAAGAAATCAAATGTCAACCCAGTCTTCAAAAGGGGAAAGAAGGAAGACCCAGGGAACTACTGGCCAGTCAGCTTCACCTCAGTCCCTGTAAAGGTGACCGAGCATCTCATTCTGGAGGCCATGTCTGTCCACATGAATGACAGGAAGGTGATCAGGAGTAGTCAGCATGGATTCACTAAAGGTAAATCATGCTTGACCAACTTGATGGCTTTCTACAATGAAACAACTACTTGGATGAAGACCATTGCCAGCAGATTAAAGGAGGTGATCCTGCCCTTCTACTCAGCCCTAGTGAGTCCAGTTCTGGACTCCTCAGTACATGTGAGACATGAAACTCCTGGAGCGGGTCCAGTGGAGAGCAACAAGCATGATTAGGAGACTGGAGCATCTCTCTTACGAGGAAAGGCTGAGGGAGCTGGGACTGTTCAGCCTTGAGAAGAGATGACTGAGAGTGAACCTCATCAATGCCTATAGTATCTGAAGGGAGGGTGTCAAAAGGACGAGCCAGGCTCTTCCCAGTGGTGCCAAGCAATAGGACAAGAGGCAACAGGCAGAAACTGATGCACAGGAAGTTCTGCCTGAGCATGAGGAAGAACTTCTTTACAGTGCAGGTGACCGAACACTGGAACAGGTTGCTCAGAGAGGTTGTAGAGCCTCCCTCAGTGGAGATATTCAAGAACCAGCTGGATGCAATCCTGTGCCATGTGCTCTGGGACATCTCTGCTTGAGCAGAGAAGGTTGGACCAAATGATCCACTGTTGTCCCTTCCAACCTTACCCATTCTGTGATTCTGTGAACTGCTTACCTGACTTGAGGGCTTAATTGTTCATAGGCATTAGTGGGTTCTAACTTCTTGGACACCTCTGATCTGTGTGTGCATCAGGACACTGGTTGCAACTGCTATACAGACAAGCCTTATGAAGTGTTACCATGTGTCACTTCTACCCATTCTCCTACATTCTTTGTTTTCTTATGACCTCATTCCTTCAAGGAAAAAACCTGTTAGATGGGAAGATAAAACATAATATGGCAAGCTCTTACAGCCTCATAAATAAAATAACAAATGATGGGACCAGTTTTCGTGACAGTGTAAAATGTGCAGACTTCATCTGGCCTATGGTTTGTATTTTAACCTCACATAATGGCTCTCATTGTATGTCTGACTTTTGAAATTACTACTTTATTTACATGGTAACTGTGCCCTGAGCTCACTTCAACAGAACAAAAAGGGAAGTTGCTCTTGTCCTTGGGGCAGAGGAGGGCTGAGAATTGCAGGAAGACAGGCAGCAGGAGACTCCTCTGAGGTCTACTCCATGATGATCAAAGGCAGGCCAGAAACAAGAACAAAACTTCCAACAACTCTTTAAATAACAGCAAAGTCCCATAGCAGAATTCCATGTGGGATAGTATGGACAAAAAACACTTGCACAGTTTCTTGCAGAAGAGTCCAGTGACAGCTATGAGGTGTTGAAAACATGCCACTCTATTGGCAGGACGACACATGAAAGCCAACAGCAGAATGTTCCCTACATGTCATCCATATACGGCACAGTGTGCAGAGTCACCAGAACCCACTTACCAGAACTGCAAGGGGAACCTTGCAGCAGGGAAAAGGCTAAACTGAGCTTCATTTATTTAAGTAAGTCAAATATTTATTTTTTTTTTTAGATTTTTTTAATATAGAGAAATGTCATCATAATTCTTAACATAAGCATAATTGTGTTTGGACAAAAATATTTAAATAACTGTGTGAGATGTGACTGCCTTTGATAACAGGGAGCTGGAACCAATTTTTTTGGAAGTGTGATTCCCATCTCTCATCAGATATTTCATGTGCCGGTATGTCTGCACCAGCAATTAAAAATAACCAAGCTTAAAAGTCTGCACAGTTGCCCATTGACTCTTGCAAAATTATAACTAGCTTTCTCTTGGAAAGAAACTACAACCAAATGACAGTGATGTTGATTTCAAATGGAATTAACTTGTAGAGTCTCATGGACAGAAGGACCACTCACACAGTTGTTCCTATGAGACATAACACAGAGCTTGGCCCTTTCCCCTTTTTAGGAAACTGATTACTTAATATATTGTTGTGTTTGATTGAATTGGCTCAGATATGCTTGGCAAGGCAGCAAGAAAAATCTGTGTTGTCATGCCAAATGTTTTTCAACCTGTGTCTGCCTGTGTGCAGGTCTGATAAGGTTATCCATGGTGCATATGCCTCTCATTAAAAGGTTACATTCTTGTACTGTCCATACAGGCTTCAGGGAGGTTGCATTTGATGCTGAAAAAAACCATCTGAAAAGGCTCAAGGCTAAATCAGGAACCCTCACCTTATTCTGCTTATGTACCTGTAACTTATATTGTCCTGGCTGCACCATCTCTCCAGTTCAACAGGAGAGTGGGACAGTGACCCTTTCACCCTCAGCTTTGGTCTTTTTTGCGTGGCACTTATAGAGACAGACATGGGTCTTCACATTTTTGGGCTTGATGGGGTGAAAGAAGTCACTCTCCCTTATCTTATATTCAGGCTTTGACCACCGTATCCAGAAAGAGGGCCTTGCCTTTCTCAAATGTGTTTTGAAATGAGCCTGGAGCTGCTGCTGCCCATGCACACTAGGTACATGCTGAAAATGCCCCATACCTGGAAGTGTTCAAGGCCAGGTTGAATGGGGCTTTGAGCAGCCTAGTCTACTGGAAGATGCCCCTGCGCATGGCAGGAGTGTTGGAACTAAGTTGGAATAAGGCCTCTTTCAACTCAAACCATTCTATGATTCTATGATATGACTGCTGGACATGTCTGACCAGAGGTCTTAAAGAAAATACTCTGCCTTTGGGAAGCGACAAGATATCCAGCTCACCAGTTTTTTTACTCCCATACATACACTGACGTTTGTATTTGGCATCTGCTAGATTTTGCTGATTTTTTGCAAGCACATCCCAGGCTGGGGACTTCTGGGTTGTGGAGGGTTTACAGTGTTGAAATTTGTGGTCTTAAATTAGGTGCTATTGCAGGTTGTCTGGTTCTCTTCCCAAAGTATGGGTACACTGGAAAATTAGGGTTGATTGAGTTGTCTGTAAGTCCTATTTTAAACTAATTTGAACACAGATTTCACATGGGCTTAAATTAATTATTAATTTTCTTTTTTTTGAGATAGTAATACTGGTATAATTCTTGCAGTATGAACAACTATGTTAGGCTAAAGAGTTCTTAATAGTTGTATAAATTCCATGTACAAAGGAAATTATATTGGCAATTTTGTCCATACTGAGATATTGTACTTATTTTTGACTATATCAGACTTTTCAAAAGGATGCAGTCCTAACATCTTTTATAGATTTCAGAATTACAATGGTTCAGTTTTCTGGCCGTCTGATGGACAGCATTTTTGATTTTTAAAGGACAAGTGCACATTTCTGTTCCTAGAATAAGACACTGAAGTCATACATGCTTGCAAAAGGTGAAGTTTCCTAACGTGATGTTAGCTGACATCCATTTTCCACTGGTTTCTTCCTTCAATCTGAAAACGTTCCATTTTTCAGTCAGTCTCATTGCATATGCTGTTGTCTTCATGAATCTTCTCTCCACCATTTTGTCTTCTTTGTGAAAGTGCAGGAAGTGTCCTGGATCTTCCTGACTTCTCTTCTTCCCATTCTCTATTCCTTTCTTCCTGTTCTCATTCCCTAGACATCTATTGCTTTGACACCTGGCAGATTTTCATGTCTTGCAATGTCTTCTCCAACTACTTCCTTAACACCCTACTTCTGATTACCTCTTTCTTGGCAAAATACTTTTTAGACATCAAGAAGAAAATAAAATCTCTCAATCTATAGTATCAATTCTTACCTAGAACTTTTGTCTGCCAGTCCAAAGACTCGACCTTTTTTTCCCCTGGTTTTATATCCTGCAGAAAATAGTTGTTAAGAGGCAGCTGGCTGTTTAGGAACAGCTGCTCTGTGTGTGTAGCAATAAGAGCTTTCCTTCCTTGGCTGGGCAAGTTCTTTTTCTTCTGAAGGACTGAAACTGTTCTGACTGAAGAAGTCCATTTCCATAAAAGTTTCAGATCAAGGTGCTTTGTGAGTTACTAGCTCCAAAAGTAGGTGATGAAGAGGAAGTGATCTCTGAGCCATGTGCTGGGTAAACATGTGGCATGGTTCATGATGACATCTCCGATCAATTTCTGTAAGTAGCCATGGCTGGAAAGCGGCTTTCTTGGCCCTAGCAGTTCTTGGCCTCAGCTGTTCTTGGCCCACTTTCAGTTCTTTGGCTGAACACAAAAGTCTATTTTCCCTTCCTGTTTACACAACTACAACCTGTTTGCCCTGGAAGACACTTGCTTAGGTTGCCTTATCGATGCTTTTGGCAAAAAGCTATGGAGAAAGATGTGTCTACTCTGCTGCAACCCCCTGTAACAAACTTGTACATCCTTCTGCTGTAATCCTTCACAAGTGAAAAAAGACGGGTTGGGAGTGAGGACCCTTCTCTCTGCCTCATTGCTGGTTTTCAGATATAATGGAAAACTTGATGCCTGCCCCCCGACTGAGAGCTGAGCTACCAATTTGTGTCAGTCATGTTCCCCATGTTTATACATGAGAGTAGCAGCAGTTGCTACTCTTTGAGCTCCCACAGCCTTGGTAAAAATGCCTTCAGGAATCACTCCCTCTGCACCTTCCCCCCACTGCTGGATGTGGCTTAGAGTCACAATCCAGCCCTTAGACTGCAAATGGCTTGGAGCAGGGATTATGTTTTCCTTTTATGTTAAACAAGAGCAACCCTCACTGAGTGTGCTCATTAAAAAATCATGTTGTTCAACACTGTTCCCTTGCGCTGCAGTGAGAGCTTCGCAATTTAACATGCAAGAAACAGGTTGGATTCTCAGGCCAGCCAGACTCAGAAAGGGAAGAGTGGATGGCAAAACAGCATGTTGGAAGAATAAAGCCCATACCCACTGTGGGACAACAGGGCAGTCTTCAGTATGAGATGTTTTTAACAATGTGATTACTTCAATTAATTTACAAAGGATCCTAACAGGTGTGAAAGAATGACTGTTTCTTTCAACCAGAAAGATAAGTTCTTGTCCATGCTGCCTCATAAATCACATTAAAAACCAAATTAAATAGTACCTTGCAGCATTAATAGAAGCTGCACCTCCTGCCCTTCCCTATAAAGGAAGCCTACCCATCTCTAAAGACCACATACATAGGTGGATAAATGACAAGAAAGAGAAAAGTTACTAAAAAGTTAAGCATGCTGTGCATTGTATTAACTTCATAAATGACCCTAATGATTTTGCAATGGGTGAAATGCATGAGGAAACTAGGAAAGATAAAAGATGTTATAGTGTATAACAATTCAAGGATACCAAGCATAAAATAGAGACACCACCTGAGCTGAAAGCAGAATGATGTTCTGACAAAAGCATTGAGACTTCATGTTTTTTTCATCCTAAATATTAGGAAGCTTAAGTGAAGAGAAAAGGATTACACATTCAGTTGCTGCTCAAAACATTTTGACCAGCTTTAGCCTCTCTGGGCAAACTCTACTATGCAAGATCTTCCTATTGTAGCCTCTTGATCTGACTGCCCCTGCAATGCTCTAGCTCCAATCAAGTTGCATTGGGCTGTTTGCAGGAGAGTGAACTCCAGAGAGAACTGATGCACAAAGGAGGGAGTAGTGAAGTCTGCTCCATTCCAATGCAGGCTGCAAAACCAATTGCATTAATATTCCCTCTATTCCTTGGTGCATCATTTGAAGATGAGATTTGTTAAGCAGCTATCTCTGCATCATGTTAATGATGAGGCAGTTCAATAGTTTGAGACTCCACACTCCGCCAGCCTGAGCTGAAGAAGGCAGAAGACAAACTTTACTGTTAAAATTGCAATTGTGTTGTTCACTGTTGCGATAAGAATAAGCAAATCTTAAGCTGGTAGAGACACAGACATTTCAGAAAAGAGATGTATCTCTGTTGGGTGCAGGGTGCAAGATTTAAAGAATATATGTGATGGAAGGAGAGTTGAGAATCATTTCTCTGTTTTGGTGTGCACAATACCAATGATCTATCAAACATTCAGAGATGATCCTCAAAAAGATTCTAGCTACCTAATATTCAAAATTAATTTCCCTAAATCCTTTCCCCTCATACAGTATGCCAGAGAATTTGGGGAAGGAAGCCAAAGGTAATGAAAGAACACTCAGAGTGCATCTTATTAAAATTAGCCTGTAAATGAACAGAGTTGTGACAGCATTGTGTGACCTAGTCCATGACCAGCCTTTGAGGATGTCAGACCAAAAAGGCAAAGAAACTTCAAGCCCTGCAAACAGCTCAGCATCTGACTTGATCAACTAGTGAGAGTTTCCTTCTTCCTCCAGAAGTCTTTTTTCATGGATGTAGTTGTATACCACACACTAATGGGTTAATTATCAGTGTTTGTAGCACCTTGTTGCCTTTACAGTACTTTCTTTTTATCTTCTCCTCAGCAAGATGGACACAAATCTGGCTGTTTCCTGTGGGCTCAATCTGCAGGAAAGGAAATATTTTATTAGAAGGCAGGGAAAGAAAAAGGTGAATAAAAGTCTCATCATTATCCTTTAGCACCTCAACAACTACATGAAGGACACACTGGAGTGTCCCGGGTCATGAGCGGCAGAACATACAATCTGTGTGGGTGTTCATCAGGGCACCATTTGCCCTGCAGAAATATTGCTACCTGAAAAAAAAGGATGGACTAAGCTAATCCCCTGTCTTTCAATTTGCAGTGGAAAGTTGGCATGTCACCAGCACACTCTCTTCATGCTGGGACAAGTGAGACTATTGGGGCATATTTTCTTAAAGAAACATCCCACTATGATGAAGCCCTCACCAACACCACTGGACACCTGACTTTGGGACCAGCACAGGAGAGGTCCTTCCTGAATCCAAACAGTTTCCCTCCTGGGAAACCTCAAGCACATTTTGAAAGAATTCCTTGCTTGTGACTGGAAGATAAGCATTTGGACTGAAATAAGCCATTGGTCTGGCCTCCCATGGTACCATCTGGAGATCATTTGTAATCACTATAGTTCGTGGGTTAGCACACACTCTTTCCAATAGCTGGAGGAGAACTGATAATAACTATCATGAAAATGGTGTCTTGATTTATAGCAATACTAAGATAGTACTTAAATGGTTAAAAAGCTGAAAAATTGCTTTTCTTAATATTGACGAGTTCAGCAACAAAATTGGATATAATTATCAGGAATCTGTTTCAGAGAAGCAATATTTTATTCATCTGGAAGCAAATAAGTTGCTTACTAGTGCATGCTAGTAGGGTAGGGCAGTGTCCTTTCCATGGAGTTTCCTTTCCCAAGTGTTATTTTATGCCTCTAATGCTAATAGACATTTTGCTGCTGAACCATGGGAGAAAGCAAGCTTGTAGAGCCGAGTATGAAGGCAGAAGTGGACCAATACTTTCCAGCTGGAACTAGGTTGTTGCTATAGTAACACTCAAATGATAGACAGATTTTCTGAATGTGCAGTGGTTTACTGTGATAAGAGAGCTTCCAGGATTCCTACCAAATTGCTCCAAACTTGCTGGAATGCAATATACCAAATGCCACATCTTTGAAATAACACGGGCAAACAAAAAAAGAGCACAATAGCCAAATAATTTTTACCCCTAGCTTTCAAATAAAAACTGCACTTACCACATGGCATTTATATTCCTAGACAATATCTTCCTGCCAATGTCTTTTCAGTGCACTGGCATTCCAAATGACAGACCACACTCTAAGTTTAACACCACCTACAGACAGATTCAATACAGCAGCATGCAAAGTCTTGTGTGCACAAGATGCTAACTCCTTTGGATTTTTATTTTAGGCTGCATGCAGCCTGTGCACTGGTGAGAAGCCCATTGAGTCAGTGAAGCTTAGCAAGAGCACACCACTATGTTCATGGATATATTTTGTTGCAACAAGACCTTACAGATTAAGTGGCTGAGCACATAGTGGAACAAATATTACATTCATAAACCATCCAAAAAGAAGTTTCCCAGGGGCCACTTCTATAAAGTATAAAACATATCTCCCTTGATCATGTTCCTCTGGCATACATTGTGCACGTGGTTTTCATTCAAAGCAGTTTCCTCCTCTGCTCTTCCTTCTTGGTCTGCTCCAGGGGAGGAGGGTTCAAGATTTTGGATTTCCAGTAAGAAATCTCTCCCTGAGCACAGCCGGGGCTCATGAGCATTGCAGAGACATTTTGGCTATGTCTCTTCATCATTCATTACCTCTCAGTGGGAATGCTACTGCACCGACTGCAGTCTGCAGCTGGCAGAGTGTGTTTAATGTCCCTTTGCCCCCCATACTCAATCCCTCCAGCAGTTCCTCTCCCTAGGAAGCTGCTGCCAATTATATTGGTGAAATCTTCCAGTGAACTTAGCCTGATTTCTGTAAAGGCAATTTTGTTCCCATTGAAATGTATCTGTGAAAATCCAAGACAGAGGTTTTGACCTGTTTATGTGTATGAAATGTAGTCTGTACTTAAATTACTCTCATCACCCTTAGATCTGTAACCTAGTTATTACAAGTGGCTTTACCCTCACAAGAAATGTGGGACATAGAAAGTTTTAATGGCAGCTTTGTCGTAACTTGGAGACCTTTGCACAAATGTTAAATGAGAAGTCTTGAGCTGGAAGCCAAATTTTCTTCATTTCAGGGCTTAGATCTTATGCAGACAGTCCTTCTGCTATCAAACATCTTCAGGTAATAAAGAGGAAAATTTCCCTACACCCATATGTCAAAATCTCACTGATTGTAAGAGGAATTACATGTGCAGAAAGGTGTCAGAAGAAGTAAATCACATGCATGCCTAGATATGATAACAGATACATAATTTAGGAATTAATTCATACATGAAAGAATAACTTAGAATTTCATTAGGGTTATATGCATTTGCTTTGGGTTTTGTTTTGGTTTTTTTGGGTTTCTTTTCAGTTGTCTTGGGAATGTATTTTCCTTCCTGCTTATTTGGCTTATACAGCTTTGTTAATGTCCTGCAATAGGACTCACCTAAACATAAAGATGAATTGCCTTTATGATTCACAAGGCACTCTAGATAATTAATTACTCAACATTTATAGTTTGGCATGTGGTCATCAATCGTTCAAAAAATTCATGTTTGTAAACATTTTCTTTGCAGCTGGTCTTCTTTAGTCAGACTTCAAAATGACTAGTGGAGATATGACAGAACTATAAATGTCTTCCTTCAAAATTTACTAGTTGTGCTCCAGTTTATTTCTTGTGGGAAAAATTAAGCAACAGATGTGGCAGGACAGGAGCTCTAAAGAAGAATGATAAAGCATCTCGAATGGTTCTCAAATGTATTTTCTTCTCCTATTTTTGTTAAGAAATTTTGGAATCCTTAACTGCTTTATGTCATGGCTTGTGTCTGTGAGTATTTGTTCTGGTTGTAAGGTGGCTGTGTGAAAATCTGAAGTCTGAAATGAGACCTCTGACAGAACAGGAAGAAATGCTAATGAACAAAGTTAGTCTCTATTCAGCTCTGCTCAATAGGGGAAAAAAATGTAAGAATCACAAATCCTGAAAGAATAGACTTTCTTTTTTTATCAGACAGACCAGCAGCTTCATGGCTTACAAAAAGAATTCTTAACACTCTCCATTGTGAGACTTAGAACTATCTGGTCATTAGACAGCAGAAATCACAACCACCTGAGTTAAATTATTCATGCTGGGAGTGAAGTTTGATACATGAGGCACATGTCATGCAGCTAACTGATTCCCCCACTGCACAGTCCTGATCATCACCACCCAGGGCTGCTCAGTGGCCTGAAAGAGGCCACTCCTTCTATGAGGGAAAAGAAATGTCTGCTCATAAAGTTAAGGACCACATGATCATTCAGACAGACTCATCTTCAAATTGCTTGGATGATATTATTTCTCTGATTTCCTAGGTTGCAAACACTTCCATTTCAACCTGTACGCTTTTTACAAAGTGATTGGCAGCCACTATATGTACGCGTATATGTATGTAAACACAGAGAGTGTATGCAGCATCTATTTTTAGAAGTGATACAGGAAAAGGCAACTAAACACCATTTCGATTTAAATAACAGTGTCAGTTGGTTTCACTTGGTTGCTTTTTAAAAGAGGATACTTGTGCTTTTAAAATCACATGCTAGTTATTATGCCACATGGTGGAACTCCAATCTGCCTTAAATGTAGGCTTCAGCTATAAAGCTGTTGAAGGACTTTCTATATTTGGAAGGACATTCCTGGCTGCCATGAAACATCTCCACAGGCTGACTTCTCCTGGGAAGCCAGGACCAAGACTTTTGAGAAAGAGTAGGTACAACTTCTGTGACTGCACAGGCTCTGCATGCAAATCAGTGTACATCTTATGCTTGTTCACTTTGACCTACTGTGTTGAAGAGGCTTGTGCACTGCAGTTGTCATACCCCCAGGCAGCACTGCCCCAGGGTTTGTGGCCCTATTCCCTTGTCTTTCTCTTTCCTTCTAATATTCTACCCTGTCATCAGGGTAAGCCATGAAGCCTGCTCACCTGGTATGTATTTTCCAACCCTGTTTTGAGGAGTGATCATACTCAGACGTGACAGCGTTAGCACCTTGTCTTGCATTGTGTGAACCCCCAGTCTGTCACTGTTGTATGCATGCTCAATCCCCACCACTTCGGGGGCTGAAGGGAGTCAAGAGTGGTTTAAGGCTTAGAGTGAGACAAATTCTAAATAGTGAAGAGTCACCTGCAGCATGCAAACAAGGCAGGCCACACTCCCAAAGGCAGGGGCCACAGAGTCCTATGCTAAGACAGTCTACACTGTCCATAGCAGAAGCAGGGAAATCATCTTTACCTACATTTATCTTTATCTATCATTTATATTTAACATGGCAGACTGGTGAGCCGTGTTACTACTGGCTCATTTTTCCTGCAGCTTAGGGAAGAGGAAGGCAGCCAGAAGATTGTCCTGGACAGGGCCAGCTCTGCCATCTCCAAAATCTGGTTCATAGTGTAAGTTCTGCCCTGGTGAACAGGTTAAGTGAGCAGTGGGCTCTGAACAGTCTGGGGGAACCCCATGCAAGGGAAAACATGAACCCATAAGAACAACAAAAACCCCTTGAGTACCACTCTAGGGCAATTTTTACCTATGTGGGATGGAGGTTGGAAGTGCCTAGCTTGTGGTGCACAGGACTCAAAGGCTTGCGTAGATGTGTGGAAGTAGTACTGATGTATGCAGAAATTAAAATCCAGGGGGAATAAATCAATCATACTCCATTATGTGTTATGAAAAATCTACGGAAAGATTTAACATAGCTATCTAAATGAATGTAGTGAATGAGTTTCAGCATAAATTACCCAGTCAATTCCTTCACCTGCTCTCCTGCTGATACACATGATAGGGATAGAGATTTTACATGGCTAAAAATAGAAGGAATGTGGGGCAGAGATATTTTGTAGACCTTGAACTAGAGCTTGCAGTCGACACAAGTCTCTCTGTGTCATTTCCACTCATGTCTTTGCCTGCCATTTAGGCCTGGCCCATGATAGAGAGGCTTTATCCTGCTACAGTTATATTCACTAACAGACAATGTTTCAGGCAGTTTTTTTGTGTGTGTATGAATGTTTGTTTTACATCTATTTCTGGAAGCTGCAGTTTATATGTAGTTGTATTGGTTTGAAAGTATCATTTGTACTAGAGGAACTCATTTTGCAGCCGGAAGCAGAATAAGCTCTACTACTAGAAGCACATTTAACTGGTATGATTGCATTGGGACTCAGGGAAGTAAAATGGCTTCTTTACTGGTGCAGTTAAAGCTGCAAGGCTTGCTAGTGTAAACAAGACTTTAGATGCACTTTTTCCACTCTGGCTGTTTCCATCCAAAACAATCCCAGCTTTCCAGGTCCTTCACTGCAACATGGAATGCAGCAAGGGAGACAGGACTGAAAATCAAGCGATCATAAACTGCATGTCCACATGCATGGATTTAATTGGAACCAAAACGTCCAAAATACATCCGCTTTCTTTGTGAGTACCAAACTAATGGAGTTGTCAGGGTATGTAACAGTGGTTTATTTTTAACCAGCTTGATTACAGTGATGAACATGTGTGAATAAGGCCATTGGGTTCTGCCTGGAAATAAGTTTGTTCTGCAATCATGGCCTGAGCTTGCAAACCCTGTGTGAGCACAAAGCTCCCTCCACACTCCCCCAGACCACTGTACACACTCTCCTGCTCCCTTATAACCACAGAAAAATTGTCTCCCCACATTCTGAAAGACATTGTATCAGCTAGAGCCTTGCCAAATTCATGGCACCTGAGCATAAAGAGAACAGACAGGAGAGGTTTTACTTTAAATGGAGCAAACTTAATTACATGAGAACTTTCCTTGACGAGAATGATACCTTTTTTATGGTCTTTTCTGCTTTCAGGATTCTTTTTGCTTAATTTATTTTTGCATTCTTTTTAAATATGTGTATGGTTCCTGAGGGCTTGGGTAGGAACAGGTCAGTGCTACCAGTGCTCGCCAGTCTAAGCCGCTCTCTGACACCTCCTTCACTTTCTCAGAGCTTGAGTTTGAGGGTTTGAGTTCTGGGAACCTCCCTACTCAGTGTGGAGCTACGCAATCTAGTCAATATAGTGACATAACATGGGGAGAGGTTTATCTCATCCTGAAATAAATGCCTATTGCTGGTCAGCTGAATCTCTTTCCTGACTCCATTTCCTAATCCATTTCCTGACTCCTCTCCAGAAGTAGAGGAAATAAGTACATGGTCAAAACAAACTGAATACCATAGCTACAAACATTTTTATTGACTCTCATCAGAGACAGTATTAATTTGCTAGGTTTACCATAGTTTTGTGGATGCCAGAGAGATTCAAAATTCCTGCAAGAGTTAAGAAACCAACATTTGGTGTGAGCACAGATTTAAGATTTCAAAGAAGAGAAAGCAAGCTCCAGATTTAAGAAGCTCAGTTGTATAGACAAGACCATTTTTTTGTTTCTAAAGTTTTTCAAGTATATACTTTAACAGATTTTTTTCCCAAAAGTGTCAAAGACCTGTTTCTAGCAATAGAATAATACAATCATAGTATCATAGAAGAGTTTGGGTTGGAAGGGATCTTTAAAGCCCATCTAGTCCAACCCCCTAGTAATAAGCAGGGACAGAAAGGAAAAAAAAAAAACACAAGCTGTTATAAGGGGTAGAGTAAGATGTTCGCAAGGGATTGAATTCTCCTGTATTAGGACACCAGTGATTTCCTAGCTAGATGTTAGTTCCCTCATCTCAGGCTTGTCTACTGTGTGGTTCTTGTCCATTACAAAGCAATAGTATTGCTCAAATGCCCTGCAGTATGCCAGAAATTAATGTCATGGAAAAGCTGCAGTTAACTGTTATTCTTTGATCCAGTTTTAAATAAAGACCCACCTGGATGACTGCTGCCTTGTGGCTGAATCCTTTCCCCACCATAAGGGATGGAAATAACATGTGAGTTTTTCAGAGGTGTCAGAATGGGCATCTATTTCTTCAGATTAATTTGTTCATCTTGTTTCGGGGAAAATGCAAATGAAGCACCTGAAATGATTACACTGCAAGTGTAATTCATAGCTCTGCCTCTAAAATTATGCAACCATGCATGAAATAGGATGTCTCTGACTTCAAAACATGTTTTTTCATCTGAATATCAAACTCTTCTATTTTGATTTAGTGTATATAGTACCATAGATTGGTAACTAAGTTTTATAGACTGAAAAAAAAAAAAAAGTTATCTCCTTTTAACTCTATTGTAGAAAGTAACACAGGAGGTTTTGAATTTTTTCTGTCACCACAGCTGCTCTGTTTCAATACAACCCAAGTGGACAATGCCTTGCAAAAGTACCTCCATCACCTCCATCTCTTACAGCTCTGTGGTACTGCCAGGGATGTGGCAAGTCACAGCTGCTGCCACAGACTTGCCAATTCCTTATGTGATTCTCAACAGCTGTTGGAAGGTGTGTGTTAAAACTCATGCTGGGATTTGAATTTCTATATAATCTTACTCAGAAAGCAAAAACTGCAATGCACTCTGTATGTCCCCTAACTCCCAGCCTGTGCTGCTATATTGAGAGGCACTCCACTTTGGCTAGGAACATGCACTATGCTGTACCATTTTCTTTAATTCTTTTTTGCACAAAACTACATTTTGGCATGCAATAACTGCCTCCATCTGCCTACTACACATGCATATGCTTCCAGTTACAAAGCACTCTGATTTATATCTTATGTAAAGATGCAAAGCTTCGGGAACACATCTCAGGAGGGCTGCAGCTTTCTCAGGACTGGCAGCATCTGTATTCCTCTGCATCAGCCAAACAACATACAGAGGGCTCAGCTCCAACACCATTAGAGTTGTTGGAGCTGATTTCAGTCTACTGCTACATTTTTCAAAGGCTGCCGAGGGCTGCACCACTGATTTCCCAGCTGGAGAGTTGAGAATCATGAGACAAGGTGCAAAGAGAAGCAAACAAGGAAGCTGTAGGTAGAATACTGCTCCCCAGTCTAAACACATCTCTGCCAGAAAGGCTCCAACAAACTGCAGGAAATTCAGAAAAGGGCAACAAAACTGTTTAAAGGACTTGAGGGATTCATTTCTAGAGAAGATTAAAGGAATAAAATTTTAGTTCAGTATCACTAACTGACTAAAGGGAAATAGGATAACTCCATAAAAGCATCTGCAGGTGCAAAGAACCTGAGAAACCTTGTTTAAAATGATTTAAGGAACAGCTAGGAACAAAAGAATGGCACTGATCAAAGGAAATGTAGAGAAAACTCTTGGAAGCTTTTCATAACATTGCTGTAACCAAGAGATGGATCACTGAATTCTAGGAACCAACGAAAGTACCCTTGCTTTGACCACCTGGAAAACAACATGGACAAAGTCTCCAATACTAACTGGGAATGGACAAGATGAAAAAAGCCATACGAAAAAATACGTTTTGGGGGGGTTTTAAGACATAGGAACATACCACTAAGAAGAAGGTTCTCCTGTGTAACAGAGGTGTAAAGGATACTGCTAGGACTTTCTCAGTGTACTGCACCAGGAGCTGAGCAGTTTGGCTCAGGTAATGTGCTTCCTTTCTTTACACTCCTCTTCCTGAGGCATCAGCATCTGTCTTGGGGTGTCCTATTTCCTCCTTTTGCTGTCCAAGAAAAGTCCTTTTGATAAGTCTTCAGAGTAGCAGGTCACTATCCTCTGGTTGTTCCACATGTGAGTGGCCATGAAACAAAACCTTTCAGACTTGTTGGTCATATACCAACAAGCTCCTTTACTCAAGCAGATTTGTGCTGCTGGACCTAATGCCAGTCCCAGCAGTTCACATTTCAGGCAGGAACTATGTAGAAGGATGAGTCCCATCCTGTCCAGCACCCACTTGGATCCTTTCTTTTTTTGCCTTATCTGGTGCTAAAGAGACCTTGATAAGCAGAAGGACTATATTAGACAGAGCTGGTGCAGAAAGAGCCTTTTGATGTGGTGAAGATGCACTAAACAGACCTTGAGTTATCATTTGAGGATACAGACTAGGGAGGTTCAGCTCTGCTGAAAAGGAGCTGGGGGTCCTAAGGAGCAGCAGACAAAACACAAGCCAGGAGTCTGTCCTTGCAACAAGCTGTATCCGAGCCTGTATCAGCAAGAGTACAGCCAGCAGGAAGGTGATTATCTCATAGTACTTGGCACTTGTTAGGCCACAGCTAGCACACTGTGCCCCAGTTTGAGAGAAACTTTGAAAAACTGGAGAGAACCCAAAGAGGGATCATGAAGATGACGTGAGGATTGCAGAATATGACACGAAGAACTGTTGAATATTGGGTTTCCTTGTCCTAGAGAAGGAGAGGCTTTGGGGGATGTAGTTACAGTCTTCAAACACCTGAAATGCAGTTACAAAACAGGTGAAGATATGTCCTTACTTCTTCAGGAGAAATTCTGTCTGGATATAAGAAAACAATGTTTTACCATGAAACAATTAAAACACTGGAGGAGGCTGTTCAGGGAAGCAGTAGAATCTCCCTCACTGGAAACAAGACATGGCCCTGGGTAACCTAAGAAGCTGAGGCCCTGTTTTCAGCACAAGGCCAGACCAGAGGTCCCTTCCAGATGAGATTTGACAAGATCATTTGAGTTATATGACAAACAGATGACTTCTATCCTACACAGATGATTCTTACTCACTTCCATTGCAAAAGACAAGCATATCCCTACATTTCTTTCTATACAGTTTCCTTAATTATCTTTCTTTCTAAGGGTACCTGAGAAAGGACTTTTGTTCATTTGTTCCTTTTCAAAGGACAGGTGAATTTTGCTTTCTAAGATCCAAAGGAATAGCTCTTCAGCATGAGGTCAGGACACGTCCCATTATGTTCACTGTGGTCAGCTTGTTTGTTGTGGGATGGAGACACAACTATGTATTTCGAACTAAAAGAGGTTTTAATATAAAGAGAACTTTTCTATCCCAAATCAGGCTTTAAAAAATGTTACTTTGATCATTTTTTTGAAACAATAGTCCAAGCAAATCATCCTAAAACTTTCGGCTATTGTAATGTTAATTGTAATGTTTGGTTTCAGCTTTGACTTTGGCATCTTGCCTTTATTACATCTTTGTCAAGCATGTCTTCACCTTTCTAGGCAGGAAAGGAAAACTTTATTTTGAAATAACAAATTTCTGTGATTTTAGCTACTTCAGTGTCAATCAGGAGAACTGGCAAAACTGACCCTCTCCTATGAACTTTACAGGCATGAGACAATACTATTTTTCAATGTTGGGCCAAGCTGCTTTTTTGGAATATTTACAAGCCACTGAACTATGGATATTGAGCAGAGTAATCAGCACAAGTTCAGTATATGCTAGCAAGATACAACAGTTGTTTCTTTAAATGCTCTTGTGGAGCCCTTGTTGGCCAGGAGCACTGCATCCCACATTTGAGCCTTTGCCTATAAAGGGAGACTGTGCCCTTTGAAAGAAGGGAAGTGTGAGTTATGAGAGAGGCAATCTACACACTCTAAGTTGAAGACTAATGAAGTTACCTAGCCTCAGAGTAAGAGAGTGGATGCTCCATCTTCCTCTGTCAAGCCAACATTTCTATGAGCTTTTAAATTCTGTACTTAATGCTGATATGCATCTTTGTAAAAGTGGTGTTTTTCCTCCCAAGCCAAGCATATTTATCAACCCCATGACTTGCATTTTAAGCAGTTAGAGATTTGAATGCTTTAAAGTGTTTTAGTGAGTTCTTGAATTAACAGGATCCAGACTTGGCCCTTGCTTACAAAGAAGTAGCTATATTAACTATGCAACCTTATTAAGTGGACTTGTATATTTATTAAGGTGAAATTCAGCCTATGTGTTATAAAAACTTGTAGTTTAGTTCTGATATTCATAAAGGTCAATCCAGATGCTAAAAGCAAATCCTGGGACAAAAGATTTACAGTCCCAAATTGTGCATGCCCAAACATTTTCAGAGTCCTAAACATAGCTGGTTAAGCTGCTGTTCATCTCACAGAAAAACTGTATTCAAACAAAGCAGGTTACCTGTTGGAAAGAAAAAGAAGAGGAGAGGAGAGGAGAGGAGAGGAGAGGAGAGGAGACGAGAGGAGAGGAGACGAGAGGAGAGGAGAATCTTATGAAAATCTAGAGAAATAAGCTACTAATTTAGAAAAAAAAAAAAAGAATAAAATACAATTTCTGTAGGCTTTTCCACATGCATCAAGGAGACTAGTGAGAAACTCAATTGTTTAATATACCAGATCCCATATCTTTGACTGTTCTGATTTTCTTCTTGCTGGTGTCCCTGCCTGAGTTTCTCATGCAGCTAATTCTTGGACTAAATCAAAAGAAGAAAGCTTAATTTTAATGACCTAAAGTATTTGCAAGTGACTTTCACACTGGAACAAACTTGAAACTATTTTAATATTGAAGAAAAGCAATTAACTTTGTCAGTAATTTTTTCACTTGCATATTTGGTGTTATTTCAGCTGTGATTTAAAATGAGCTCTCTGCACTTCACTTTGCTTCCTCCTTGATTTGCCAATGAAATCTGATCTCAGTGTTAGTCATATCATGGTCTTCTGTAGAAACTAACCTGAAGACAGATTTTACTCCTAGTTGAACCTACATAAGTCTGATGGAATGTGATACTCAGCCACTTCACTACTCACTTGGTCAATAAACTGTAATGTCCTTTGAGGTTGCAGACAAATTGAATAATTCTGTGAAAAAAACAGTTGGTTTCAGCATAGTATCTGTGTGTTACAGTAAATCTATGTGCTTTTAGTCTCAACAGTTTGTCACGCTTTAATCAGGTAGGCTCCATCCAGCATGAAACAGTTATGCCATTTTATTGTTTGTGTAGTGTGTACTCCTGTGTTCCCAAACAGTGCTATGGACTCTTGCAGGACTACCAAGTCTGTGCTGTGTGCATCATGACCTGGGAGACACAATAAGCCTCCATGAGTGCTAATGAGAAGAACCACAATTCCTTGCACATCCCAGACTTCACTGTGTCTTCATCTCTGCTGCTGGCTGATGGTGAGGAGTATGGTTCTGTGTCATGCCTCAGAAAGGCAGACTGTCAGGATACACTTAGGAGACTCAAATCATTACAGTCTAAGATAATGAGACACTTCCAGCTTGAGCCTCTGGCACAGCCCAAGAGAAGTGTATCTGTGGTAATGTCAACTTCAGATGTGAAAAAATCATAGAATGGTTTGGCTTTGGTTGGAAAAGGCCTTAAAGATCATACAGTTCCAATCACCCTGCCATGGGCAAGGGATGCCTTTCACTAGGCAATCTTGCTCAGGGCCCCATCCAACCTGGCCTTGAACACTTGCAGGGATGGGGGAATCACAGGTTCTCTGGGCTACCTATTACAGTGCCTCGCCACCCTCACAGCCAAGAATTTCTTACTAACATCTAATCTAAACCTACACTTTTTTGGTTTAAAATCATTCCCCCTTGTCCTATCTCTACATGCCCTTGCAAATAGTCTCTCCCCATCTTTCTCATAGGCTCCCTTTAGGTACCGAAAGGCTGCAATTAGGTCACCTTGAAGCCTTCCCTTTTCCAGATGGAAAAAATCTTAATTTTCTTAGCCTTTCCTCATAGGAGAGGTGCTTCATTCCTCTAATCATCTTCATGGTCCAACAGGTTGATGTCCTTCCTGTGCTGGAAGCAACGCTTCAGGCAGGGTCTCACTAGAGCAGAATAGAGGGACAGAATCACCTTCCTCGACCTGCTGGCCATCCTGTTTTTGAAACAGACAAAGATACAACTGGCTTTCTGGGATGCAAGTGCCCATTGCCAGCTCCTGTCCAGCCTTTCATCCACCATCCAAAAATGTCATGCCCAGAATAAATCACAACTGTTTTGGAAGTACATTTTCCCCGAAGTTTTGTCTTTTCCATTTGCCTTCTGTTTGCAGGGTCTTGAAGGCATCGCAGCCTTCCTCCTGTCAAGAGGTTCTTCCTAGTTTCAGAGGCTAAGACTATCTTCCAAGAAAGATTGTAGCCACATGTCCTTTCCCAGATTTTCTTCTCATAGAAGAATAGCTGCCTGGGAGAGAGCTGATGGATTGACTGCTGAAGACCCTGTTTCTCATAAACCTCACAGCCCAGAGCAGGAGTCACACAATGAATCCTTTACCACCCAGCAGCATTTTGGCTGCACTCAGGCCAAGTCTCAGTCCTGAGTTAGTAATGGTCCACATGCATTATTTCTCTTAGTTGTTTCTGTGAAGTGTGACTGTCAATCATTCACATGTGCAGACATTGCAGTTCTTAACTCAAAAAAAGAGGTTGTGTATTGAGGTCTGTACCCCATCCAACTTCTGTAGGAAGCATTTCCCTCATAATGGATGAACAGCCTGTTTATAATTAAACTCTGCCCAAGGACAGTCCTTAGCTTGGTTTACTGTCTGCCATCTTCCTATTCAAGTAGCCACAAGGCAGTGGTTATGTGGAAAAGGAGTTACAGAGTATCTTTTTCAAATTCAAGCACTGCAAGTGTGCCTTGGGGGGGAAGGGGATATTCTAACTTAACAGACCTCCTAAGAACCAGATGCACAGGAGGAGTGACATGCCTCAGGTGGAGGTCCTTTTGGTTAGGGATATGCACTGGATGATGGCCTTCTTTAAATATTGGATCCCATCTAAAGGAGTTGTGGAAGCATCCCAGAGCTGGAGGATTCATAGTGGATGTCCTTGAGCCGGGTTAGCCTATAAAGTTTCCTTTTCTTTCTGTGCATCTGTCTGGAAACGCAGCAACTCCACCACTGGTTTTTGAACCAAAAAGTCAAGTCTATCTTTCCTTTTACCTTCACTTTTCTCTGGTGATCAGAGTGATTTTAGGACAATCAGCAAACTACAGATGCTCCATTTCCCACTGAAACAATAAGCCATAAAACAAGCTTACTGGAACATTCTTGCAATTCCCAGCATGTCCCTGAAGACTTGAGGAGTAACTGAGTGCTTCCATACCAAACAGTAGGGACCACTTTGAATGCTTGTCATGCAGGGCATCAGCCAAGAGGGATGTCCTCTAGGGATCAGTGTTAGCCAGTGTTTCTGGAATGTGCCGCACAGTCGTGGGAGGAGGTTCAGGCCTCCCACAAGTTTGAAACAAGAGCCAAGAGGGAATATGATTTTCCAAGGCTAGAAGAACAGCACTTCAAAGCAAAGGCTAAACAATCGATGCTCCCATCTAGTGGTGAAACTGTACCCAATGGCTTAGACATGAGGCATCAACCTGAGCCTCTCAGGGGACATGGAGATGGATGGACCATGTCACAGGACAGTGCCACTCCTGGGAACTTCTCTAAGGCTTTGCAGTCTGTGATAGACTACCAGACACATTCAAAAGCTCCTGAGAAACCAATCAATAATGTAATTTAAAACTACAGCATTAGTAATAACAAATAAAAACATTAGGATCAATGGTGCTTTTAAGGCAAGGGAAGTGTGACATAGCATTCTCAAAATTTCTTAACTAACTTTCAGTGAGATGTAGGTGCCCACATTATCTTGGCTTTGGTTCCCAAAGAATGAAGGTCTATCAAAATGTTATCTGAAGTTAGCAATTACTTCTTGTTATACTGATTACTATGTAATTAATATGTTAATGCTCTAATAAGCTACTGAACTTATAATTATTGGTCAGAACAATATCTTGCTTTTGTTTGTTTGTTTCTTCTTTAGTTTACGTCTGAAGGCTTACAGTAAGATGTGAACAATTGAACAATTACCATATGTTCAATTTGTGATAATATTAGGAATCACCCTGTGACACTATTGTAAATAATTTCAGAAGGTCTGCTCAGTTCTTTCAAATACACTTATTTTCACTTGTTATACATGAAAGCTGAGGAGACCAGCAGGAAAATAGTGCTGTTCTTCTCACTGGATCCTTGTTTTAAAGGCACAGCTGCTGCCTACAGGATCTCCCCAGAAGCAAAATTTATTAATGATGCTGAGACAGTTCTTTGTCATAAGAATGTGCTGTAAAATTGGTAAAGAAATTTATAGTATGTTCTCTTGCTGTAATTGTTACTGCTGTGTTTTGACTTCACTGCCCTTCTTTACCTACATATAATAAAGCAAATAGAAAAGTAGTGCTAATATCGGTCTTCTATATGCACTTTCCAACAACACATTTTAGAGCTCTTCACACTGTCATAAGTTTTGATCAGTGTTTGCATCTTATGTGGAGCATATACACCTGTAAATGAAGGAAAAGTTCATGGCAAATGAATGAGAACCCACAAACCCAGTGGGTGGCTATCACAAGAAATTATGTGGCCAGAGTAAAAGAAAAATCACTCTTCAAAATCAGAGCACTGCAAAAGAATACGTAAGTAGCAAAGAAATCAGATATGCTGCCTTAGTGAATAAGAAAATTAAGGAAAGTAATCAGAACCAACATCACCTTGTCAGTACGGAACCAGGTGTCACTGGTAGAGATTGTTTCTAGGGTGAAGTGCCACTGCAAAGCCCAAGCAGCATTTCAGTGCCCAGTCAAAATAATGCTTGCAAAAGACCATATGTAGTGACACCTCTCAAACCTTTCACATTTGCCAACCAGGGATTTTTTGATAAAGGGCAGAATTGCTAATCACCATGTTCAGTGTGTTCATAAGCACAACTACATATGGACCCAATATTCAGGTTATGTAAAACTGCCATTCCTGTACTAAAATCCTGAGACCTTAAAGATCTCAGGATACAACATGATACAAATCTGCATCATGCTCCAGACACCTAAGAAAGGAACAAGTGTATCATCAGAGTACAGTATTTTCATCCTCTTCTTTCAGTTTATGATAAACTTAAAAAATCGGTACTTTAAAAAAATACATGCTACTGTTGTTGCATAATCAATTGAAAAACATTAGAGATTGCAAGTTATCCTGTCAGAACTCTTGGTAACACTCAGATATGTTGATGATTGCATTCCAGTAGGGTGCTGGCAGGTGCCGACACCTTCATCAAATAATGTAAATAATAAAAATTCAGATGGATGCATCCAAGTGTTGACCTGTGGCTCTGTTACTGCAGGTAGGGCAGTGAGGTTTATGTATGCAGCTCTTCCACCTCTACAGTAATAACATACACACAGATTGAAAAAGGAGAAGTAGGCAATTGTGTTTGACTGAGGGTTTCCACCAATACGTGTGTGGGAGAAAAGTGATTGTGAAATCTCATTATACATTACCCATGCTCGTCTTATTGCAAAACCATATGAAAAACACAATCTATAAATATTTTCCTTCCTATTTGAATAATGTGGCTTGTCATTAAACACCATTGGTCTAAAATATATACTCTCAGAAGATTTTAATTTTATATAATTGAACTTATTGTTATTTTACCACTGTTTTGATTTATTTTAGCACAAAATTGGTATTGCTGGTGAAAGACAACTGTCAGTAAATAAAGTGACCTTGAAACCACCAATTGTGTGAGGCATTAACAAGAGGGAAGACATGACAAAAATGACAGAGCATTTTCACTTTTCCTGCATTCCCCTGTCAAAGATGAAGTACAGGAAAGCATAGCATCTGTTCTAAGGGAATATCTATGAGCATTAATTAATTATAATACTAGTCCTCTGTGTGCTAGATGTGGTGTCACTCTCTCACAAACACTTTACTCGTTCCACTATCATTACCTCAATTATTTCAGGTGCTTCTTGGCAGGTGTATATGACGTGTTCTTTCAAAAGCTCCTTTGTGATGAAATATTCTCAGTGGCTTAATGCATATTCCCTTACGGCAGACTGTTAAGAGCACGGTCACATCCCCAGTTCAAAAACCCCTCAGCAACATTCAAACTGATAATGTAGCAAGAACCAGTCACAAGGACAAAAAAATTTGTGACTTATCTATTGAGGACAAACAAACCACTCAGAAGCATACCATGACTTAAGTGGGTTGAAGTCCATTGTTGCCTCATCCTCTGATTTTAGCACGAAGAGTGTGAGGAGTCAGAGAGTGGGAGCACTTGGAAAAGAGCAGAGCAGCATGACTTGGAGCCTTCTCTCTAGTCAGTGAGGATGTGGGAGAGAACACACTTGGTACAGGTTGGCAGGCTCTGAGATAGCACCACCAGCTTGTAGCAGCCTGCTAACAACAGCAACTACTAAGATCAATAGGAGAACATTGCACCATGCTTGAGGTCCCATTTTGTTCCTTGTGTCAGAAAAAAATCGCTATGCTTTAAGGACCTCCCATGGTTCAGGTGAGATCTTTTGAAGAGATTTTCCTGTGCCTTTGTCCTGTTGCAGCCAAATAAAAGTGTTAAAGTGAGGGTTCAGCAGGCACCTAAACCAAATCACAACCAACCATATATATGTCAGTCCACAACTACTGATATTGCAACTCTGTCCCTGGGACCTTTATTTATGTGTTTTATTTGCGGAAATAAAAATACTCCCCATACCTAGTGTAAAGAAAAACCAAAAAAAAGAGGAAAAAATGATGCAATCATGACTGTTGGCATATTGGGTGTATGTTAGATGTTCCAACACCAGGTTTTACAGTTGACTTCCCCTAAAGTGGTGGCAGTGCACAGTACTGGGAGATGAAGCACTCTTCATTTGTTTCACACTCATACTTCATTAAAATCCTACTTTTCCCCATCCACTGCTGGAGACCTATCTGCTCCCATTGTACAAAACAATGAGAAAACTGCAAATGAGAAACCTGGCCACAGATATTCAGGAAACTCCCTGCCAAAGGTTCTCTATTTATCCACAGCACAATGTATATGCTTTACAGATGTGGAATATAATTAGTGGGGAATATTACCTGTCTCCGCTTTTAAAGCTGTTATTTCAAGATGATGTCACATACAGACAATACTCCCTGGCTAAATTAAACTCCCACGGCAACAGGGGGAAAAGAAATTTAGGGCTATTTGCTACACAAGCCCAGATCCCGTTGTTTAATTTTGCAGTAGAAATTATGTACAGGTAGGCTAGCTTGTGCTCAGACCCTTGTCTTATTTTCAGTTCTTTTGTACTCTTATTTTCCTATATTATGGGGCAGTCAGACCAAAAACATGTTGTCGTTAGAGTCATGTACAATCTGTTCTTTATGCTTTGTGAATGCTTTGTTTAAAAGGCTGTTTGTCAGAGATAGAGGACAAATAGGAGAAGCCTGTTTTGTATTGCTAAAACTAAATTCAGATCTGATAGAGGTACAGAAAAGTGGTGCCATAGTCCTTCCAGTTAGGTGTTTCATCATGCCTCTCCATTTGATCCTGCTTCTATAGAAAATAATAGTGAATTCCCATTGATCCCAAGGTTAGAGAGCAGGGCTTAACTTCAAAACATCTGCTGAACAGCTCTCCTGTAAGTGCTGACATTTCTGTCTCTCCAACCCTTCATTAGGATGGTATGTTGTAAGAGACTTTGCTTTTTAAAGGATTTGCTTACCTGTTTCATACTTAATAAACTTGCTGTGCAATCATGGTGTTCCTGCTGCGAAGGGAGATAGCCCATGGATGATATACACTCCCATGAATTCCCGTCAGGAAGTGTAGATGTTGTTTTCTAATGCAGGTATATTTACAACTACTTCATTCCTGTTTGACATTCACTAGGCTTCTCTGTTTGTAATCCAACAGGATTTATGTGCTTCTATGCTACTGAAATCTCAGTATGCTCCTGCATCACCTCTGGGACCACGTGCTTGGGCACTTTTCCTTGGTCTAACAAATGCATCTTGGTCTTACACAGGTGTATGCCTTCACTAATACCAGGACTTCACAGAACATAACGTTACCTTTTCCTAAACTCTACCTGCTGTAGTTTTACTTCAGTTTTTTGATTGCCTTCTTCTGGGAGGAGCTGATAGTTGGAGCAAGAGGTCATTGCTGGAGTTAAGGAAAACAGTAACTCTTCACTAGCAAATACAAGACAGATATAGATCTAAATGGAATAGGACTATAAAATCAAACACATTCATTACACTCTTCAGCCATGCCGAAGTGTTCTTTATCTTTAGACCAAAACCTTGCCTTGCTTTGCCTTTCCTTCCCCTTCTGCCCGTCTTTCAGCCCTCACTTCCACATTTTTTAACTCTTCCTCCAAATGGCTGGTGAATGATTGCAACCTTAGCTAGACTTCCTACTAACTTGACCTGTTCAGACTTTGGTAACAGATTTAAGTAATTGTCTAGTTATTTAAGGTATAGCAGCTGGTTATAAGTCCAAGAAGATTTCCATGTAATGGAGAAACACAGATGTTCAGCAGTTTCCTGTTATTAGGTGTGTGTCACTGCTCCTCTGGTGGGCAGATGGGCCAAATGTTCCAAGAGCTGCAATGTGATATAGATATGTATTCATAGTCCCTGAGGAGAAACAGAAAAATACTTTATATGGAGGCCCCAAATTGATACCATTGTTTGTAGCAAATTTCCCAGATGTTATAATTCAAATGTTTTCATGATGCAGGTAAAAACAACACTTTCCCTGCAGTCAGAGGAACTCAAGGCTTTCCAATTATGGTCACACACTCAGACTTATTAGCACAAAATTTAATTTGAGTTAATCAGACGGAGGTGGGTAGAGCGCGAAATTAACTTGACTTTCATTTTGCATCATACAGCAAACCAGCTTAGTGAAATCGCTGTAGAAATCTGAGCTGTGAATGATGGATGAGCTGAAAAAAACCCAGAGAATAAACAGAGTTGTGTAATCATCCCTGCACTAAAAGGGACACAATATTTAATTCACTTATTTGGAGAAATGCTTTACTTCTCTGGCAAATCAAAGGGTGTATGCCCTCAGCTGCACCCATATTTTGCCTCTGAAGCTGAGAACAGAGTTTGGATTCAAATAATTGTCTTTAGCGTCCCCTCTGTTTTGAGAGCCATATATGTTCTCTTGGCCAATCCTGGCAACAATTTTTCAAACTGCTATTTTTGCCAGAAAATTATGATTTAATGAATATAGAAACACATCAATGAAATTTCCATTTGCAGTTCAAGACTCGTGTTCAAAATCCAGAATGAAAGAGAAGCAATTACTAGAGACAAGCCAGAATCCACAGGATGTCCAACTTGGATATGGGTTTCAAGTGTCTGCTCCTAGTGAGGAGGAGTAAGCATGTACACCTGAAATCTTCCACAATCCAGAGAAGTACACTGATGACTGGCTCTTCTGGAAGGATGGTTTACCTTGAATTTATTTGAAAGGCTTCTGTTTCACTTCAATTAAGAAGAAAATCTTGACATTTTCCTTTTATTTTCTTCTCTTCTTTTCAAACCAAAGTTCTACTTTCCAGCCAAGTCTGACATTAATTCTCTTTTTTCAGCTCTCTGCCACCTTTCCTGTATGGCTAAAACATATGTTTAGGAGATGGAAGTGGCCCTATACACTAGAAACAAAAATGACTTCACCTGAACCATTTCTTTATAAACAAGAGGACAAATAGAACAATGCTTCTCAAACATTGACCTCCAAATTTTTCAGTAAGTTTTTAACAACTTGACCCACCTCTTGCTTGCCACAAAAAGACATTTTTCTGTCTCAGAGCAAACTGCAAATTTGAGAAGGGTACTGGCACAGCAAGAAAGCTTCTAGAAAATTTTGGAACATAAAAGGGGCAGTTTGGAGGAGGGGGGATGGAAAGAGAGACAAAGGCATCCATTTCCTTCAACAAGAGCATAGAAAACAGAAACAGTAAAGTTCACTTTTGTGCACGAAGAACTGGGTAAGACACGAACTAAGGCAACTTCAACTGGAGCAAGAGAATCAGGAAAGGGGACATGTGCTTACAGATGTGGTGACAGGTGCCCAAAGCCAACTACCTCCTGACAACAGGACAGTCTTTCTCCTGTATATACAAGGTGCTACATATAGCAGCAGAATGTTCCCTCACAATTTTATTTTTTTTTTCAGGGAAAGTAAGTTTTTTACCAAATGGGGACACAGTGCTTACTATTTACTATCTTTAAACAGTGAAATGTGCTGGAGAATAAAGACCTTTATTCAAGTTGTCTTCTTAATGCTTATTCCTTGCAGAAAAGTGACACTATTTCAAAACACAGTTTTTCTCATATGTCTCTATTTACTTTCTCATTTTTTCATATAATAGCTTCTATTCAACGAACTTCAGCAACCTACTTAGCATCTTTGCAAAAGTAACTACAACACACTCAAGAGTCTTGTAAACTAGAATAAAATTCTATGGTATCTTTGGTGTCTACAAAAATTGTGCAACACAAGATCAACCAGCCAAAGAATTGTTTTCCCATATGGATGTCAGGACTCCTGCCTTTATTATTTAAACAAACCAGGTGATGTTTGCAGTGTAAAGTTCTGAACTGAAAACACCAAAGCAAGACAGGAACAGGTTTTGCCAACTCTTCCTATTAACAGCAGAAAGTAAAAATTGCTGACTCACTTTGTGCCACTAATTGGCTAAACCTCCCGATACCTTAATTGCCACTTTAACTGTCTTAAATAAATAATAATAATAAAAAAGTATCTCATATTTAAAGTATGATACATAGCCTGTATGCAAACTGTCATTAAACCACAGCACGGTTCATATTTCTTTACTTGTCTTAAAGCATTTGGAAAGTATGCACGATGAGAGCAGCTTTGCTACACTGATGTATCTGCACTCCCCTTCTGAGGAGATGGCGCCATGGGGTTTTTTCAGTCTGTGTACAGCAGAAAGCAAGGCAGTATTTCCAAGGCCAGATATAAAGATACGTGAAACTGGCAATAACCAGCACTAGAGCAATGAATAACCAGCAACCAAGTTACTCCAGGGAAAGCTCCCTTGCATTTTAAATCAAGGAGAATATTATGACGCATTTTCAAAGCATAAAGTCATTCCTGTCAGAAAGCTAGCTTTCTTCAGCAGTTCCTAATCAGGTGAAAATGGTGTATGTGACTTCTGCAAAACTGCAATCCCACATCAGGCTATGAATCCAACCATCAGGAACACTGCACATTGCCCCCGATTAGCAAATGTTGGCCAGGCAACACTATGAAGGACACTGGCAGTGGGAGAAGGCACTAAGGATGAATTTTTGAGAGCTCTCCAATCAAATGGTATCGGGGCACTCTTTTTTGACTTCTTGGTTATAAACCCTTTATCTGCAGAGATGAAGACTGGTTGTGGTTATCAGGGCAGATGGAAGGATCTTCTAGATACCTTCAGGTACAGGGGCCCTAAATAAGACCCCCACAGTGCTCAGCAGAAGGCCAGAGAAGGAGAAGAGATGGCAAAACAGGAGCTGCCTCTTCTCATCTATGAAGGTACACACTTCACTGTGGTGCCACACACTGCTTGGACTGAAGAGATTAATCCTGGCCTTGCACACTGCCCCGGCCTTGCTCTCGGCACAGGCTGAGTTTCCTCTGAGCCAGCAATGTGCTACACTGGACAGGCTGGGCAGAACAGGCTGTCTGCCTGCAAAGGTTTCAGGAAGTGAATATGTATTTTTCTCCCTGCTGATAACACCATTCTGGCAAACAAGTATTTCTTCTTTGGAAAGAAGTATGCCACCATACACTGAGAAAACTCTCGTTCCAAAGCCAATTTTTTCTCCATTCTTCCATCTTGATGATTCAGCAGATGAAGCACATTTTTTTTCCTTCAAAAACCTCCTGCATAAATCCATGTTTATTTTGGTTAACCATTTCAACCAAAGAGTCTGCTCACTGCAGCTCATCAGTAATGCCTCCATATATCACAAACATGCAGAATGCAGGCAGAGATTAATTCAAAGTAATTTTGTGTATAAAACTTGCTCCAAAACTCATCTATCTCTAGAAGTTTATTTACATATCAGAATTCAGGTTTTGAAATCCAGTGAGGCCTGGCACTGACTGATTTTTAATAAAAATTCCCCAAAAGCCATGAGTTACCTTAGCATCTTCAACTGCTCTTAGAAGTTGACAAGGAGTCAAGACACATAGCACCCGACAAGTGATGCTAGTACTAATAAATAACAGAGGGCAAAATGGACAGAAACTTCCAGTGCTTCAGCAGGAAAGTGAATGTGAATATTTTTCAAATTCACCAAAGCAGCCAGCTTTTAGGAATGTTTTACTGCCCATGTCCTTAGGGTGCTAGTCTTTTGCTTGTGTAGGCTTTGTGATCTTGTTAATGTGAAGAACTGAGATTTATGACGTTTGTGACTTTACTGTGTGACTCTGCCTATAATGCTTGTGCAGTGCCATGAAAACACTGGCTGGAGGATGACTGCTGAGGTTAGTGGGATGGAGCACCAGAGGGAACAGAAAGCAGCTCCCAGCCCCGCTCACATTGAAGTCCCGACTCTGTTACTTCCTTGTTTTACAAATGCAGCTGAAGTCGACCCTTTTTCACAGCTTGGGGATGACTTCTGCAGTAATGTGACAACTGGCAAAAAAATCCAAACTGAAGGAGCTCCCATACCTTTGTCCTTTCCTTGCAGCTCTTAACTGTTTCTTACAAATCTGGATTCTTGCTGATGATCAACAGACTTGCATGTGCAAGGGAGTAAATGGACAGGTGACCTGGGTGTGGTTCAAAGTTCATACTATTGACGTGGAAGACCTTGCTTCCTTCCTAAGGCAAATATTAGGGAGACGAAAGCAAAGAATAGGCTGTGACTCTGCTTATCAGCTTCCACATTTAAGACAGCACTGAAGGATAAGAATCACTTATTAATACAGGTCAGGTCAGCAGTAAATTAGCGCTTTCCCATAAGACCACAGAAAACTAGAAAGAAATTGCATCCATTATATCTTTGAATCCCAGAGCCGCTTCAGAGGCAGTACAGCTCACATTTGGTGGCAGACTGTGGGTTCATATTCATTGTGTTTCCTACCGCAACTTGCCAAGACACAACAAACACTAGCCAGCAACTGGGCTGGCTCTTTAGACACACATGCAACAGGATAAAACCAGAATTCTTCCTGAGATGATCTATGCCATGCCAGCAAACATTCTTCTTTCTTCCCCTGTCAGTTCTGTGCAAGCAAAAAGAGTCCTTGGAAAGTCTTTGCACGCACACACACCAGTACTCCTCAGCCAGGATGCAACAAGCTCTGTGAGCCCAGCCAATTCTACATAGGCATATGAAACTAAACCACCCCACCACTGAATCAGAGAGGATTTTGTCAGGATGTTTCTGGAGGGAAAAGAAATAGCTTGCTTTGGAGAGGAGGTAATTCTGCCACTCATTTGCCATGAGATGGTATGAGAAAAGGAAACCAGGCCACTCTGTCTCCTAAGGGAGAGCTGTTAATTGAGGTCTGTAGGCTCCGATCCTAAATCCACATCAGCAGCTGAACAACTGCAACACTGAAATGCATCTGATGGATGCAGAAGCCAACAACATTATCTCCAAATTATTAAAAATCTGCCTGATGACTGGAAACAAAAGGCAGGTCACCACTAACGAGAACCATGGCATGTGATAACTACAGGTCTCTCTGGGTGCAGCAGGATGGGAATGCCCAGCCAAAAGTGCCTTACCCAGAGGCTGCACTGCTGAAGAGCCTGGAAATTCACTGCCTCATAAGGTGCTGGAGGGACCAGGCTGAAGCATTCTCTTCCTTCCCTGCCCCAAGCAGGCAGAGTGCACTTCCCCAAGCTGTTTGAGGGTTTGCAGAAAGACAGTGGCAACCCACCTAATGTGAATGTGTGCTCTGTGGGAGTAATAGCAGAAAAATATCTCAGGGAACCCTGAGAAGTGGGAGATGCACAATTTCTGGGTAACAGTGCTTACTCATTCACAAAACCTTAAAAGCACTTCTTTTGTTCATAACCAAAATAGTTCTGAAATAAAATTACAATTACTTGGATGAAACTCAGATTTGGTAAGGTCAATGGAAAAAATCCCTTTTCTATCAGTGGAAACATTTTATCCAAGAATATATTGTGAAAAGGTTAAATAAGCTTGTGCCTGGGCTTTAAGGATCTTTGTGTACTGTACTTGCCCGTTTAAATGATGACTACAAAGATCTGTTATAAAACTTTTTCCAGGAGAGGCGAAAGCTTTCTCTGTGTCACCATTTTTAATATACTGTTACTCTTGCTCACAGTAAATTAGGTTATTTATCCCCTTTATTTATATGCAGTGCTCTAACATTGTAACAAACCAAAGTGATAGATGCATCTATATCAGTCGTCAAACTCAATAACAAAGCAAAAGCTACTGTGTGTAACTTTGCCCTATTGCTATCAATTTATATAAAAGACAAATTCCTCAAGCTGTGAATGTGTGAAAATAAATTCTTTACTATTCTAGAGTTGCCAGCAATTACTTTGTCCTCTCATCTCACATCCTTCCCCAGGCTGCTCCCGCATCATGGGGGTCTAATGTTGATATCACAGACCTTATCACAATTCACTTCTGGCTTCCAGAGAAGCTGTTCTTTATTACTCCACTGGAATTTAAAGCAGAATCAGGCCAGTGGTCGGAAATAAACAGGATACAGAGTCCTTCCATTTTGGAGTTCAGAGTCTAAGCCAAAAGCAGAATGTCAAAGGCTGAAGCAAACCTTATTGGATTGCAGACTAACTCCTCCTGCCTTCTGCAGATAAATTTTACATTTAGATGTGTTGAGGAGACTCCCACTGCAGTCAATAAAAATTGTGCTCAACCAATATTATTTGTCACCAATCCAACTGCCCATTCTGTAAATGTTTTGCTGAAAAAAAGGGAACTCTTCAGGTGACAAGCTGTCCTGATACTGTGTTTAAACTATTTCAGATTCCCATGTAGAATGTCTTGGTGTTACTGGCTTCCCTGTAACATTCACTTAATTTACGCTATTCATTTACATTATATTCCAAACTGAAATTCCATTTCACTTGTATGTTAAAATGAGCCTACTAAAGAATAGCACATTTTAAAATAGTAACAGATGGATATGTCTGTAGAGTTGTACATATTTAGATTTTTATTCAAATTTAATTAAATAATTTAAAAAATTGAATTAAAAGTAACTGCCTTCCACTTTACTTCTTAAAATGCATGCTTATAGAGCATATATGAGCCAGGATATAATAAATAAAATATAATTTTATAGACAGCAAGTCTGGGTAAAAAAAAAATATACTGGGAAAACATCCATCCCTTAATTGCTAATTATGTTTATAAATTTAGATTTTTGAATGAATGCTATACAGGACTATCCCTCAAGCAGCACTGTTCCCATAGAACCAGTTTGTGGGTATTTCTACATCACAGTGCCTCTCAATAGAATTTTTGTTGTCTTTATCCATGTAAGACAACCCATTTACATCACATCACACTCATAAACGAGGGGATTTTTTTTATTTTTGAAATTAGCTCTAGGTTTAAAATTTGTTTTCACAATGTCCTAGACTGAGACGAAAATATGTTATTTTTATTCATGAATTGCTTTGCAATTCATGAAACTCCTCAATGGAAGCAAGTGGATGAACTTCTCTGGGATGTACAATCATTATTTGCTTTTGGCATGAAGTGTTATCACAACGATCATAATTTTTAAACTGTTAACCTATTCTTGATTGTGTTTTGTCTTTCACATCCTTGTGATGTTACCTCTTAATTTAGCAAATTGCACCTTTTTCCTTTAGCTCTAATGGCTTTTATTTCGACACTTGTTTCGCAGCTTTGAAGGAGTGCCTTTTGCAGGCACGCCGTTCCGATCATCTTACACCTTACAAATATGGGCACAAAGAAGCTACAGTCTCAGATGCATTTACACAGATGCTTATCTTAGAGCATAGATTCAGCACAAAAAAAAGGTTATCTGACATTACCCTAATAATTTGTAAGCAAAGACTTACTTAGGCTATTGCAAAGTAAACTCCTATTAAATCTGAACAAAGAATAAAATATGCTTTAAGGTATTTTTAGCCGTTCAGCAAGCTGAGAAACGATAACGACTGCACCGCAAACACTTCTCTTTTCCTGTGCCGCTGGACAGACACTGGAAGCTCCACCGGAGCGATCAGTGCCGTGTGGGTCCGGCGGCGGGAGGGACCATTTACCGCAGCTCCGGTAGCATCCCTCTGATCTCTCCTTTCCTTTGTGATCGCTGATCCAACAGCCCTGTATCACATTGTTTTTCTACTCGCTTGATGAGCGAGTTAATGCATTTCTTCTCAGGAGACCTTTAAGCTTAAAATATTTCTTTAATTAACGGAGCTCAATCTTAAAGAGCCAAAGCCGGCTGAGGAGCTTCCACACTGCGTGGGTGGGGGAGTCCCCCCTCCCCGGCTCACGGGGGAGGGCTGAGGAAAGGGCCATGCCGTCAACTTTGCGGGCCGGGCAGAGAGAAGCCCCGCGCCCCTTCCCAGCCCCGCCGGGTCCGGGGCCGGAGCCCCGCGGCGCTCTCCGCGCTCGGCGGGCGGGGGGCACCGACACCAGGCGGGAAGGGAAGGCTGCCGGGCCGGCCCCGCCCGCGCACCTCCCGCCCTCCCCTCCGCTTTGAACTTCTCCAGCACAGAGCCCTGAAACGCGCCGCTGCCCCCCGGCCCCGCCACACCGCAGCGGGGGCCAGCGCGGCGCCAGCGCCCCATCCCCGCGCATCCCCCGTCCCCGCCCGGCGCGGGGAAAGATGCCTCGCTGCTGCCGGCCCCACGCACTCCCCGCACGGGGTAAGATGCCGCGCTGCCCCCGGGACCCTGCCCGCGGGGAGGAAGATGCGGCGAAACCCCCGCCGCCCGCCGGGGCGACCCCCTCCCACGGCAGCGCCCGCCCCTCCCGCCGG